>CAKOAT010975154.1:53317-110464 GCA_932364175.1 Eruca vesicaria subsp. sativa | reverse complement strand
GGGAGCGGAGGAGGAGGCGAGCAGGAGGAAGAGAAAAGAAAGAGACGAAAGAAGAGAGTAGGGATATTTTTGGAATTTTTTTTAAAAAAAAAATGTCTATGGTATATACCTAATTTCCAGATAAGTTGTGTGTAGACACTGTAATTTCTCTATAATATAATAGGTTGTTTGTACTTATATAAATGTATATACATATAACTTTTAAATTTTTAATTTTAGTGGGGCCAAATATTTACATAGGATATGTATATATTTTTTTGTAAACTTGATAGGATATGTGTCTATATATACATTATTAATTTATAATTTAAATGATATCATATATTTACATATGACTTTTTATAAATATATTTCCTCGCTATCTACTTATTTGTGTCAGAAGTCAATTTGAAACTGAAACTATTTATTAACTTGTGGTGTTTTTTTTAATTGATCTAATATTAATTAATTTATAGAGTTTCTTAGTATCAATTTCACAAAATCATATATATTTCGGCCTACGTACGATATACAGTAAACCCGTTTTAAAATCTTTGCATCCGACAGCATGTACCTGTCCTCTATATTACATCATTTAACAATCCAAGTCCAAATCTTAAGACATAACATATATAACATAGAAGGAGGGGGGAGTTGGGAAATATCTCGGCTTACCAGAGCTTTTCACCAGGCGGAAGAGGGATCTATTCTCCTCGATAGTTGATAGGATCAAACTCCGAGCCGCCTCGTGGTCTACCCGTCGCCTCTCCGCAGCGGGAAAGCTAACTATGCTCAAATCGGTTCTATCGGCAATCCCAACATACTCAATGTCATGTTTCCAATTGCCAGTGGGTTTATGTGATCAGATTCAGGCAGCTCTAACTCGCTTCTGGTGGGATCACGACCCTACTGCAAGGAAGATGTGCTGGGTATCATGGGATTCTCTCGCCCAACATAAAGATTTAGGAGGCTTGGGTTTTCGGGATATTCAGGATTTCAACTCTGCAATGCTGGCAAAAAATTCGTGGCGCATTCTGACCTCTCCACAATGCCTTCTTGCACGCATCCTTCTAGGTAAGTATTGTCATAATTCCAACTTCCGAGAAGCGTCCTGCCCCACTTCATCGTCACATGGTTGGAGAGGAATTGTGACGGGATTCCAGGTGATCAAACTACAACTAGGAAAAGCAATTGGCAATGGGAATACTACAAAGGTATGGACAGATTCATGGATTTCCACTTCCAGTCAAGCTGTTGTTTTTGGGCCTCCGACAGAGGCTACTAGAGACCTCTTCGTCTCTGATCTCTTGATAAGAGGTACTGGAGAATGGAATCATATCCTGGTTGAATCCATCTTGCCGAGCTTAGCGAAGCAAATATATCTTATCCAACCGAGCCTGTTAAATACAGAGGACTCTTTTGTTTGGTATAAAACAAGATCGGGTATCTACAGCGTCAAGTCTGGATACTACGCCTTAAGAGAAGCCACCAGTAAACAACAGGTACACCAGCCTCATGCACAGATGTTTAAGTGGAAGAAGTTTATTTGGCAAGAGGAAACAGCTCCAAAACTGAAGTTGTTTCTCTGGAAGATGGCTCGTGGCGCTCTCCCGCTGGGAGCAAATCTGCGACGACATGGTATTAACACGGAGGGAGCGTGCCCTCACTGCAAAGAAGAGGAAACAGCAATACACCTCTTCTTCAAATGCCCCTTCGCTCAGCAAGTATGGGATCGGGTCCCTCTACGATCCCGACCAGACTTCTCCGACATCACATCACTCCATGACGCCTTTGTGGTTATGTCGACAAGTCTCACTCTACCACCAACTGGATTGTCCAGCAACTTCACCTCTTGGATCCTATGGAGTATTTGGATCACGCGGAACCTATTGGTATTCGAAAACAGGAATGTATCAGCAAAGGTAACGATCGAAAAAGCTATTATCTCTGCACGAGAATGGCTGCAAGCACAGGGTTTTGGACTCACCTCGAATCAGACTGGCCATCACGACCGAGAACTCCCACCTATCCGTCCAGATACTACGCTATGTAACTCTGATGCTGCCTGGTCCTCTGAAACTCTTAAGGCAGGATTGGGATGGGTTTTTGACAATGCAGGTCTAGCTCTTACTAAGGAAAACTCTCGAGTGATCGAACACGTTTCATCCCCCCTCATGGCGGAAGCGCTGGCCATGAGGGAAGCAGTGCTGGAGGCTAAGCGCACAAACCTTCACAACGTCTGGTTTAGAACCGACTCTCAGGAGCTCGCTAGAGCTATCAACTCGAAGTCATATCCGGTGGAGCTTTTTGGAGTTCTCATGGATATCGAGTCTTTATCGTTTTCTTTCACTTCTTTCTCTGTTTCCTTTGTTGGGCGTCAATACAATGTGAAAGCTGACTACATTGCGAAATCAGCTCTTCACAACTATTCCTCGCTCTTGTAATGACTTCCGTTTAGATTTATATATCATCATCATGTTGCCAAAAAAAAAAAAAACATATATAACATATACTATTAATTTAGTAAAATAGGAATTTTTTTTTGTAAACTAGGAAATTGAGCTAAACAATTTGACCAATTTTATGTCAGCACCACTTTCTAGTTTGCAGTGATGCGAAGCATGCATAGTTTATGCCCAACTCGGCTATTTATATATTACCTTTCCCGATTGTAGTTGTGTTTGTTGAGATTCGATGTTGTCGAAAGTGGATGAGATCTCGTCGAGGACGATTGAAGTTCTCTGGGGATGTGGTGGTTTGATCTGTGTGAAGCTTCGTCTTGTGTGTTTTTTATGGTGTATGGTGTTAGATGAGATCTCGAACTGTTCGATGAAGCTCTTTGATGCTTGAAACACATGAGACGAAGGGAAAGTGATGAAGAAGATGGTTCGTTGTTACTGATTCTGTTCCCGGCAAGTTACCCGGTGATTGCCCCGTCGTCAAAGTCTCCTTCCCGGCGTAAAGCTTTGGTCGGTGGAGACTTGGAAGCGGTGTTCTGTGCGTTTGACGCGTGTCGTTCTCTGCCTCCTGTCGTTACACGTGGGTTAGACGTGTTTAACTTTTAAGGAGAGTTGTTTGTATGGGCCTCGTATTGGGTCGTGTTTTTAGGTGGTGTTTTGTTTGCCCGTCGTGGGCTTAAGGTGGGATACTTTCTTTGGGCCGGTTTGGGCCATGTATTTTGTATGTTTTGTTTAATATAATATAATATTAGATGGCAAAAAAAAAAAAAAATCAACTGAAAGAGATAATGTGGGGACCTTCCTTTCGACCTAGAAAGAGTAATTGATACAATTCTTTATCTTTAAATAAGTAATTTGTATCTTCTTCTTTTTTTCCAGCGGGCTAATTGATTGTGTTCTAAAATGGGATGTTGAAATCTTGAATATTGTTGTAAAGTACAACAATTACTTTTTCT
The DNA here is from genome assembly GCA_932364175.1 of Eruca vesicaria subsp. sativa. Lineage (NCBI taxonomy): Eukaryota > Viridiplantae > Streptophyta > Magnoliopsida > Brassicales > Brassicaceae > Eruca > Eruca vesicaria. Next base: position 107,070 of record CAKOAT010975154.1, on the reverse strand, counting down.
TCTTTTTTTTTTCTGGTAGAACAAATACATCGTTTCATTGACGGATAAACAGTGGAAATTTCTTCTTTTTTTTTAACAGTGGAAATTCTTATAAAGTAGTACACAAATAAGCCCTAAAGTTAAATCTTCCAATTTTGACTTATCTCTTTTCTTTTAGTTTGTTTTTCTACGAGTTATCTTTCTTTTTCTCACTCTTCAATTCCTTTTTTTATTCAGAAAAGTCTAATCTTCGTTCTAATATGTTTAGTTTATACGCCAGGAATATGTAAACGTACATTCACGAATCCAGTTTTTTTTATTAGGCATGATGGGTGGGTTGTCCAGGCGTTTACAGTGTTTATACCAAAGCGCTATATATCTTTTTGGAACACTCACTACAAAAAAACTGTTAATTTACATCGTTTATTTTTAATATTTGTATTAGTTATAAATGATGTAAAGAAAATTTGTATCATTTACATAAATGACTCTGAAAGTGGTGATGCAAATAATTGATATCATTTTATTAATAACTGATGTAAAAATATTGAATATTTGCATTAGTTAAACAGGTGATGTCAATATATATCATTTATAGAAAAGTGATGTTAACTATTGCATCATTTTTGCTAAATGATGTTATCATTAGTATCACTTACGATAATTGATTTAATATATTATCATCACTTGTATATAAGTGATGTTACATTGATATCAATTTCACAAATGATTCTAATATATGTGTCATTTAAAAAAAAATGATGGTAATATTATTCTGTTTACAATAAGGATGACGTCAAAAACAATTCTCATTATTTGTTTTAATATTTTCTTAGATACTTTAATTAAACAAAATACATAACTAGAAAAATTAAATAAGAAAAAGTTTCTTATTTATTATTTAAACATAAACTGTATCCTTCTCTGAACATGAAGAAAAAAAACAAGCAGAGAGAACTATATGAACATAACGTTTAACATTAGTTTCACTAATTAGTTGATTAAAAACATTGCTAGGAGGGGGATGTGGGAAAGCTTCTATTCTCCAAAGATCTTTCTTCCTTGGTGGAGGAGGACCAGCATTAACTCTCAAAGGTTTACCATCCAATTCCTACAATTTCACAACATAATGATTAACTAAAACAACCAGAAATGAAATTTCTTCAGCAACCATAAGAGCATGTGCAATGGGAAATCCTTAGGGGAGTCCTTAGGAAAAAAATAAAAAGGGTATTTCAGATTATATAAGGATATTTCAGATTTTTTCTTTAAAAAAAAATAAATTGACCACTCACGGACCGCCACGTGTGCAGTGGAGCCCATGAATAGTATAACGATTGATCCTTACATAAGGATTTTTAGGATAAAATCCTTAACTATTCATGGGACCCAATGATTATAAAATTAATATTTTTCTAAGGACTCCCCCTAAGGATTCCCCATTGCACATGGTCTAACGAAGTTTTTTTCATTCAACTAAAATGAAATTCCGTATTCCCCAGAGGCTTAAATGCACCATTGTCACTGGAATATAAGAAAAAACATAAACACATTAATTTTCCATCAACATAGACGCACAAAACACTGATTCAAAAATTAAAAGAGAGGGCTACGAGGGCGGTGGAAGGGGACTGTAGCGGCGATTGGCACCATTAATCCTATTGAAATCCCAAAAAAGAGGAGAGTAAAATAATTAACTAGTCAAAAGAAAAAAGAAAGAGCAAACTAGAAGAAGATTTTAAAATTGTTGCAACGAAAGAAACGAGGTTAGTGGGATAATGCAAATATATATATATATATATTTCTTGGAGAAATTTTAAATTTTCACCAGGACAAAAATCATTTCGTGATCACAATCTAAACTGCTAGTTAAATAGTTAGTGGGACAAATATTTATGATTTAAAATTAGATTTTTAGATAACAAACTTTTTTTTTTTTTTGGGCAAATTTTAGATAACAAACTAGGAAATAGTTTTTTCATGCCTTTTCTAATAAAAGTACTTTTTCTTGAAACTATTTTAACTGGAAATAAATCAAATTGCAATACAAAACGATCAGTTCAAGTACATGTTCAAATTTTATTTTTTTTGATCAGGGGTGGATTAATCAGTGGACATCCGTTCTTTAGAAAAACAAAATGGGATTTAAAAACTGGAAACACAAAACAGCATACTGAGCACAAAACGGAGGATAAGAAAAAGACAGCTCCAGTAATCAATATACCAAACGTTAACGTTAGAGAAAATTTCTCTTCCGAAAACAACATAATCACTAGTGAAGAAAAGCAGTGATACATAACATTTTACCAAAAAAGCAGTAACAGTTGTAGAGAAAAAAACAGTTACTTCGTTTTTATAACTGAGGTTAGTTCACCTAATTATTTTTGTAGTATTAACATTTTGATTAGTATCATTTTTATTAATGTATCATTTTAATAAATGATATCAGTCGAACAAATAAATACATCATTTGTTTAACTGATATAAACTTATGTAGTAATATCACTTTTGTTAAAGTGATACAAATTATGATAAATTATATCAATTTTGTGGAATTGATGCTAAATTACTTAATATTAACAACAGTTATTATAAGTAATGCTAAATTATTTATTTTTGTATCATTTATAAATAAATGATTGAAAATAGTATCATTTAATTTTGTGATACTAATTAAGTGATGCAATTCATCATTTATTTTGTAGTGACTAAAGCGCTATAAAAACTGTTATGATCTTTGGGGTACGTGTAATACTGAAAATTAAACAATTTTCACTATAGCCATGTTCGTTGTAGTGACGCCAGTAGTAGACGCAGCGATCAAAAAAATACAAAAGAATCTAGCTGACAGCTCAGCACCCAATCAAATGAGAGAGTAAGAAGATGTAATCATCAGACGCTAGCGGCCTGTAAAAGTATTTGCGGCAGACGCTATTATTTCAAGCGGCAGTAAAAATACAGAAAAGACGAGCAGTTACNAGCCATGTTCGTTGTAGTGACGCCAGTAGTAGACGCAGCGATCAAAAAAATACAAAAGAATCTAGCTGACAGCTCAGCACCCAATCAAATGAGAGAGTAAGAAGATGTAATCATCAGACGCTAGCGGCCTGTAAAAGTATTTGCGGCAGACGCTATTATTTCAAGCGGCAGTAAAAATACAGAAAAGACGAGCAGTTACGGTCGCCGGCGGCAGCTCCATAACAACACACCATTAAAATTTCTCTCATCTGTTTGTTAATTCTTTATCGCTGCCTCTGACGCTGCATCAGAGAAACGAACAGGCTTTATATTAGACATTATAAACGCATAAAGAAGAACTAACTTTGTCTACCCAATATATATGTATATGCAAACATGAATTTTATTGACGATAGAGAATTAAATAATAAAACTCGAATGTCGATTATGGAAATGGGTCCACATTCAATAACCTAGTGCTCGTCACGCATGGGGTTTTAATAGTCATTGTAGTTCTTTTTTCTTTTTGAGCAAAAGTCATTGTAGTCAAATTCATTAATATGAATGGTCCCTTCGCAACTTCACAAACTTGACCAAACTACATAGGATGATCCACATAAAACGGGGTTAGTTAGTTTATACAACATAGAATACGAAGGTCAAGTGAGAACAAAATAAATAAAAAGATGGAAAAAACAATATAAGTTCAATACTTTAACTACAATTTGCTTTGGACAGCCAGCCATCGGGGGACTCAAAATAACAACCAATACGAAGAACTGATTACGTCACGTGATCTATACGTTTGTGTTTTCCACGTGAAATATATCGAAGTCAACACTTTTATCGGGTCGTAGTTGTTGTCTTTCTACAAACTACAGTGTTAGAGAAAATCTAGTCAAACAAAAACCATGTTGGAGCAATCTCTTAAAACACTCCTACAGGTACTAGTAAACACACACAAACACATATATAGGTAATAAGCTTCACTGTAATTTAAGTTTCTCTAATTTCATTTTCTGTTAGATTGTAATTAATCTTCTAATCACAAGTTGTAACTTTTAAATTTTTGTTTGCTGTCAACATCTTTAATGACGGATCCACACCGTCTCGGTTGACTTAAGAGAGAATATATAGAAAAGGAATGCGATCATCCCAGTTGCTCAATCAAAAAATTTAAAGTGATTCCCGATCTCTTTGTAACAAAATCAGTTCACATCTTAAAAAATAAACGTTTTTTTTTGTTTGGTGGGGGAAAGAAATTGTGCACCACAAATCAATATACATTTATCAAACCATATTTGTTCCCACTATTATTGAACTTAAAACAAAGCTGTCATGTGTCCTACAATATTAAGTATCTTTATCCTTCCATCTGTCGGCTGCTAGAGGTATGTCTGAGATTCATATTTGATGCCAGGAAACGTATATACAAATTAAAAAAGTTTTGAGAAAATGTTAAACTCTCTGATGAATTCATGCTATGAAATAATTTCCTCATGTGGAAATTAAATTTTAGTTCCTGCCACAGTACCTTATATATTTATACATCGAAAATGTTTGCAGATGCTCATTTTAAAGAGTTTTGTCTCAATTTGTAATCATAAATAAATAATACCAACATGTTTCCCACGTATCTATTTATAACACGAATTTTTATAATCTATAAATATATGCACACATGTTTACATAGGTTTTTTAAATTTATTTGAACAACGAAAATGTCTAAGGATGTTCATATTATTTCTTTTTCTCTCTTATTGTGTTAACTAATCACGGCCAGCTAAGAAATATATAATACAAACATGTTTCCCACGTATCTATAATACAAATAATCTATAATCATATAAGCACACATATTTACATCTTCTTTACATATACGTGCACACATGTTTACATGCGTTTATCTTGTTGTCACCGGTATAAACTTATTTTGACTGGTTATGTTAGTATAAACATTTTTTAAGGGAACATTCAAGACGCATTCGAAAGGAAGTTGACTAATAAGTTTTCCGTATTTTTAAAGTAACAATTCCTGATTTAGATGCTAATAAACTTTATATTATCAATTCTCGTCCCTCTTTTTCTCTCGTCTTTTTCCTTTGATCTCCCTCTCTCTCTCTTCTTTCTGCATATGCACGTCTGTATATCTTTTTCCTCTTCCCTATTTTGTTTTTTTAGCCAGACTTACCACGCAATGTTAATATAAGCCAAGGAATTTTAAGCTGTTACTCTGCTCATAAGAAACAAAGTTTTGAAGCAGAAGACGTTACAAAAAAACAAAACCCTGAAGACACCTTAGAAATTTTATCTTTTGCTGTTTTGGGGTTTTCTTTTCCTTCTTCATTTGTCTAAACATAACAAAGGCTTTATGTAACAGTCTCATTTGAGCTGACTCCTCATAGTATCTAAAAAACAAAACAACCACTTTCTCATTCTTATTACCTTTTATTTCTTATCGACCTTTTTTTTTAGTTTTCACTCTACTTCATGTAATAGGTTTCTTGATCCGATTCCTTTGGAGAAACACAAATCTTGGATTTGTTTCAGATTCATACAAGAACCAGAATCCCAAAACTTTCTGTCATCCTCCTCCTCGTTTCACTATATCCATCTTTGTTCTTCTTCTTCTTCTTCTTCTTCTTCTAAAAGATGTTGATGAGTCCAACATGCAAGAGTTTATGGTTCTTCCTCATCATTGTTGGATTCTTAGGACAGAATCTCCACTGTGTTCTGTCTAGCCCACATCGTATTCTAGTTGACACAGATGTCGACACAGACGATCTCTTTGGTCTACTCTACCTCTTGAAACTAAACAAATCAGAATTCGATCTTGTCGTAAGCACACTACTTTCTTTATTTCTCTCACCTTTTTTTTTTTTTGAAACACGTTCTCTCACCTTTCTATTTCCTTTTTTTAATTAATCATTGCTCTGTTTTTTGAAACAGGGGATTACAATAAGTGCAAATGCGTGGACGAACGCAGGTCACGGAGTGAATCAAGTGTACGATTTATTGCACATGATGGGTCGTGATGATGTCGCCGTAGGTGTCGGCGGTGAAGGTGGGATTCTTGACGATGGTACTATTCTTTCCAACGTCGGTGGTTATTTTCCGATCATCGAACAGGTTCTCTTCGTTTCCTCTATTTCTTCTTTGATCTAGTTTCTTGATATGTTTTCTTGAATCTTTTGTGTTAAAATGTAAACATGCTTGTGTGTTAGGGAATGACAACAACAGGAGAATGTAGATACAGACAAGCTGTTCCTAAAGGTTCCGGAGGCCTACTCGATATTGACTCCAATTATGGATTTCGTAAACAGTTTCTTCCTCAGGTAAATAATATGGATAGTTTTGTAGAAATAGACTCTTTCTTCACAGTTTAAAAAAACAAATTAACCCTAGGTAGAGATCAAATAATATATTTCTTTTTTTTTGGAAAAAAATCAAATAATAATATTTGAACTTGAAAATTTTCCTTTTTCATTTTCAGAAGAAATAAATATCCATTTCGAATAAATAAATATCTTTGGTTCTTTAATTTTATAAACAAATATATGGCAATCTATAAATAACTTAATTCTGTCTTTTTGGGCAGAATATAAATAATCAACAAAACTTTAACTGATTTACAAAAAAAAAAAAAAAAAAAACAAAACAAAACTTTAACTGTGAAACAGCAATGTTTTGACCGCACACCAGCTCTAAATATACTGATCATATATAAATACAGTTGAATATTAGTGTTGGCTGGTTATCTAGAAAACTATAATAGTGTGATTTATATATATCGTATCGCATCGCACCAACCAAAAGTTACTTTAGTCGCAACCACACCATTTAGAATCATAAAAATTGTCAAACTTTGTGGAGGGTGTTGTTGTTGTGACACTTGTGTTGGTATCTCTCGGGCGCCACACGTCGGTAGAATCATGGTAATATGGTGGTTCATATTATAGAAGTAATCTGACTTGAACATCTGTCAGCTACTAATAGATTCAAGCCTAGTAGTAGTCATAGTATATACTTAGGTTTAGGATCGGCAGACTTTTGATAGATAGATAGGAGAAGCCATGGATTCAGACTTTTGATATAAATCGCCAAATTTTGATTAATAAAGTACTGTTTTTAATACTTTAATAAAGATATATTATGAATGGCAATTTTTTCATTTAACTAATCCGAAGATGTTGGACCGAAATTTTGTTATATGTTTTCATAAGAAAACAATTTCCTATGTGTCTTATATAAAAGTAAATAGTTGAGAAATAACCTCTATAACAACATTAATTTAATATTTTTTCCAAAAATAATAAATTAAGAGAAAAAAAATAATTAGTAGTTAATCAAAGTGAAAAAATTTTTATATACTATTCGAGTTTAGTGACTAGAGTTTAAAGTTTAGTTTCAAAGGAATGAGTGGAAGTAAAATTTAGGAGTTAGAGTAAATTTTTTTTAATTTTTATAAAATGAGTGTTTTAGAATTTTTTGGATGCTGTTTTTAAGATAAACTTTAAAGGTGATGTTTTGGATATAATCCGTAAATAGTTACGATCTTTGTATGTTCTTATTATGTGATTTATATTTATAACCCAACAAATATTTTTTATTTTAAACCTCATACATATATATATATATATATATATATATATATATATATATCTTAACAAAATACAACAAAAAAAAAGTTTACAAAAGAAAACTTTTTTTTCTAATAAAATAGAAAAAAAAAAATTTTTTTTTGAACAACAAAAGAAAAAAAAAAACTTAGAACGTACTTTTAAGAAAACAGAGGACGTATAAAATTTTTAAGAAAAGTCCAAGTGGTTCACTTGGTTGTTATGTCTTTGTTGCAAAACAGGGGAAGAGAAGATACACTCCTATCCAGCAACCAACGGCACAAAAAGTAATGGTCGACAAAGTTTCCGAAGGTCCAATCACCGTGATCCTCATCGGTTCTCACACAAATTTCGCCCTCTTCTTGATGTCAAACCCTCACCTCAAACACAACATCCAACACGTATACGTCATGGGCGGTGGTGTACGGTCTCGAAATCCCACCGGATGTTGTCCAGCGAATTCCACTGCAGAGCAATGTCAACCTCGACAATGTGGAAACCGTGGGAACTTGTTCACAGACTATACAAGTAATCCTTACGCTGAGTTCAACATGTTCCTTGATCCTTTCGCTGCTTATCAGGTTCATTGTGGTCTATATTTTATGAAGCGCAAAGCAATGACAGTTAGTCGTTTAGGAAAATAATCAAAAAAAACAAATATTACAGGTGTTTTTTTTTGCTAATTTTTGAACATATATATTACAGGTGTTTCATTCAGGTATTCCAGTGACTCAGGTTCCTCTTGATGCAACCAACACAATACCAATAAACAAGCAATTCTTTGAGACATTTGAAAACAACCAGAGGACATACGAAGCCCAATACGTTTTCTTATCTTTGAAAATTGCCAGAGACACTTGGTTCGACCATGAGTTTTACCAGGTATGTATGGAATCCATTTCCCACACTAAAATGTTGTAGAGGTGATTTATGAAAATTAAATATTGCTATTTAAACTCTTTTTAGGTTTCTTCCCTAGGTTTCAGTATACATGTTGAGGTGCACTTGTTAATAATATAACTAAAAAAATAAAAGACAGTAATCTAAAAAATAAGTTGCTAAAGTTTGTAATCATTCAACATAAATTTGTCAGCTCAAGTGTATAAGATATTTGATTATTTCATTATCTCACCATCTCAATAACCATTGACATCTAACATATGAGTTTATTACCATTGTGACATTCTCCAGAGCTATTTCATGTGGGATTCTTTTACGGCTGGTGTTGCAGTCTCAATAATGAGAAACTCAGTTAAAAATAACAACAAGAGTGGTGAGAATGATTTTGCCGAGATGGAGTACATGAACATAACCGTTGTTACTTCAAACAAACCTTATGGAAAATCTGATGGTTCAAATCCTTTCTTTGATAAAAGAAAAACTCCAAAGTTTAACCTAACTCTTGGAGGAGTTCACAGTGGTCATGTTCAGAATGGTTTGCGTGACCCAATCTGCATACCTAAAAGTGGAAAAGGAAGGTGTAAGGTTTGTGTGTTCCTTCACTCACCATTCTTGAATTTAACAATACATTTTAATCCTTTTTATGGTTAATTTTATTAGGATGGTTATACACAAGAGACTTCTGGACCTGATTCAGTTCGTGTTCTTGTGGCGAGACGAGCTAAACCGAACGTAAACATCCAAAGTAAACTTGACAGAGAGTTCTATGTTGATTTCTTGGATGTAAGTTTTCATATACAGATCAGGTTTTTTTGTTTTGTTTGAGTGATATAACAGAGTTTCTACATAATAAATAGGTTTTGAATAAACCAGGAGAAACAGGGAGGTATAACTTCTCATCTCAGTTTCCATACTACAAAGAAGAATTGTATAGACCAGATCTTAGCAAAACACAGCTTGGAAAGCCTGTTGTTTTTGATATGGACATGAGCGCAGGAGATTTCATCTCTCTCTTCTATCTCCTTAAAGTTCCAGTGGAGAAAATCGATTTGAAGGTATGTGTGTTCCAAGATATAACTGTTTCTTGTCACACAAGTAACACCTGCTGTTATCTTCAGTATCTTAACTGTTAGCACCTGCTATGTCTTGACTCATCAGGCCATTATTGTGAGCCCAACCGGTTGGGCTAATGCAGCAACAATCGATGTGGTCTATGATCTGCTTCATATGATGGGTCGTGACGACATTCCAATTGGTTTAGGAGATATGTTCGCATTAAACCAATCTGACCCGATATTTCCACCGGTTGGAGATTGCAAGTACATAAAGGCTGTTCCTCAAGGCAGTGGTGGGTTTCTTGATTCCGACACTCTTTACGGTTTTGCTCGTGACCTCCCAAGAAGCCCTCGCAGGTAAAAACAAATACCTTACAATATATATTAATATAACATTTATACAACTCCTAAGATCATTTTGTGGAAGATAGATATGTAACATATTCATGCATGCAGATACACTGCAGAGAACTCTATGACACATGGAGCTCCGAGAGACACTGATCGGCCTGAACTTCGACAACCTCTTGCACTTGAAGTTTGGAAAAATCTGACCAAATCTATTAATGGAACATCTAAGATCACTGTACTAACCAATGGACCATTGACTAGCTTGGCTAAGATAATCTCATCTGATAAAAACTCATCCTCACTAATCAAGGCAAGAAACCTTCTCTAATACATTTTTTCATCAAGATCCAGTTTTAGTAATTAACATGGCTTCTTATGTAAAATGTAGGAAGTTTGTATCGTGGGAGGACACATAAACCGTGAGAAACCAGACCAAGGGAACGTATTCACTGTTCCTAAGAACACATACGCTGAGTTCAATATGTTTCTTGATCCTTTAGCAGCTAAGACGGTTCTTGAATCCGGACTAAACATCACATTCATCCCTCTAGCAACCCAACGGAAGCTGAGCTCTTTCCAAACAATGCTTGATAGACTCTATTCCTCGGCGAAAACACCTGAAAGTCTGTTTGTGAAACGGTTGCTTGCTAGATTACAAGCGCTTCATCATAAACACAGGAGATACGCGCACGTGGTAACGCCTCTCTTGTCATAGTCTGTTTCATCTTTAGACAGATATGATTTTGGTTAGCTGAGCACATAAAGTGCATGTGTATTGCAGGACATGTTCTTAGGAGAGATTCTCGGAGCGGTTTACTTGGGAGAGGATCTTTCTTTATTGAAGCCAAACCTGCGAGATGAGCATATAAGAGTGATTGCTAAAGGTGATGTATCGGAAGATGGTCAGATATTGATAGATAAATTGCGTGGAAAACAAGTTAAGATACTGGAAAGAGTAGATGTGAGAGGGTGCTATGAAAGTTTTGCTTCTAGACTCGGTGATAAGAACCAATCTGCGGTAATAGGAAGCTTTGATGAACAAAGGAAGAAGTGGAACACACCACCAAGTTGATAACAACACAAAAAGATATATACCCGGTTAGGTTAACCGGTCAAAGATTTGATTGAATTTTTTATGCATACTTCTTTCAAGAAGCTGTCTAGAAACTTCAATGCTTGATTTGACAGAAACTCCGAGTGTTATAGTACAAATCTCTTTGGGATTGTGGATTAGAATTTTTTTAAAATGTTCGTTTTGACCGCTACTTATATCAGACCTTCTTATTTATTTGTAGATGGGCCTGGGCTCTAGATGAATAAATAAAGCCCATACAAAATAATAAAAGGTTCCTTTGTTTATACGGAGAGTGTTCTGATTTTCTGAATCTTCCACGATTGAAGAAATGGAGAAAGTGACGGAGAATCGCATAATGTGGATGCACTAGCCATCTTTGTGCAACGTTGATTTTTTTTTTTAATTTGATTAAGTGGTTGTTTTTAAGGAAAATAATGAATTAGCTATAAGTTGTTAGCAAAGTAAAGTTTTGTAGTGGAGTACTGGAGTTGCTTCCACTGCTCAGAGAATATCTTAGTGCAGTTTCATAGTGATTAATTTTGCTACTAGACGTAACAAAATTGATTTCTCTTTTTCTCTTTTAGCCAATTATTGTCACGTGCATATTGTATTTTAGTATGTTCGGGGTGGATTTGGTTTACATGCGCGATTATTAACTAAGTCATTAACTATATGTTAATTTTCTTTTTAAAGGTCAATACGCAAAAGCCAAAAGAGCTCAACTTGATATTCTCAAATCTGCTTGAGACATGTATAGTAAGTAAATATACTTCTCGCCGTCGTGATGAATAAATTAGTTGGCATCCATAAGATAACAATGACTATCAAGAGTCTCATGCAGAGACTTTAAAGATCATTTTAAAAAAAAAAAAGAAAAACAAACACAAGAAACAAAGAAGTAAAGACCAAACATTTTTTTTTACCATCCCCCACTAAAATTCTACAAACACAGAACCTCAAAAAATGCTTAGGCGTGACATTGCCACAAGTTTCAAAGTGGGGCGCATGATCATATGCTCCCACTTATATCTTTCCTTACCCAATTCAACCAATCATCTCCCTCCACGTCACCAACTATTTAAAACCTAAAACACTATTTCCGCCGCGGCGTGAACGACTGAAAAACAACAGCTCCGGAGCCAGGAAACTCATCCATAAGTCTGCTCCGACACTTTAAACCGAGATTCTTCGCCAACACCCTCTCCACACGCTTCGTCACCTCGTGATCATAATCCTCGCCGTTGTAAGTGGTGGCTATGGACACACAACCCGGCCGGAAAACATCAACGGCACGTGTCAACACCTCCGAGATATCTCCGTGACCTCCGTCATAAAGTGACAACCCGCACTCGAAGCTCGCGTAGCTAAAACCGTCTTCAGGCGTGACGTGGATCGTCGAGTAACGTTCACCGTCTACTCCGTTCATCGAGTAACCGCAAGGATCAAACGCGAAATCGCATATAAACGCGTTTGCGTTTATCGTATCGATACCGCTCAGCCGCGTCATCTCTCTCCCGGCTGAATCGCTGTTTTTCTCCTCGCAGCCGCCTTTACGTCTGAAGAAGCTACGAGCGTTGACTCGGTCAAGCTCAGTCATGCATACCTCCACGACAACTACAGACTCTTCCGGTTCCACGTCAGCGCTCGCGGTGAACACGTGCCAAGCACGTGAAGTGTTATTCTTATTATTAGACGGCGTCATGACGGAGGATTTACGGTGACGGAGAGAGTTCGGGAGGCTTTCTTCGACGATGACGACTTCGTCTTCGAAGTTAGTGTAAGGGAAAGGCTGCGAGTTAGGGAATATGAAGCTTCCGCGCGAGTAGCGGCACGCGCGTAACGTGAGGTTTACGTTACGCGCGAGATGGATCAAAGGTCGGATTGATTTGAGGAGTTGCGTGGTGCCGCATGTTTTGATGATGATCTTGGTTGGGTAGACGAAGAGGCTTGACTCTGAGAGGACGTAAGCGTCGAAGCTATGATTCGCTACGGCGGAGACCACGGTGCACTGCACTTCGGTTAGGACTTGGTCTAGTGATTCGAAGTCGATTAAACGGAGGCCCATCGGGTTTTTATTGGTTATAGAGTTGTGGAAGAATCTAAGTTCGAGTCTTTTCTCGAATCCCTCAAAGCCAGACACTGCCATGGGAAAGGTCAGAAGAGTATGTGGGAGTGAAACAGAACAAGAGAGTTACAATAAGAACAGAGCAGTGAGTGTAGAGAGAGAAGAGAGATGTTGTGGTGACTAGTGAAGGAGTTATGGTATTTATAGGAGAGGTTTTGGAGGACGCAGAGAAGGAGGAGCATGCGGGTTAAAAGACCAAGAAATCATGATTGCATGCATACTGAAACTAGAAAGATGATATAAGAGTTTGTGTGTTGTTTTGTAAGTTTTGGATGCATGCGTGTATGTATCTGTGAATCTGTGAGAGATCTAATTAGTGAGTTCTGTTCTGTTTTCCTGTGTTTTTGTAATGAGAAAGAGATTGATAGGTTGTGCACTTTTAAGTTGTTTTGTGTGTTGTTGAATCTTGTCTTTGCTCATCATTTTACATTAGGTGATATGTTTGTTCTGATTGTTAACATTGCAGAAATGCAAAATCATGAAAAACATAAACATGTAGAATGCAACGACATAATTATTATCTGATCAGTAAAACTGTTAGCGATTTACAAAATGGATTCATGTAAATTTGACGATTCTACATACTGTAAGTATGTTATAGGTAAAATTGTATAGAATCGCAATGACATTCATGCAGTCTTTCCAAACGCTAGCAATAAAAGTTTTACTCCCTCTCCCTCTGTTTCATAATTTAAATAGTTTTAGATGATGTTATTCAATGATGTATTTTAATATAGTTTAAATCTAAACACGGTTCAATGTTATTTAAACAATGATTATAAATTATGTTTTAAAGTTGAATGTTATTCAATAATTTTAAATTCAGTTTTTAAAAATATAGTACTATTCAACTTTTAAGGATTTTAATTTTTTTAGTATTTTGAATTTAATTTAAATATTCTTTATGGAATCTCATGAATTAATGATTGAAATAAAAATCCAATACATACTGCAAATATTTTAGAATCCATAGAATTTGATTGATTACTAAACATTAATAATTGATTTTAAATTACTAATTGAATGACAACCCTTTAACTTATTGTTTGTTTAAAAATATAAGTAGTTTTCATGTTTCAATAAAAAAATGTAGTTATTGAATATTGTGTGGCCATTATATTATATAATTTTTTTCTAATTGATTAAATTTATATATTAAATATTTTATTAAATAGCTACTTTAATATTAGTGATTTTAACAAAAAAAAATTATATGTTGAAATAGAAGAAGTATATGACTCCAAAAGCTATCAATCATGTTATGAAAAAATTGGTGACATTAAATGATAGTTGAGAAACAACAAAGGTGACATAAACATATTTTATTGGTTTATTACGACATCCAAATTATTATGGTAGAAATAATTTATCCTCATATTTTTGTTTATGTCATCTAATACATAGGGCTACAATAGTGCCAAATCATTGTAGTGAATCCTCAAATATATAAGTTTTACGAAAGTCTACAGCTCTATTGCTTATTTACAAACAATAAGACCAAATTGTTAGAAAAAAATTTAAAGTTAAATAATTTCTAAAACACTCTACATGAACTAGAAACCTACACTTCATTGATTTATTATCAAATATACAAATTATCATAATAATTTGATTAAGACAACGAAATTTCCATAATTTTGACCACAAAAAGAAACAAGTATATGTTAATGCAACATTGTTTTTCTCTAACTGTAAGCGACCATAAGAACGTAAAATTCTTAGATTAACATATAATTAGAGATCTTTTTTTGTTTATAATGGTCCTTCTTCTGGTAGCATGAATCAAATGTTTACCTAACTTGTAGACAATATAGAAAAGGTCAAATCATTTTAAATGTTTTATGAAGATATAAGATTAAGTCTAATACAAGATAAGTATGTATTCAGACTCTATAAACTTTAAGAAGAAACCAAAGATACGAACAAATGAATCAATATATACTTTTCCAAAGAAAATTTTGGGACTTTTTTGAGGAGGTCATTTTTAGTACATATCAAAAATAAGAATAATAAGAATTTTTGAGGAGGTCATTTTTGGTTGGAAATAGAAACTATAAATCATGTGCTAAATTGAAGATGATTTTGTTGGGGGATAACTTTTGAGAGAACTTATTAAAGTTTGAATAATAAGTAAGAATTTGTTTGCCTTAACAAAAACATTTATATTATTTTAACCCTCTATTTATTTGCCACAACTAGCTTGGTCATGTCCTTGTGTATACATATAAAATGAATATACTTAAGGATTGAAAGATTGGTCTTTAATTTTACTTGTATGGTGTCAAATTAGTTTTTTTTTTGTGATAAAGGATGATTTCAGATTAGTTATCGAGGATGTCAGAAAAAAAATCAGTGATCGTGATTAAATTGTCATTTGAAAATGGTATATCAAAATTAAACACTCTTATAATTTGATCACTACTTCCCAGTGACAACCATGATCACTGCAACGTTACACATTAACCATGCAACTATTTAGTTAATTAGTGAATCTATAAGCGTAGGGTATAATTTTCTTAAATAATATAAATTATTTATCGTCAAACACTACATAATCTTGTTAAGACATCAAGATAAAGTAAAATTATGCTTAAAGTGAGCTTATTAATCCCGTAAATCTATGGAGCTAGACACTCAACAATATTATTACAACTATTAGTATATTGTTATTTTAATTTGCTTGTGAAAAAAACTGAATTAGATGGTTATTATTGTTCAACCCGAATTTTTATTTATGTTTTACTTCAATTATTATACTCGAGAACTTCATCTTGTCATGTGCTTTTTATCGTCATACCTTCTAATATGTATGACATCTATTTTATTTGCTTATTTGACCAGGGACCAATGTTGAAGTAGACAAAAAACGTCATATGTGATCGTAGATCGTCGATTAATATATTTTTCAACCGGAAAATTACAAATGAACAAAAGTACGAAATATCAGATGAGACAACTTGATAATTCTATAGTTTCTCTACAAATTTTATTAAGACGACTAATTGAAATAAATGCTTTGTTACGGTAATACCATAAATGCCCTCCGAACATCATTTATATTCTCCATGCAGTTTGATGTTCTTACTTTGTATTTCAGAAATATCATTATCCATTATTCATCAATTTCTTATATATAATATGTCAAACAAAAAGCATTATAAGCACATGTACGTACACACATTAAAGCAATTATTATCTATTCACATTTTGTCTACCATTAGTATTTGTAAAAGTTAATTATTGGATTAGTTTTAGGTTAGATTGATCTAACTAATTTAGTTAGACCAATTTTGAATAAGATCAATTGGATCTTTCAATAGATCAAATTATTTTGGTATGAGTTTGACTATTCGAACTCTCAAACTGTAATATAATATTAAAATATTAATTTGTTATAATTTATAATTTAAAACTAATTGATAATAAGTAAATTAGTTTGTATCCTTATATATTATAGTGTTAATTTAACTTTCATATAGTATTGTATATATATATATATATATATATATATATATATATCAATATTCTTCAAAATAAAAACCTACATCAATCTTTATGAACCCGAAGGTGATTATTTTCTTTAAGATTGATTATTGCCTGAGACAATTCCAAACAACTAGCTAGTAAGTCATCATTCACAAATTGTGTTACCCAAAAATATGAAATAATAAAAAAAGAAGTTAGTACATGACAAGTTTTTTCCGTTCTGAAAAACATTAGTACATCCAAGTGAAAACTTTCATAGGTCAAAATCAACAATACTACTATTTGGGGCGGGGGGGGGGTTGAATATGTTTGATAGAGAACCGAATCGTTCGATGTGTTTGTTCTACACCCATTACTTCTTTTCCCATTTTTTGTGCACATATCTTTTTATGCCATATATCATATGTTTGTATATGTCATGTTCCTTTTCCCATTTTTTGTGCACATATCTTTTTATGCCATATATCGTATGTTTGTATTGGTCATGTTTAAACAATATTACAAAACTATATAGAAGAAAAGGCATGAATTCACTGACTTGAGCATACGATAACCTTTTCACCAATGTTTTTCTATTTAATATGTTAG
Organism: Eruca vesicaria subsp. sativa; assembly: GCA_932364175.1. NCBI lineage: Eukaryota > Viridiplantae > Streptophyta > Magnoliopsida > Brassicales > Brassicaceae > Eruca > Eruca vesicaria. The sequence continues at coordinate 89,934 of CAKOAT010975154.1, read as the reverse complement.
GTTAAATTATGATGATTATTACATTGTCTATCTGTAGCTTCATACATACTAAAAAGGAAAACTAATCGATTGATATTATGCTTCAATTTTTTTTCACATTACTATAGATAGTATTCTTAGCTTTCAATTTAAGATAAGTTTTTCTAAAAATTACCACAGTTACAAAACAGATTGTAGTATAATATAAAACAAGATAAACGACTGATTTGATTGTGATTTAGATTGTAAAGTTGTACAATTATGGTAATCGATGTGGAGTGGTACATAGCTGTATCTTTCATAAAATAATTATCTTATGTTTCACGCACAACTAACGACATTTCTTTGATTTGTAGACACGGATTTTAACTCCACTTATATTTTATGTAATTTGGCCCTTGATAAATCAAATCTTTATAAAATTTGGGGGTATTTTCCCGGAAATTATATTTAAAATTGTTATACCTATAAAACTAACTTCTAAACATTTACTTTTTAGTTCAAATGCTATTTAATTAATTTATTGTTTATTTACTTTACTATAATTGAAACCAAGTCACATCAATTCACCATAGTATAAAACGATCTTCTTGAATTTGGAGTATCTCAAAACAATTGCAAATAGATGTTGTATAAAGACAATATATATGTAATATTTTTTTTTTCAAAAGACATAGTTACATATATATATATATATATAATTATATATATGGTCTCTAAAATGAACAAACCCTACTAGATTCAAGCTAAATTAAAATGAATGATACCAAGCGTATCCAAATTAAGTTACGTTGACGTCTTTTTCTTTAGGGAAAATTCCATATAAATACCCCAACTAAATTCTATTAAAATTTTTAATACCCAAACTTTTTTATTACCCAATTTAATACGTCAACTAGTTATTTTACCCATTTTAATACACAAACTTCTACAACTGTGCCCATTTTAATATCCAAATTTTGTTTATTTTAATTAACAATACTAATAAGTTTCAAACAAAATTTTAAAAATCTCCAAAATCTAAGAAAAAATATTTAAAATTTCTAAGTTTACTTGAACATTTAAGAAATAAGGTAAATAAACTCTGGAGAAAATTCAATGTTTAAAAAAAAAACATTTTTGAAGGAAAAAAAATAATTTACTTTTTATTTCAAAAACCAAACTAAATTCAATATATAAAACTTAAAATAACTTATTACAAAACTTAAATTATACAAAATTTATTTAATTTCATTTCTCAAACATATAATAAAATTAATATTTTTTGTAAAGTTTAGTCATTTTTAAATTTCATTGGAAATTTATTAGTATTGTTAATTAAAATAAACAAAATTTGGGTATTAAAATGGGCACAGTTATAAAAGTTTGTGTATTAAAGTGGGCAAATTAATTAGTTGAGGTATTAAATTGGATAGTGAAAAAATTTGGGTATTAAAAAGCTTAATAGAATTTAGTTGGGGGTATTTATATGGAATTTTCCCTTTTCTTTAATAAGCTTTCTATTGAAATGCATAAAACAAAATACAAAGCTATGACTTTTGCTAATCATACAGCTTGGTAGTGAGTGATCAGAAGTTGAGGTTTAAAATTACAAAAAAGAAAGAGAAGAAGTGAATGAGGACAAAAAAGAAAGAGAAGAAGTGAATGAGGTGAGAGTGAATATCACTCAAGCATAAAAATTAGGTAATATGACCAAAAACATATATATATTTTTTTTGTTATTAATATATTTTTATATCAAACATGTCTTTCTAATTACATTTACAAAAATGTCATTTCTTTTTTAATGTCACATCAGAAAAAAATCTGACGCCTTATAAGAAAATGTTAATATGTATTAATGAATTCATCTGTAAAGCATTACAACGATATTGATGACTAAATTACTATACATTACAGCTGATTTAAATTACGCAGCTGATTTAATAACGCGGCTGATATACCCATATAAATCAGCCAAGGATATGGTTGAGTTAGAACCTTTACTCAAACTGAGCAAGCCAAAGCAAATATGAAACCAACATAGTTTGAATAACAGCAAAACAAAACAGAAACGATTCCAGCAGAAATGCTGTCATCTTAATTACTTTTATTAGGAGGAGAATTGAACATCAAATACATTTTTTTATAGTTTTTTCATGTTAAAATATATGATTCATATATTATCATAACATATAGATATAAAAACCACAAACGAAGGAGGATAGATTTAGGGTAGGAGATCAGTATGCATTATGACCACCATCCCACAAATAGATAGCTGCACGCGCACCCACCAATCCTCCCTCTCTTACTTGTTTCTCCCACTCCCACTCCCACTCCCACTCCCACTCCCACTCCCACTCCCATACATTTTTATTAATCAAACCATTAATTAAATAATTTACACATATATTATTAAACAAGAGAATACACCACCCATTTCTTTTTTTTCTTAATATATATAAATATATATTATATTATTAATATTAATTTTATCCAAAAATAAGTCAATCAGAGCAAAAAACAACACCGAAACTGAGACGAAATTCGTACAATCGTAGATGCCGAGGCTTCAGAGTGGCGACACAGGCGGGTTGCTTGGGAAAATCACGAGCCCAAATTGTTCCTCACTACTTAATCGGGATTAATCCGATTGGGAGTAAAGTATCTCCATCCTCTTCCTTATGCTCGATCTATCTAATAGGCGCAAATATGGTGAATACAAATAAGGAGCTGTATATGCTCGATCTATCTGATAAGCGCAAAGATGGTGAATACTAATAAGGATGATGTATCTGAAGATCACTGGACCCAAGTACAGAAACACCAGACCGCATCCACAAGAAAAACCAGGTTGATAGGGAGCATGCTCAGTGTAGATGTGGGTACGTGCAACTATCAAGAAAAGGAAATACACCTTACCGCGAGAGATCAAGTGACTATGAGTGACTAAATCGTTCGTAAACAAGACCACTTATTTGAAAATTTTATATAAAACCCCATCTGTATACTTTTACGGAATATTTATTTTGTTGATCAATCAAAGAGCATGGACACTTACAAATGAGAGTGAAAAATAGTAAAAGTGTTTTTTAAATAAATCAAAACAGTAAAATGTGAGTTTACAGAAACAAATCATTAGAAAATACTTCAAACCATTACCATACTGGATCTAAAACATAATCCAAAAACTATTGAATATGACATATATATAAAATGTATTTAAATTAATTATTTCACGTTATATTTATTGGTTATTTAAATTACAGTAACCGTCGTATGTGTGAATTTTAGCATTGTTAACTGTTTTTTATTAATTAAGAAATTGAATAAATATATGAAACAAGTCATGTTATATTTTAATTGAGCTCGTGCAAATTCCCATTTTTTTTTGTTTGAACAAAGATGACTTCCCCTACACATTATTTGTGACACATGTCATCCGTACAATTATTTTCACTAAAAAATATGACATGGCATTGTTGAATAGATGACATGGCTTACGGTTAAATGTGACATGCATTTAGTGTTAATTTTTGTTTTTTGTAAGCTTTTGAGAATATGACAATAACTAATATATTATCATAAATAAACATCTTAAATAATAAAATATTTTACAAAATTGAAATATTATTTAAGTAAATCATTATAATCATAATTTTTATTACTTAACTTTTTTTTGTCATCAACTTAAACAGACTATAAGAATTTTTATTACTTTACAGGATTTTTAAAACTGTATACAATACTTTTAAAAAGTTATATTTTAATTATAATATCATTTGTTTTCTTTTGATATCTACAAATATTATAGCTTTTTAGCTTTATATTTTTTATAATCATAAACAATTTATATCAGTTTTGTATTTTATACAAGTTCATTTGATATATCATAACCCAAAGAAATAAATAAAAAATTCTCTAAAATTATAATTTTAAATATATACATATCTATTCTTAAATATAATTTTGAATAAACCTAATTAATATTTTATATTTAATAATATCAATATTTATATAATTATCTCAATCAATATTTATATGAAAATATTGGTATAATAATAAAAACTAAAAAATAAATTTTATTTTTAAATAGAATTGCAATTTAGAAAATTTATAGCTGCACATGGTATAGGAAAGCACCTAGTGTACAAAATTTAAATACAAAACATAAGACCAATCAAATTCCATAAGATGTGTTGTCTACGTATATATTAAGCTTAGTTTTCAAGGAAAAAGAAAGTTTAATCTTCGAAGGAATTGGAAATAGAAGCGCATGTCGATATCTCTTTATTCTGGTAAACAGAATATATATATACTCAAGTTTCAAAACCATAAAAACTCGTAAAACGCAAAATAACTATCGCCTAAGATTTGAATGTTAAAAGCATGGCATACTTGCTTCGAGTGTTCTTAATTCTTCTCGATATATGTTGTGGGGGAGCAATATGGAAGGAACCGCCGACGTGGGAACGGGTCCCATAGAAGAGGTGAGAATCTTAGAGCACCATTATCCTACACACCCATAATGGGTTGCTTAATAATATAATTATAGTATTTAAGGAATTTATTTTGGTAAGCAACCTAGTTAAGCAATTTGATTATTTACCTCTTTTATTGCAAGTGTTTTGTTTTAGGTTGCTTAAAAATTTTAAATTTTTTTTTATTAAACTCATGAGGTACAATACCCTTTTCAGCTTTCTTCTCCTACCAAAAAGAATTCTCATTTCCAGTGCATCCACCGAGAGACATGCATGATTAAATAACCAAATAAAATGATTAAAACTTGCGACAGAACAAGGAGAATCATAATATAAGACATGCATGATTAAACTTAAAAACATCTGATTTACCTTTCGGTTGGAGAAGAGACACACCGAGGCGGAGGGCGAAACAGAGGCAGAGCGGCGTAAAGGCAAAAGAGAGGTGGAGAGGCGAAACAGAGGCGGAGTCATCACCGTGACAGCCAAAAACAGACGCCAATTGATTCATCGGCGAAGAGAGGTGAAGAACGAACGGAGAGATCAATCGCCACTTCTTCGATTACCATCTGATTTCTAGAGTTTGAGACAGAAAGAGAAAAAATAAAGAGAGGGAGGCTGAATGGTGGACGCGTGTCCAATTAGCAACGTCCCTTTGTGCGCTTAATTAGGCAACGTTGCCTCTAATAATATGTAATTTTCATTTTTATTTAATCACAATTAAACTAAGCAACACCCATAAGCAACAGGGATAATGATGCTCTTACAACATCATTGGAGTGAGCCCTTAACTGAGGACAAAAGAAGAAAATAGACCCACAACTTATGAAATCCATCTCTTGAGACAGTGACATGTGAACATGGGGGCCCTACTTAAGTCACTCCTCTGGGGACAACTATGCTTATGTTTGGTACGTTTATGTGTTTTTTTTTTTTGACAATGTACTTTTCTAATAGAAAATCAATATACTTTTAATAGAAACTCAACGAATCTTGTTAATTTGACGAAATATCAAAGTTCTGTTGTATACAGTATACTCTAAACTATTTTGTATATGGAACTTATGTGACGATATAAAAAAAGACGTCTTGTTTTACATATAATGGGTGTTTAGCATACATCATACATCGCATTCCAATTTCCAAGTTCTATAATTTTCGTAATTAGAGATGTCAAAAGGCATAGCAGCCCTCAGCCGGAATGGATGACGTTGGATTTAAGACACGTTAAATCATAAGGTAAAAGCATTCTCTTCTTTTTCTTTTCTCTCGTGTTTAAATGGTAAATATGAACCGAGTAAGTCTGAGTAAATTGGAATAAAAACAAAGAGAACATAATATGTTGTTTTTATATTCATCCTGTTTCCACTTATTTTGGTAGAGTATAAAGAAAAGCTGAAAACAATAAATAAAAGATTCATTTTTGGAGTTAACAAGTAAAAAAATATTTTCACCTCATTTAGCTTGATTAGATGTATTTGAGTGAAACTGAGAGTCAAAACTTTTGCTCCAACTTTTGTTACTTTAATAATCATACCACTTTACGGCCAACCTCAAAAAGAAAACAACAATGGATGAAGATTTCCGTAGTGGGCTTCTATCCAATTAAAGAATTCTTTAAAACTACATTCTAATCCATACGTAACTTCGGATGGTTTAAGATTATTAGTAGATTAAAAAGCAGTAATATATTATATTTAGTCATATCATGCATAAGAGCATAACATATACCGTATTTACATCAATTTTACTTACAAAGATCTACAAAAATCACCAAGATACTAGAAATAACCAATGATTCACACCATCAAATACTGATAAACATAAAAAAAATTGGTACAGCTGATTTCACTACAATTAACTGAAAAACTACAATGTTTCTTATAAATTCACTAGTTTTAATATTATTATTTTATTAGTAGAGAAGAACCATAAAATAAAAACGGGAGTAGGGGAAGCTGGTAGCAATGAGGATAAATTGAGTGCTACTGTACCATGCGCACACAAGTTTATCTCCAAATATAATTAACCAAATAGGTCACTCTCTTTCACACACCATATGTTATTTCATCACTATCTCATGTTCTGCTCCCAATAATCTTTCTCATTACCCCTTTTCATTATCAGAGAATTTAAAGATATTGTGAGAACTTTATAGGAAACCGTGTCTAATTTATACTAGAGATGCATTTATTGTAGAAAAAAACTGATCAATAATTTTAACATTCATTAAAAAAAAAGATGGGAATTTGGGATCAATTTTTATGGGACAAATTTCCTATGCGGTCCTTGGACCATAATTTTGAAACTCTCTAATATCTTCATGATATTTAAAATCAATAAATTTTGTATTAAAATTATAAAACAATATTTTGTTTTGAAATGAAAATTTTATTTTAAAATGACATCTAATTTGAAACGAAAGAGAGTAATATATTTGTAATACCACTTTCAACAGATTAGCATTATGTCTAACTGCTATTTCAGTTAAACTACAAACTATCATGGAAAGACTTAACTATTTTCAATCACAACAAAAAGCTCTAATTATTTATTTAGCAAAGACGTCTAAACATCAGATCAATCAAACTCCATTGTTTTCTTCGGTACGTACATTCAACTTAATCTTCAAGGAAACATGAAAAAGATTAAGGGGGTGCTATTGAATTAGTGATTTAAAATCAACTAGATCTTGACCCGCACACCCGTGCGGGTTTATTTTTATATTTTTGCAAATATATTTATTTATTTTATATATAATAATATATAATTTTAAAATATATATGTATTAAATTATTGTTTAATATAACATTTTTAAGCATTAATGATAACTGAAATCAGTATTTAAAAAGGTTTACTATATGTTATTAAATGGTCCAACGTGATTGAATATGTAAATTATAGTTATTATGCACTTTTAATATTTTCATATTTAAACTTCTATATTTTTAGAACTGCATAAACTGTTATATGAGAAAATTTAGGAGATATCCAAAAATGATTTTGTTTTTAAAATTAATAAACAATATAAGAAATGCATTAAGTTAACTGAAAAAGACAACATTACTAAAAATTAGGATTATTAATAAATACAATGGTATTGTTGTGTAAATAACTTGAAAAACTAAGGGGTATATTTTATTGGTACTTCTGTTTTAATAAGATAGATTTACAATCTATCAGATTTTTAAATTTTAAGATTGTTAAAGTTGATAGATTCTAAAATCCTTGGGATACCCCTTGGATTTTGAGTTTAATCATTTATTCATTAGAATACATCACCGATGATTTGAAATCCATTTATATTACAAAGAATTTTAAAATCCTTAAAAGTTGAATAACACCAGATTTGAAAACCTGAAATTCAATCATAGAATGAATAACACTGAATTTTGAAATAGAATTTAAAATCATCAATTGAATAATAGTGGATTGTATTAAGATTTAAACTTTTTTAAAATACATGATTGAATAACACCACCTAAAAGAGAAGTGCATGTGGAAAAAGGAGACAGTGCGTATAAGATTAAGATGTACCTCGAGCCCAAAAACCAAATCCAGAATCAATCTTAATACTCAGTAGTGTTATTAATTTAAACTAGATTTCGACCCGCACAACCGTGCGGGTATTTTAATACGAAATATTTGAAATTATATAATCAAATTTATCAATAAATAAGTATACTTTGATTCTTTATGCTATCCAATTTTAAAATCATTTTTATGTGACTTATAATATTATTAATATAAAATTTATAAATTTGTATTTTTGTAATAATTTTTAAAAACATTATTATGTAAGATTACTAATTTATATATTTTTTTTATTTCTAAATTTGAAATCTATGTAAAAATTAATTAAGTTGTACCTACATAATACATAAACAAAATTTTGGGATATTGTTAAAAGTATTTTACATAATTTTAAATTTTTGTTTATAAATTAAAAATGAATTAAATTTTAATTATATTTTATGATAATTATATTTTATGATAATTAAAATTTTAATAAAATAATTTTTGAAACTATATCTTGAAAAAGATTCTAAAAGATTTTTAAAAGATTTTGTTAGAATTTTCTTAAAATTATTTATTTGTATTTCAAACAAAAAATAAAGATATGAAAAGATATTATAATGTTATGTAAAATTTAATAAAACTCTAAAGATGGTCCAAACTAAAATATCACACATGAAGTGAGTCATGACTTCTGTTTTAATATAATAGACTAGACCACGACCCGCCCGACCGTGCGGGTGTTTTTTTTTCTTTTAATTTTTAGGTTTATACTAAATGATGTAAAATAAAAAATGAAATATAAATTAAATGGTTACAAATTACTTATGGGTTTAATTTTGACAGAAGAATACCGAAAAGTTTGATGTTTGATCCGCGCAAGTGTTTGTTTTTATATATTTTATAATTGATAATATATATTTCTAAATTTACCCGTTTAAATATTGTTTAAAATGACATTTTAAACACACAATTTTATAGTTTATATTGAGTAATTTTATTTTATCTTATAAACTATCATTGTGTCATACTTATTTTAAAAATATGACCCGTATATCTGCACAAATGTTTTTATTTTATTTTTATGGATCAAAATTTTATGATAATGTATAACTAAATTGTTTTATTTACTATTTAAAATTTATGGTCTTATATATTTCTACTTTTTAACTTTTATTATTATGAATTTACCTTTAACTATTATTTATATAAAAATATACATAACATGATATGTTTATATTAATCTTTTATTATATATTATATAAATGTTTCTTTTTGTGACTTTTATTTTAGTTATTACTTATAAATAATAAAAATATAATTATATATCTTCGAAAAAAATATTGTTCATTAACTATTTGAAGATATGTAGATAATTAATAAGAAAAAATCCTAAAAGGTAGGTTAATTAATGTTGGAATTAATTATTATGTATATGAAATTAGTAAAACAATTTCTATATAATTTATTTATTTAATTACCAAAGGTATATATGAAATTAACTATTTTTATTAATTATTGTTGCCATAATTTTTTTATTTAAAATTTGATTTTGGAAATGCATTAATTAAAGTGAAAAGACAAAGAATCCTATAAGGTAGGGTAATTAATAACTTCAGTGGCATAACATTGTAAATAATTAGAAAAACTCAGGGGTATTTTATATGGGTACTTCTCTTTTAATAATATAGATAGGAGTAATAATAAGAGTACTTGTATCGTTTTCTTATGAGGTTGTTGGGCACATATGAGACAATTTATTATTCGATGTAAATCATTCCCCGTGCCTCTTATGTTATGTTGTCCTTATAAAATCAGAATACTCATTTTGAAATTTGATTACGTTGAGCATTATTAATAATAATAAATTAAAGTAATAAGAAGAGGAGAAAAAATCTGATGGACCCTTATGGTTTCTCCACGCAAGAATCATTCCATTGAAAGGGCTCATACATGCATGCATTATACTTTCGACTCCTGGACCAACACTTGCTTCAGTATTTAATTCCGTTTAGTTGATTTCGACCTTTTTGTTTGCTAATGAAGTTTCTGGCTAGGACCAAGTTCTATATCCACAAGTATATATCTTTTGGTAGTGATAACCAACCAACAGTGTCAACAATTTAATAAAATAGAAATACGATGATAACATGCTTTAACCGCAGCGAACGCTATACAAACACAAGTACATAGTTTTTCTTTTTTGGGTTCAAATCACAAGTACATAGTTATCTCTAGCACAATGTTATTTTTATAAAGTTGCCACAATAATGAGACGTGTTTGCGTAAGCATGCGTCATCTCTTTGTCATGTTGTGCTAATCCAACAAAACATTATTACATGTGACACTTTTGTGATGGAGAGACTTTCAAGAGATTTGGCTAAGTCGTTTTTCTTTTAATATGATAGCTGATGATGATAGAAGGGTGAAGCATGGAGGCCATCATGGTCCCTCTTCCCGGAACCACCTGTCCTCTTCAAAAGGTGTTTGATCCTCTCTTTTAAATCCTTTCATGTACAGTTTAGTACAAAAGATTCATTTCCTCTAGACTTCTGCTTAAGCCGTCAATAGCATCTGACTTATTTGAAATTGTTGTAATCAGTTTTATTACTGGACATGTTAGACCATCCGCAATGGCGAATCCTTACGGGGAATCCTTAGAGAAATATTAATTTTATAATCAATGGGTCCCATGAACAGTTAAGGATTTTATCCTAAAAATCCTTATGTAAGGATTGATCCTTACACTATTCATGGGCTCCACTGCACACGTGGCGGTTCGTGAGTGGTCAGTTTTTTTCTTTTTAAAGAAAAAATCTGAAATACCCTTACATAATCCGAAATACCCCTTTTTCTTTTTTCCTAAGGATTCTCCTTAAGAATCCGCCATTGCGGATGCTCTTAGTTTTGGGTTTTTGCCTTAAGTAAAATTTTATATGGTGTGCTAAAATGAAAATCCACTTTGGATTTTGAAATTAGGAGTGCTCCTAACGAGAGGATTATCAAATATCTTGGAACTCTTAAACAATATGATGCACTGACTAATTGTCAGTTCATTTAGTTAACCATTTAGTATTTTTAAAAGAAATTGGGTTCTTTGCTGCAAATTATAACCTATGCATGTATCCATCATAAATACTTTTGTGTGTGCAATGCTATGGAATATTCATCTTACCTTTGGCTTGTGGGCTTATTCATACTTGCTTTATATAACCTGTTTCCTACTCCTTCATATGTCTAATCTAACTAATACATATATATATATATATATATATATATATATATATATATATATATATATATATGTACCCGGTGATGATTGTCCTGCTAAGCCCCTATAGTAATGACAATCAAAATGTGTGTCGACTCAAACTAGCGATTTTGAAAGAACAATAAATAATAACGAAATCAACTTATTTATTTGTTTTGTAGTTTATTAATTAACGATCTTGTATGTCATATGATAGTTTTTGATATATGCAGTATACCTAGTTTACGATATTAATTTTTCTCTATAAGATTTCAGTCTCTTACTAAAAATAATATATAATAAATAAACATACACAGAAACACTAAAATGGAGAGGGGAAATTGTTCATTGTCACATAACTAAGCTACTTCAATTGAACATATCTAAAATCTACTTTTGGGAGCAAACAGGAGGAATATATGATGATGATGATGCAGAGAATATGGGAGTTTAGGGAGAAGGCACATTGATATGACAGTGTCTCCAAACCAAAAGCCAACTCCTGTGCAATCACAACATATGTTTGGGTTATAGGGTTTCATTTTTAACTGTCTAGTAGACAAATCATAAGCATATAGTATAGATATCTAAAACTCTATAACCCTATATTGGATTTTTTGTTCTTGAGGAATAAATTAACAAGAAGCTTTATTTCGACATTTGTACTTTATGTTGATATGTGATATCTGAGGCGTGACCAAATCATTGTATCTATAGCACGGCAATTCAGATGTACTGTATATTCCTCAATATCTACTTTGAAAATGCAAAACACTTGATTATATCCTCCAACTGAAAAAAACTATGAAAACGTTAATTGGGCCTTATTGGGCCAACATGGAATGGATCAAGATTGGAACAAAAGCCCATGAGTTTAAAAGACCATGCATTAATTACAGTGTGTGAAAGTGTTAACTAAACAGAAGTTTTGTTTTGCCTTAACATCATGATTAAGAAAAAAAAAAAATGTGCATGATTTGATTTGACCATCTAGCTTTGAAGCGAGGGAGAGAGAAGTAAGAAGAAGAAGAATCAAAAAGCGTCGGCCTTTTTCTCGTAGCTATTGAATGAGTTACCGATCCACGATCTCGTCGGCGAGCTCAGAATCTCAAGAAGGAATCCAAATCTAAATTATCTCATGTCTTTCTCCTTCTTCAAGCCATCAAGGCCTAAGACGCCTCAAGAGGTCGTTAAGGCGATCAGAGACAGCCTCTTGGCTCTTGACACCAAAACCGTCGTCGAAGTTAAATCCCTCGAGAAGGTTAAAGTTTTCACCTTTACGCCTTACTGTTGGATTCTAGATTCACTCTTGGTTGATTGTTTACTGTAATTCACTCGGAATCGCTGAAATTGAGAATGTTTTTTTTTCTGATAATTGTAGGCTTTGGAAGAAGTTGAGAAGAATTTTTCATCTCTGAGAGGAATGCTATCTGGAGATGGTGATGCTGAGCCAAATGCTGATCAAGCTGTACAGTTAGCGTTAGAGTTTTGCAAGGAAGATGTTATCTCTCTTGTTATCCATAAGCTACACATTTTGGGATGGGAAGTAAGTAAGAGGAGAGGTTTTCAATCTGCTTCCTTTGTTGGTAGAAAACTGTTATGAATCCGTTGAGATATGTTTGCAGACAAGAAAAGATTTACTGCATTGCTGGTCGATCTTGTTGAAGCAAAAAGTTGGGGAGACTTATTGCTTTGTGCAATACTTTGAAGAACATTTCGAGTTGCTTGACTGTTTGGTTGTATGGTAAATACTTGAAAGATTGGACTTTTTTTGTTTTGTTTTCTTTGATTTGAATGCTTACTGATAATTCAATCTTTATGAGCAGCTATGACAACAAGGAGATTGCTCTGCATTGTGGAAGTATGCTTAGGGAATGCATTAAGTTCCCAAGTCTTGCTAAGTAAGACAATACCCATTATTACTTTTTATTTTCAAGTTTTTCGATGTGATTCAAAGGGGTTTTAGTGAGTTCAGTGAAGATAAATGGTCAGGATTTTCTTTTTCACATGGTTAATTTTGTTGTAGTGCCTTTTCAGGTATATTCTAGAGTCTGCTTGCTTTGAGTTATTCTTCAAATTTGTGGAATTGCCAAACTTTGATGTTGCTTCTGATGCATTTTCAACATTCAAGGTGATTTTTTTTCACTATTGACTTGGGACTCGGTTTTGGATTTTTGTTGTTTTTACTCAACGCTTTGTTACCTCTCTCTCTTTGCAGGATCTTCTCACAAAACATGACACTGTCGTCTCTGAGTTTCTCACCTCTCATTACCCTGAGGTTTGCTCCATCATCTTTTTTTTTCAAGCTTACAAGGGAAACATAAGCATTACTCGACTATAAATAATTTAATGAAATGAAAATATAAATTATGAACATGTCTTGCTAACGGACTGTTTATGGTTATTTCAGTTCTTTGATGTTTATGAAAGGTTTTTGACATCATCTAATTATGTGACAAGAAGGCAATCGTTGAAGGTTTTGTTTGCTATAAACCTTTGCTCCTTTTCTGATGCTACATTCATCTCTATATCAACTCTTATATAATGTTGTTAACAATGAAACTATTCATGGTTGATTTAGCTTCTTTCGGATTTCTTATTGGAGCCTCCAAATTCCCACATAATGAAGAAATTCATCTTAGAAGTTCGTTATATGAAAGTGATCATGACACTTTTGAAGGTTAGCAATGAGTTTGTGAATTCATCTACTATTATATTTTGCGCTTAATTTATCACGTACTCATCAGTTTGATGGTTAATGTTCGTTTGAGTAGGACTCGAGCAAAAATATTCAAATCTCTGCCTTCCATATATTCAAGGTAACATGTCTCACTTTGTCAAAACCGCAGTTTATCTGCTCACTAAACAGTTAATAGGTTTCTGATGAACCGTATGTATTTGTGCGCTTACAGATCTTTGTTGCGAATCCTAATAAGCCACAAGAAGTGAAAATCATTTTGGCAAGAAACCATGAGAAGTTACTTGAACTTCTTCACAACTTGTCCCCTGGTAAAGGTAATAATTACTTCTTCACTACTTATCTGTAGACATTAGACTCTAAACTAGACTTATTCCATCACATTAAAAAAACTTATTCAGGTTCTGAAGATGATCAATTCGAAGAGGAAAAGGAGCTGATCATCGAGGAGATTCAGAAAATGTCTCGCCTGAAAAACCTTGAAGTTTGAACATTCTTTGGCTTGTCTCTCCCCTTCCCTTGCGGTGATTCCTGAGTCCTGTAAAAGAGCTTTCTCATGATGTCTATGTCGAAGTTTCATAACTGTATGAAACTGCTTGTTTTCATAATACATGTAGTAATGTAACTTTTTATTCTCTGTGACAAATCGCTGAGTTGCTCTGATACCATGACTTTAAAAAGACCATAACACTTTGTTACCATTTAATAATTTGGATATGAATATTGTGCTTTTGTATGTAATCTTTGAAATGGATATAGTTCATTCAATGGAACCATTTTAGTTAATATTTCCCAAAAAAAATACAAATCTTCAAGAAAATGAACTTGACCTTTTTGTTGCTGTTGATGAATCAACCTAATGTTACAATTCTAAGTCACACAAGGTACTTCTTTCAAGCAACCTCTAGAATCTCAGTTAAAGAAGCTGCAACAGTGTCAGACATCTTCAAATTCCTCACCTTTTGAAATGCAGCATAAGTCCTATCAGAAGGCTTCAGCCCCAAGGCCTTGAGCTCCTTGAACAGACTAATCCCTTTCTCAACCTTATTCTCCTTGCAAAACCCTTGAACCAAAGCGTTATAAGTGATTGCGTCAGGTCTAACCCCTGTCTCACCCATTTTCTTGAAAACCTCAAACGCCTGGTCTGCTCTCCCATACGAGCAAAACCCTGTGATCATCGTATTACAGCTCACCGTTGTTTCTCCATACCCATTTCTAAGCATCTCATTATAAAGCTCCCTAGCCAACACAACTTCACCTCTTTTCAAGTGTGCATGTATCATCACATTATAAGTAAACTCATTAGGCCTCATCCCTTTCTCTATCATCTCAAACCAAAGCTTCCTCGCACTCCCAAACCACCCCATCTCACACAACCCATGGATCATAGTCGTATACACAACCCTATCAGGTGCATAGCCTCTCTCCTTGAGATTATTGAACACACAAAACGCCTCCCTCTGCTTCTCATTCTTACACAACCCTTTGATAATCTCCTGGTAAGTATAAATACTCGGCAAATGGTTCCACGCAATCATGGTATGAAGAATCTCCGACATAGAAGCGTAGTTCCCAATCTTACAAAAACCAGATATCAACCTCGCGTAGACACCATGTCCTGGATCAAGCCCTTGTCTCAAAACCTTCTTGAGTAGCTCATACCCTTCTGAAACCTCACCACCGTCACACAAAGCTTGAATCAAACACTGTATCCTCTCTAAATCAACAACCTCGGGCTCTTTCATCTCCTTGTGAAGCTCCCAGAAGAGATCTAGTTTCTTAGCTTTCAAGCAACCTAGTAAAACAGCATTACAAGTAGAAACCGAAGGTTCTTTGAGTTGAGTATAGACTCGGATACCTTCATCAACCAACCCATCTTCACAAAGACACTTCACGTAACGCTCTAGCAACGTTACCTCAGGGCTAAAACTGGTAGTATCAAGAAAGCTTTTGGCAGCTTTAACAGCTTTAGCATCTAAAAGAGCAGCGAAGAGGAGGCTTAAGGAGACAGGATCAGGTTTGTAATCGAAAGTGGAGCAAAGCCAACGGAAGAACCAGAGGGAAAACATAACGTTGTTGTTGTTGTTGTTATGTAATGTCAACATTTGTCGGAGAAAGAGAGGATCTGCGAAGTTAAAGGAAGGGAAATCAGATACCAGAGTTTGCTGCCATCTGTGTCTCTCTCTGATGATGGTGGATACGGTTTTAGCCATTTCCGTATAGGTGGAAGCCTGATGATGCTCATCGGACTTGGGTTCAGTAGTATTAGCGCGAGAAGGGTCGAGGGTTAGAGTGCGTATCTGGGTGGTGTTGGAGTGGTTTTGACGAGATGGGTTTCTGATGAGAGTGATGAGATATGACTGACCTCTACTCATGATTGATGAAAGGATGGGTTTTTGTTATTTCCGGGAGAAGAAAGGAGAGTGCTTTCGCCGGAACCCTAGATTTTGATGATCCCCAATTTGATTTTGATTTTCATGAAAGGTTTTGACTTTCTTCCTTTTTTTTTTTTCCTTTGGCTTAGAAGAATAATAAAGTTTTTTTTTTTGAACAACAAATAATAAAGTTATATTACATTAAGGGCTAATTTGTGAAATAACACACTTTTTTTCTGTCAATACATTAACACATTATCAGTTATAGATACTGTAATAACGATTGACCCCAAAAAAAGAAAAAAGATACTGTAATAACGATTAACACATTACGTATTTTGAATCACAACGAAGAGGACGAACAAGGAAGATCGGGAGCCGAGCTTTACGTGGGTTTAGAATTCGACACTGCAGAGGAAGCTCGAGAGTTCTACAACGCTTACGCATCACGAACAGGTTTTAAAGTTAGAACCGGTCAGTTATATAGATCAAGAACAGAGGGTACTGTGTATCCACTAGGAGGTTTGTCCGCTCAAAGGAAGGTTTTCAGTTAAATTCTCGAAGCGGATGCGGAGACATGATACAGTGAAATGGGTTCTTGACTAGATAGCATAACCATGAGCTTGAAAGTGAAGCTCATGTCGAGGTGACAACGGCTCCACGTACCACGAGAAATCCTACGAAGCTAGGTGTAACGATATAGACCAAAGTTGTTGATTAGTTTGATAGAGAACAACGCTCTTGTCCATCTTCTTTCAAAACGTTTTAAAGGCGGCGGTGGAGAAGTGAGTAATGATGATCCCTACGCAGAGTTGGAGTTTGGTTCGGCTAATGAAGCTTGTCAGTTTTTATCAGTCCTATGCTGAAGTTGCTGGGTTCAGAGTTAGGATTGGTCTGCTATTCCATTCAAAAGTTGACAACTCAATCACATTGAACCGGGAAAGAAGAACGAGGACGGTTTAAACAAGATCATGCACAGACTATGTTTATCCAACTAAACGGTTTCAGCAGCAACAACCACATCAAGAAAGCTACACGAGAGTTTGGTGATTCGCTTGTAGTCAGTTTGGTGATTCTGCTGTTTTCGACACTTGTTACAGAAAAGGAAACTACACTGTTCCGTTTGCTACTTTCAGATGAGATGGGTAGATATGAGTCTTTATGTAAAATTGCAGATACTGTCGTATACAATCAAGTTATAGAATAAAAATAAATGAATACAATAGCTGAGGAAAAACATTATAATAAATACACACAACACACAAATTACACAATCCCAAACTCTCCATTTTGTTTAAACCGCTTGTAATAACCAATTTATAAACTGTCTCTCAATGCAGAAAGTCAAGCTCTTCCGACATGAGGCCTTACTCCGTCGACTGTTTCTCCAACTCCGACGTGAATAGCTCCGGTGCACAACAATTGAGTTCCACTCACTATTATTGTCATCACTTCAAGAGTTCTCTGAATACACGGGAAACAAAATTATCGTCATGACTTCATGACATTTCGTAGATTTTAAACTAAACGGATAAAACCGGTAATGAAAAAACTCACTAGATTGGCTTCGGTCCAGCCTATGTTGATTTCCTTACAAGCCAATCTGCACCAAAACCAAACCGGTTTATATTTGGTTATTAATTTAACTGGATCAAAACCTGAATGGTTAGCTATTTTTTTACCCCATGGCGAGGAGAGTGAGAGACCAAGAGATGAGAGAGGACGCCGCGGCGGAATGGAGATTCGGAGAATCCCACTGAAGAACGTTCATGATTCCGGTGAGTGATGTTGCCATTCCCACGACGCCAGCGATCAACGAGAATATCACGAAAAAGCCAGTCGCCATGTTCCCCACCGGGAAGTATATCGGGAAGATCTTCGCCGGAAGAGACAGCACCGACGCTACAAAGACCACAAAAAGATTGAATGTTCACATTCAACCCTGAAGAAATTTGGATCATTTTATTATTTTTATTATTTAATTACCAGACTCTCGAGCTCTCTCGATGCCGTGATTAACAGCCCAGGCAGCGATGATGGTGACGACAAAGTAGAGGCCAAGATTCAGTAACAGAAGCATGAAAGCTGCCGACTTTGATCCTCCTGAAGCCATGTTGATGCCTTATAAGAAAAGATTCTCTGAGTTTTCCGACAGGGCTTGTAAGAAAACAAGACAATGTCCTTTTCTCTGTTTCTGTCTTGGGATGATCACAACATCTCTGCATGTCTGTATATATATATTTATTCAGTTCATATAAAAGTTTTCGTCACCTACAAGCAATGTTTTTAAAATTCTTTACTCTGTCCTTCACTTTGTCCAAAGAATGATATACCTAGCTTATTCCGCAGAAGAAGAAAAGAATAGCATAACTTCAAATCAATAAATTAAATAATGTATTGCATAACCATCACATTTGTACATTTTTATTTGTTCTCCTTGCAAAACAATGAGTCATAATAAAAGCTCTAATGCAGAGCTCTGAGATCTTTTTCTTGCAGGATGGTTGTTTATGGTTCAGTTTTCCTCAAGAATTTTCAAGGCTAGCTCAGCTAGAGAGTGGACCGTTCTACTATGACGGCTCACTCCAACAGTTCCGGAGAAAACATCGAAGTTCTCAAGCTCAGCAGTAGTTTCTAGAACCTTCTCAAGCTCCTTCTCCAGACCCAACTCTCTGAACACCAATACATTATTCTCCACGTCATCTTCCATCATCCAAACCGCTAGCTCGATCACAAATCTCCTGATTCTTGGCACCTTAATCGCTGGTTTGTCGTGTTTTCTAAGAATTGAGACCAACGAGTAGGCCAGTTCATGTCTCTCTATCCCTGAATTCATGAATACATAGCTCGAGTCTTCTGGACTCATGAATCTAAACACTTGTGCTGCTAATCCCACCATCACTTCCTGTAATTTGTTGTCTTCTGATGTGATTGACTTCAACACCTGCAACAGAATGAAAACAGTTTCCGGATTTGTTACTCAGCAATATAGTTACTAGATTTAAGTTGTACATAACTGTATATCAGAATACTAACCGTAGGTGCTGCTGCTTTAACGAACTTCAAGTCATGAAAGCAGTCATCCCCAGAGTATAAGCACAAGTTTCTCAACACTCTTGCAGCGTTGACACGGATCAAAGGAACTTCAAGTGCTTCCACAAGTCTTCCCATCACTCCAAGTCTAAGAGCATGGAGGCAGTTACCTCTGCTCTCCAACACAAGCATCGCTATAGCTTCTCCTGCAGCTATCCTCACACATCCCTGATTCCCATCGTCTCCGTGTGTTTTAAAGAAAATGTTGAACAACTCTTTCAAAACACCACCCGTTCCACCAATTCTCTCCCTAGCTTCCGTGTCAAGCGCAAGGTTAGTCAATATCCCTATCCCGAGCTTCTGCAGCTTCGGGTATCTCCCTCCGTGTCTCAAGACATCCCTCACGTTGCTCACTGTGAAAACAATCTCTGAGATCTCCCTCCTGAGGCACTTCCCCGTGTGCCCTGTCGTACTAGCTAACATTTTCACCAGCTGCAACGACCTTTTCAACGTCAGAATCTGTGACCTAGCAACGTCTGCGTTCTCCTCCCACAACAGAACTTGGTCCACGTGTGTGAAATCAATAATCTTCGGGAGAAGACCCCTCGTGTTGCCTAGCTTCCCACAGTTATCATGATCTTTAGCTAACTTCTTCAGAATCAAGAGTCCCAAATTGTTAAATCTACAGAAATCATAGTGTAGATCATGCTCATGAAACACTTTCTTCTCTCCAATCTCATCAGGAGCTTCACCTAATGATCTCGTACTCTCAAGTAACGAAGAAATCGATTCCATTGCACCAGAGATCCCAGCTACTCTCAAAGAGTTCTGCTTTTTGCCAGCGAGTTTCGATAGTATCTCAGCAGCTGATCTCCTAATCTCTTCCTCCTGCAGATCTTTCCAGTTCAGCATCTCTACCAACCTAATAACAACAACAAAGAGTTAGCAGCCATGTTATCACTTCACTGTAAAGTTTGACATGTAAAGACCAAACCTTTCAACAACAGGGAAGTTAATTCCAATCTTCTCAAGCGTCTCCTCCGAATACCGTTCATTAACAGCAAACTGTCTAAGTATCCTAACCCCAATAAGCTGCTCATCACACGAATTCGATCCCAAAAGCTCCATACCAAAACTCACAATATCCATCTTCAACCCATCAAAGATACTCCCATTAACACACTTGGAGTAAGAATCATAGAAAAACCTCTTAATCGAAACCAAACCAGTAACCCCAAACTCACACTCTCTCGTCACATTCTCAAGCAAATTACAAACACTCACTCTCCACTCCCAATAAGCTTTCTCAGCAAGAAACAGCAACGCCTCAGCCAACGCAAGCGAGTAGAATATATTTAGAGCAGACTGTCTATTCCTCTTATCAGTATCTCCTTTATGAACATCTCCATAGTTATGCCTCACGAGCTTGTACGAAGACAAAGCCACACAAGCCGTCGCGGAGAGAAGCTGTAGCCAGTAGAGGAGACGACTCACAGTGCTGGAGATGAAGAACCATCTCGCGTACGGAAGTAGAGGAGGCACGTGCGCGTCTTCTGAGTTGTTCTTCCGCCACGTGGCGGAAGAACAGTCTCTTGCAACCGTCGTTGTTGATTCTCTCGATTTGATTCGTAGAAATCGGAGAATCGAGGCGGAGGATGAGCGGAGAGCGCGGAAGCTGGTGATTCCGACGCCGGCGATGGTCCACGTGGCTTGGTGCTGCCACTCGAGCTCGTGGCTTCGGCTGAAGATTCTGGCGCCTTCGATGAGGAGGATGATGGTGATGAACCAGAAGTCGGAGGGGTCGAGTGTGATCGCGAAGCCGCCTAGGAGGACCACCGTGGCCCAGATGAAGCCTAGGGTTCCGATTCCGGTGGCTGTTTTCTCGAGGATCGCGAGTTGGAGGGCGAACAGCGTTAGCTTCTTCTCTGGGGCGGGGATATTTGATTTTCTGCGAAACGCGGTCGCGGAGGAGACGGAAGCTGCGTCTGCGGTTTCGCCGCTGTTTTCTTTCTCTATGCTGGTTCTGAGATCGAATACGGTGTCGTTTGAGCCTCTAGCTTCCTCCAATTTATGAAGCTCTGACACCTGTATTATTGACATAGTTTTAGTAACTAAACATAGTTGATTATCACTTAACTATCACTTAAATTGAGATTTTAATGATAAAATCTACATGAATATGAAGAACAGAAGAAGACAACTTATTTCACGAAAATAATAATGTTAGGTTAATCAATACTAAAGTAAAATAATTAAAAGCTTTCAAGGAAACCTAAACTCAAAACAGCTAGCTTAAACACAAAAGTGTATGTAAGAAAGTAATATGACAAAAACCTGCAAACGAATGCTTCTATCTTCTTCTTCTTCAAACTTCCTTGAAGCCATTATAAACCTTTCTTTGTTTTTTACTAGTTTCCTAGCAGCTCAAATCGCCAATGGGGAAGTTTTTATTTTCTTTCTTTCTGTATCTTTTTGGAATAGTAATATGACTTGAAGAGTTGTTGATGTGATGATGCAAAGAAATGTGTGAAAAGCGTGGTTTTTCATTCTTCATATATATATGGATGTTTATATAGAGAGAGATGGAAGCAAAATAAGCAAAATAAGCAAAAGAGTAGAGAGAAAGGTTGCAATATAAGCTTAATAAGAGGAAATGTGCAAGAAAGTATAACTTCAAGATTATTGTTGCATATGCTTCACCCTGCAGTTTTTATGACCAAACAGGTACATTTAAACAACAAAATAACACTTTTATGACATCTTCTTTAACTACCTTAATGCATCTTTTTGTTTTGACATCCTTTTTCTTTATCTTTTTAACTTTCTTTTTCCCCCATATTTCCCATATAACAGCATATTATAAAAGATAAAAACTGTAAAAAAGGTTAAAGATTGCTGATCTTATGGTTATGTTGCTTGACTTATCCTCATAAGCAAAAAGAAAACATCATTTAGTTAACATACTAACATAGTACTATTTTTAGAATCTAATATGATCAGTTATTGTCCTAGCATCAATAATTAGATGATTTATTTGCCATCTTTATGCCAAGAAAAGCCGTGCTTGTTCGTATAAAGTATGTTTGCTCTGTATTTGCGTCTAGAATTTCTAGAAAAATGTTTGGTAAAGAAGTTATCTTGCACATTTGCGTCTAGTGTAAATATATTTCAAAATATAAAACGCAGAAGGATGGATAAAAATCAAAAAAATTAACATTGTTAGTGATATACATTCATTCATGTTTCAAAAAGAAACTGATAATGTGACAACAACTGATTTTCCTTTTTTGTTTTGTTACTTAGAATTATATTTTGGGGAAGAATGTCTATCGTTAAGTCACAATAATTGAAGATAAGTCACCAATTATTGCCTTGTATTGGTACTAAAAGCGTTAACGTACGCAAGGGTAATGAAATCTAATCTGTAATTAAATAAAATAATTAGTGAGTCAATAAGTCAATAAGACGGTGAGAGCAATGGTGGCTTGCAAGCATATGTGTTCCAGCAGAAGTCTTGTTGTGTGAAGCTAAAGGCTCAAATGAGATCTTCCTCTTTCAGGACCCACTTAATCCTCCCATAATAGAAAAAAACACATAAACTTTCAATTTACGTTAAGCTAATTTTGATGATAAGTAAAATCAAATATCAAACCAATATACTACTAGAAAAACATAGGGATCATGACATCGCGTAAAGATTGCCTCATACACATCCTTGTAAGACAAATGATCGTGTGTGTGTGTGCATCATTCACAATCTCCATTATCAATCACACAAAAATGACAATAACACTTGAAGATGATTAACGACAACACAAATGAAATGGGTGTAGCCATTGGCCAACCAGTTTGTCAACAATGTTATATAGCCAAGGTAACATCGTGTTCCCATTTCATTACTAGTCATCCTTAATCATGGTCGGACCTGAAATTTCGGAGGCCTAAATTGATATTTTAACGATTTTTTCTTCAGAGGCCTATATGCATATAACTTTTTTCTAAAAAATTTAAGGATTCAAGACAAATATTTCACCCGACTTGGCCCAGGACCGCCCCGCCCCTGTCTTTAGTTCGTTACCACTAAACTAAAAATGCACAATGAGTTTCAATTTCACAATGGTTGACATTCCAAAATTCAATTTCCAAAACTGACAGAAAATCAGAATTGCTTTAATCAAAGTACAGCTGACACGAAATGAAATGACTTTGACCCACTCATCTTCTCGATGGTTCGCTTTTTTTTTGAAGTTAATGTCAACAAAATATAAAAAAACATTAATAACTTTTCAAAAGATTTATACTCCTTCCCTTTCAAATTATTTACCCTCCTAGTGTTTTGCAGACAAATTAAAAGAAAAATTAAATATTCAGATTTATTCTTATTTGACCATTAGAATTATATAACATTCAATATTTATTTAATTTAATTAAAGATAAAAGAAATAAAACAATAGTAAAAGTTGCATTGGAAACCTAAAACGAAGAAAATTATGCTTAGAATGAGGAGTATTAAATACTAAATCCATGGCCCAATGAGATGCGTCTATTCACATTTATAATTTTCCCCCTTTTTATTTCGTGTACATAAAGATTTGCACGTAAATAAAAATACAAATTGAACTTTTTAAAAACTAATATATAAACGACGTTTTAATTAGCTAACCTCATTGTCCTAAACTCATTTAAAAAAAAAAAAACCACACATACGCTCCTTCCTCCCTCCTTTATCGTCTCCACCGACGCAATCAATCTCCGCCGGAGACTACCCTCTCCGTCCTCTACCCACCCGATCTACAAATCCTTCTTCATATCTTTCCCAAAAACCCTAACTTTCTAATTTTAGGAGTTATCAAAAAATCGAAGATCTCTCTTTTGTTTGATGGAGGTTTCTAGATCTCCTCCGAAACCGCTTACCTCGGTATCAACCTCCGTAACGGAAACAATCAATGGCTTCCACGAATTCAAGATCAGCGCCTATTCTCTCACCAAAGGCCTCGGCGTCGGCAAATTCGTGTCCTCGGAGACTTTTATGATCGGCGGTTACACGTGGGCGGTTTACTTTTATCCGGATGGGAAGAATCCGGAGGATAACTCTTCTTATGTGTCTTTGTTTATTGCGCTTGCGAGCGAGGGAGCTGATGTGAGGGCTTTGTTTGAGCTGACGCTTGTGGATCAGAGTGGGGGTGGGAAGCATAAGGTTCATAGTCATTTTGGGAGAGCGCTTGAGAGCGGGCCTTATACTCTTAAGTATAGGGGAAGTATGTGGTGAGTAAACAGGAAAGCTTCAAACTTGCAATGAAAGAACATGTTTTTTGAGTGATTTAGGGTTATTGTTAGTTGAAATTATATGGCTTTGTGATGGGGTTGATAGGGTTATGACATGTTTGTGTTGTTTCGATGTTAATGATGTGTCTGGTGGTTGCTTCGTTCAGGGGATACACGAGGTTTTGAGTGATTCATTGTTGTTGAGATTATATGGATTTGTGATAAGATTGATAGGGTTATGACTGACATGGTTGTGGTGAGTAGTTCTTGTTCTCTCTATGTTCCTGGAAAGGTTCAATCTTGCAATGAAAGCATGGCTTTTTGAGTGATTTACGACCATTTTTGTTGGAATGTCTGAGAATGTTCTGATATGGCTTTGTGATGAGATTGATTGGATTGTGACATGTTTGTGTTGTTTCAATGTTAATGATGTATCTGATGGCTGCTTCGTTCAGGGGATACAAGCGGTTTTGTGTGATTATTAAGGCCACTGTTGTTGAAATTTGTTTTATTTTCTGATGAAGTTAGAGTGTTCTGTTATGGCGCTGTGATTAGATTGATAGGATTGTAACATGTTTGTGTTGTCTCAGTGTTAATGTGTATCTGATGGTTACTTCGTTCAGGGGCTACAAGCTGTTTTGAGCGATTTAAGGCCATTGTTGTTGAAATTTCTTTTATTTTCTGATGAAGCTAGAGTGTTCTGTTATGGCTCTGTGATGAGATTGATAGTGTCTCAATGTTAATGATTTGTCTGATGCTTGCTTCGTTCAGGGGATACAAGCGGTTTTTCAAGAAGTCCAGTCTAGAAACATCAGATTATCTGAAGGACAATAGTCTCTTGGTTCGGTGCCGTGTTGGTGTGGTGAAGTCATGCACTGAGGGACAGAAGAATTACAACATCCCTGTACCAGTTTCTAACTTGGGCCAACAGTTTGCAAAACTTTTGGAAAGTGGGAAAGGTTGTGATGTTACTTTTGAAGTTGATGGAGAAACATTCGCTGCGCACAAACTGGTTCTTGCAGCGCGTTCCCCAGTTTTCAGGGCACAGCTTTTTGGCCCGTTAAGAGATCGAAATACTGACCGCATAGAGATAGAAGACATGGAGTCTCCCATTTTTAAGGTAACATCTCTAATTCTCTCTTTGAGATTGCATATGTTTGGTCTGTATTGTGTAAGTAGATCGGTCTTATAGGAAAGAGATAGATTTGTTGGTTACTTGCCTTCTCTTTCCGGGTGAGAGTGACTGTGGTGTCATACAGGATTTTCTATTCACGAATGTACCATCCGGGATCTTCTCCTGGGGCGCTACTCCTGTTGTCGAGTTTACTCACCCAGGATAAGGTTCTTTCTTTCTTTTTGCTTCTCTTCCTGGTTGGTTGCATGAGTCCATGACTGTTTCCTTCCTCTTATTGCAACCAGACGAATAGATTGAATCTTTAGCATGTTAATGAGATTGGCTGGTGGGTTTAGTGAGATAAGTCTTGTGATGTAATGAATCTATATCTGTTTTCCTTTGTCATGAAAGGTTCTATAAGTTGCTTCTAGGGTTATTAGTTCTTGTTTTAGGTTCAAATCTTAACTCCTAGCAGGTTTAGTGTCAATGTGTACCCTGATACGAACTCTTTTCCCCCTTTTTATTTGTTCTTGTCCAGGTTTTGCTCCATTTCATCTACTGGGACGAATTGCCTGACATGCAAGAGTTAATAGGCACAGACTCTAAATCAGCTTCTACTCTTGTGGCTCAGCATCTGCTTGCAGCGGCAGACCGTTACGCTCTTGAGCGGCTTAAAGTGATCTGCGAGTCAAAACTCTGTGAAGGAATCACCATAAACACTGTTGCAACCACCTTGGCCCTAGCGGAGCAGCATCATTGTTTCCAGCTAAAGGCAGTCTGTCTCAAATTCGTTTCTTTACCAGAGAACCTGAAAGGTAAAGAAAATAAAAGATAAATCTGTTTGTTGGAAGGTCGTTCTGATTCAACTCTCTCTACTCATATAATGAGGCTTATGTTGTTTTCCCTCTTGTTTTTCTCTTATCAGCTGTGATGCAAACAGATGGGTTTGATTATCTGAAAAAGAGTTGTCCATCTTTACTAACTGAGCTTTTGAACTATGTGGCGAGGCTTGGTGAACATTCTGTTAGTGCATCTGGTTATCGAAAAGAGATGTTTGCTGACGGTTGTGATGCAAATGGAAGACGAGTGAAGCAGCGGTTGCATTAACCAGATCTGTGCATTGTATAATTACTGTTAAGGATAAATGGCTGATCTGATTAGATCCAGCGTTTGCATTTGTATCATATTTGTTAAGGATAATGGCTGATATTAAACGATCTCATTCAGCAAATTCAATGGATCTTTTTCTAAAAGCTTTATATTAAATCAAAGATCCAGTGGGACTTATTATATCATTCTAGAGGATAAGAATTTGAAGGCAAATATATATTGTTACAACGTCAAGGACAAAGGTCATTTTTAAGAACACAAAGACAAATAACATGACAGGATCTGTAAGAAAAATCTTTCTTTCTTGAGAGCTTCTCACCCTTCTCTCTTAGCTCTACCTGATACGTGTAGTAAAGCTTCTCCTGCTAGACTCAAAACAGCATCTCAGTACCAGCGACTCATTGATGTATCTTGTGCTGCGGCAACTTTATGTGGTATATACTGTGGGTTTTGTTTCAACCTACTTGAACCTTCGGCGTCACAGTCTTCATCTCCTCTGCTGCTTTTGCAAGGTTGAGTTCTCTTTGGGTACTGAGCCACACCAACCGGATTTCTAACCATCCTACGCTGTTGTTGCTCAAGAGCTTCAACTCCTGTGGCTGCTCCGCAGTTGTTATAGCGTAACACTGACCCAACTACTTTTCCAGGTCTAGCTACTGCAGCACCTGCTTCATTTACAAACATGGTAATGTTCTGAAACCACAAAACTTCTATATAAACAAAGAGAAAAGAGTGAGACCTTGGATTGTTTGAGGGACGTTAACAGGGATTCGCTGCGGATTCCTGTCTGCACCACGTGGTCTCTCATCTCTGATGCTACACTTGGAGAGTCCATCAGTGACTTCCACTGAACTCTGTTGTCCCCCCGCTCCATTCTTGTTATCGGAATACAAAACGCAAGCCCTGCAAAAACATAAGAACAGAGAACTCTCAATGTACCTTTTCCAAAGAATCCCAAATCATTAAGTGTCTAAATAATGTTAAGTTGTTAAGGATACCTAGGTAATGATGCGTGCTGCTGCCTCTCCGGGGGATTATGAGAAGTACCATTCGTGTAGTGTTCCTCGAGGTAAGCAAACTGTTTCTTGAAATGTTCCACCGCACTGCACAATGATCAATACATATCTGAATAAGATCATGGACAAGGTTATAGTTGTGAAGCAAGGGTCAGCCAAGCTAAGAAAGTACCTAGGGTACATAAAGTTAGTTGGCTCCGATCCATCCAAGAACTCTTTAAGCATCTTTGGATGGTACTCAAGAGACTCTCTATAGATGAGCTCTCTTACATCCTCTTTAGTGATCCTCCGCCTCTCGAACTCGAATTCCATCTTTGTGACAGGTTGAGCTGAGGGCTCTCGTTCAACCTTAGCTAAACCCTTGAAGTACGGATCCGCAAGGGCCTACAGCAAAACCACATTTAGTAAAATACAACCAAACTTGCATCATAAAGAGCGTAATGAAGGGAGTGTGTGAATCACCTCTTCAGCTGTAGGCCGGTCTTTAGGTTCAAAAGACAACATCTTTTCTAGAAGACGAAGAGCGAGAGGATCAGCATGTGGAAACTTATGTGAGAAAGGAATAGGCTTCTTCTTCCTCATGCTGCTTAAGTATCTTCGAGCTTTCTCGTTCCTTACCTGTCACATTCAATGCAAGCAGTTCAGCAAAAAAAAAAGAAACAATGACTCACTGTTAAAAAAGACACACTAACCCTTCCAATGGCTTCCGCAGATGGAGTTCCCAACATATCAGTCATCAGATCCAACTGATGAACCACATTTTTCCCGGGGAAAAGAGGTTTCCCTGTTAAGAGCTCTGCAAATATGCACCCTATGCTCCATATATCTATTGCTGGTGTATACTGAACACAAGCAAAGAATTAAAACATTAACAATCTGCAGGAGAACTCTGTAGTGACTACGATTCCCTGTTAAGATTTTGAAACATTAGATGAAACTGCAAAATCATGATCACCTTTGAGAAAAATGATCCACACAGTTCTGGAGCCCGGTACCATCTAGTAGCTACATAGTCCTGCAGTCACAAAGCAATAGTATAAACGTTGGTTTCATGTACAAAAAAAACAAGAGTAACCTTCTAAAGGTAAGCGTTATATTACTACTACTTACAGTCCAGAAAATAGCAGTTGGTGTATCATTGAATGCAACTCTTGCAAGTCCAAAATCACAGATCTTGAGTTTACAATCAGCATTTGCCAATATATTTTTCGGTTTTAGATCCCTATGAAAAACATTAGCTGAAAGAAAAAAAAAAACAAAACGAAGTTAAGAAAAAAAAAAACATTCAAAACTTATCCAAAGATGTTGAAAAAACTCGCTATCTTCACCTGTGTGTATATACTTGAGGCCACGGAGAAGCTGATAGAGGAAAAACTGGTAATGCTCAGGAGTCAAGTCATCATTAGCCTTAATAACCTGATGAAGATCAGACTCCATGAGCTCGAAAACAACGTAAATGTCTCTGAACTCTCTTCTCGAAGGCGGCAACAAGATGTGTTTGATCTCAACGATGTCAGGATGGCGCAAGATCCTGAGAAGCTTGATCTCACGGAGAATGCGTGTCGCATCAGAGACATGCTCGAAGATGTCATTGATCTTCTTGATAGCGACTTTCTCTCCCGTGTGCGTGTCGTAAGCCGAGCAGACGACTCCGTAGCTTCCTTTGCCAATGACTTCCTCGATTCTGTATCTGCTGCCTTCACCGTACTCCGTGAAGAAATCTAGTTCCACTGATGACTGGAACATCAAATGTTAATGATAAAGGAGTGTTATAGATCCTAAGTGACACAATCAGATCTCAAATCTCTGTTACTATGCAAATCTGAAAACATTTAGAAAGAAAGGTTGAACCTTTTTGCGTTGATCAGGCTGCATCTTCAGCTAACAGAGCATCCACAATAACTTAAAGAAGACCAAATGAATCACTTCAGAGTGAGCTTCGAATCAAGCTTATTATGACGAAGAATCTACCGAATTTGCTTCTTAACTTCACCGAGTAAATTAAACAAAGAGCTAACAACGCAAATGTCCAAAACAGAACGGAGATTCGAACAAAAACAGAGCACTTCTGAGTGGGAAATACCTAATTTAAAAATCGAAGCTTTTTGAAATGAAACCGATGGATCAGAGGAAGAATCGAGATGGGTAATACGAGAATGGGTTTTCGGTATTGCTTTGATAAGAAGAAAGGCGAGATTCTATCTTCTTCGATCAATCACAAACAGAGTAAAAAAAAAAAGGAGACAGCTTTTCAAAAGCCGAGAAGCCTTTTGGATAATTTTCTCTGAGCTTACAAGTTTCTTATCGGATCTGAATCTCAAATACGAGAGCTAGAGCAGAGCGAAGAGTGGTGTAGAAGAGATCTAAATTCTCTATATGCCGATGAAGAACAGAAAGGAATTAAATATGATTTTGATTTTTTTTTTCCTTTCTCTCTCTCTGATAATTGAAAAAGCAGATAAGTGGAGTCTGATTATCCTATCGCGGAAAGACTTATTTGCCCTCGAGTTTATGGGTACTTGTATTTTTTGGAGGAATAACTAGCTTTGGATAATGAGCACACTCGCAAAGGGAGAATATAAGTTTAGATATTTGATCAAAAAAAAGAAGTTTAGATATTTTTGTAATAAACTACTATTGTTTTATGATCATTTAACTAATCCTTGTCCCATGTGCTATGGATTCATGATTCAACTGTATAATTTACTAGAATTATAGTTCTTTGACTTTATAGTAGTTTATACTATAAATTTCTAACTATAATTTAAGGAATTGCGAAAAATATAGTTTTCTAAACATATTTCATGAATGAAAACATCTAAATTTTCAAAACATCATTTAATTTGAAAAAAATGGAACATGAAAGATAAATATAAAGTTAAAACTTATAGACAACATGTACATGGTTTGTGACATAAAAAAAAAGACAACATGTACATGATACTCAGTGATATTCGTATACGCAACAGCTAATACAATTATTTTTAAAAACAGCTACTATAATTATCTTTTTAAGTTTGTATTATCTATGTTTTCTTTCATTGCTTGTTTTGAATTTTTTTGGTCATGTATTTTTATTAGAAAGTACTAAATATGTTCATTTTCAGATAATAAAATACCATCGGCATAAACAAACTCAAAATAACCAAGAGGAGAACGAATGGTCACAAAGAATCGTGACAATGCTTCATCACTCCATGTGCACCACATGACTTTCATTATGATGTTATCATAAAATACCAAAAAAATTGTTGTGTGATTAATATCATTCCTTTTCTTATGAACTCCTAATGATTATTTGTTTTCTGCATTAATAAAATTTAATCCATGGGTCGTTTCTAAAGAGCTTATTATGCAAAGAGTAATGATTCACCTTTCATAAGGGCAAAGCTTCAATGCTGAAAGATTCAAACGAGTGTAGCTAGTTATTCATTGTCAAACTGATTTAATCAGACTGCAACACACAAAAAAGGCCATTAATCAATGTAGTTTATACTTTTGTTTCAACGATTAGTTTATATTTTTAAAATAAGGTAATACTGAAGAATTAAGAAAAAAATGCATGAAGAATAAAAATACTTCCACACGCGCTTTCGTTCGGACAGCAAAGAGCCAGCTCAGCTTAGCATGGACCCACAGAAACACGAGTGGCCAAAGTTCAGACGGGTTATCCAACTCGTCTTCCCGTGTACGCGCTACTTATTTTTTTTGTTTTCACTAAGGCCCAATACAATAATAAGCCCATTAAAAAGCCTAAAAGAGTCTAAAACAATCAATCACACAACACCACTGAAGGCACGTGACCACTCAACATCACTTGTCCGCATCTCCTCTCTAACCAAAGCAACATCTTCCCATCTCCCCGCGTCTGCATAAACGTTCGAAAGCAAAACTTTACATCCTCCGTGAGAAGGCTCAATCTTCGCCAGCTCAGCAGCGGCTATCTCAGCCACCTCGACGTTCCGGTGAATCCGTGAAGCTGATAACAACATTCCCCATATGATCACATCAGCCTTCACAGGCATCTTCTTGATCATGTCCATAGCCTCCTCTAACCTTCCTGCCTTCCCCAATATATCAACCATACATCCATAATGCTTAATGTCTGGCTCTATCCCGTACCTGCTCTTCATGCTGTCGAAATACGTTTTACCTAACTCCACAAGCCCCGCGTGACAGCATGCGCTCAAGACACCGACGAAAGTGATGCTGTTCGGTTTGATGGGAAGAGTCTGGAGCTCGGAGTAGAGATCAAGCGCTAACTTTGCATGTCCATGTGTCGCTGAACCGCAGATAATAGCGTTCCATGGAGAGATCGTTGAGGAATATATGTTCTTTGTGTGGCGGAAAACGTGTAGAGCGGTTTCGATGCTTCCACATTTGGCGTACATGTCGATTACAGCAGCCGTTAGATTGTCGTTGGGAGGGATTGTGTTACTACGGTTTAGATACTCGTGAGCTCTGATACCTTCTTCTAACGATCCCAGTGATGATATTGCGGAGAAAACACTCACCATTGTGATTGCATCTGGTTTTACTTGGCTACTAGTGATCATTTCGTGGAAGAGATGTAGAGCTAAGTTAGGAGAGAGGCTTTGGGAGTAACCTGATATCATAGCGTTCCATGAAAAGATATCTTTCTCTCGAGTGTTATCAAACACTTCCCTTGCCTCCTCAACCATTCGGTTCTTCACAAACCCTGCAATCAACGCGTTTCTCGACGCAATGTGGTCCCTTACGCTCGCTTCAAACTGTCGAAGAGCGAGTTTCATGTTATTACAGACAGCGTAGAAATGTATGATCGTTGCTTGTATGAAATCATAGGAATCTAAACCGGTCTTCACAATAGTGCCATGAAGTTGCAAACCGTTGAAACTTCCTGATGATCGAGCTGAAGCAGACAAAAGGTCCACCATCATGACCTCGCTAGGTTTCAATCCACGTCGCAGCATCTCTTTGTAGAAAACAAGAGCTTCCTCAAGCTGATTCTTCCGAAGACACCCATCAACCATAGTCCCCCACGACACAATATCCTTCTCACTAATCTGATCAAACAACTCCTTAGCCTGTTCAATTAATCCACCTTTCGAGTACCCATTTAACATCACGTTCCAAGTAACTAAATTCCTCTCAGGCATTCCATCGAACAACTTCCGCGCATCCTCCAAACACGAGCAAACACAATACATATGAAGCAAATTCGTCGAAACAAAGACTCTACCGTCAAGACTCAACCTAATCGCTAAGCTATGCAACATCCTACAATCCCAAACCCCACCCAAATGCGAACACGCGGATACAACAGTAGCTAAAGTCACATCGTTAATCATAACTCCAAAACTTCTCATCTCTCTAAAAAGCTCCATCGCTTCACTATACCGATCGTTTTGAGCGTACCCTTTAATCAAAGTCGTGTACGAGACGCAGCTTCTCTCAGGCATTTCGTCGAACAGCTTGAGCGCGTCTCCAAGTCTACGAGATCGAACATACCCATCTACCATGATATTGAACGAAGCAGAGTCGAGTTTAGTGTGGGACTTGAAAACAGATTCAGCATCGGACAAGACACGGCATTTAGCGTACATGTTGAGTACGCTGTTGCAGATGAACCCGTTGGAATCGAAACCGGATTTTAAGACAAGGCAATGGATTTGTCGGCCGTAAGTGATGTCTTTGCTGGTGGCGCATGATCCTAGAGCTGAGATGAGAGCTCGTTCAGTGTCGGGACTCTCCTCGCCGGAGGGATCGAAGTGGGTCGGAGTCGGAGCGGTCGTGGATTGTTGTTGATGCGTTTGAGTGATGGTAGAGGAGAAACATCTTGTCTGCTGAGGAGAAAAGACCCGACAGCGACGAGACCAGAGAAAGGGTTTAGATTTGATCATAAGAGACCATGAGAGCAAAATGCTAAACAATAAAGCTTGAGGCTTTATAGGTTACACTTTTCACTCACGTCCTCTAAGTAAGTACTTGTGGTTTGTTGAAGAAAAAACATTAATTTATTTTTGATCATTCACATTGAATTTTTTCAGAATACATATAGTTTTCACAGAAAAAGTGTTCAAGAGTAATAATACATTTCTAGTGTCAGGGGGATTTACTCTATAGGAAATGAAAACAAAATCAATACTTTATATTTTCCTCCTAATCCTAAGTGAATGTATTCTGAGAAGACAATAAAACTGCAACGGCAACATTTTGATGTGATAATCTGTAAGTATAGTTTGGAGAATTTCCAGGTCAGCGATTGTCTACACATCCTTTTACAGCTAATTTTGCCGGCAATCTGCAGAGAACAGGGCACGTGAACTGATCAATAGAGATCAAAGCAAGCCAAATTACGTGCAAACAAAGTAAAATACACAACATAAGATTGAAAATCATATATTAATCACAGGCTTCACAGCGAATCAAAATGGAATACTAAAACTTTAAGCAAAGTACCAACAGGTTATTAGAAAAAGTATTTGTTACAACAAAAGTTTGAAAGTTTCCTCTATGAAAGGCTATCTGTATTGTAAAAGTAAGCCTAGCTTGTGGAACAGTTTATCAATAGAGAAAAACATGTTCATGGAAAATTGTGAATAACTCCAATCCCTTTTTTTGCACAAAAAAAGAAACTCCAATCCCTTTTTGCAATGGACTCATACCTTACTTCATACTCTAAATCTGATCCTAACGTGAGAACATTTTTGGTATCTCATCAACAGTTGAGCTATATTACATAACAACTACTTAAAAAGTGAAACCAGGGAGATTTAGAATCACAACTGGTATGCACATGTTCCATGATATAGGCTGCATGTGCGTTAACTAATTTCAACAAATATAACGGTATAGGACACCAGACAAGACATTACATCCAACTTTATAACCATGTTCAATTGTTTCCCTTTCAATTCTCAAGTGGAAGATTCAGACCCAATCATAAATTTAAAGCACAACGGTGAAAACCATAACCACAAAAGTACTATCTATCCACAAATTCACTAGTCAAAAGAGGCATGTTCACTAGAAACTATCAATCATCGAGATAACAAGTGGTTCAAAGCCTGCCAATGCCTAAAAAACCATCTAAACAGAGACGTTCACTAGTAACTGGTCTTGAACTGATCAATGGCACCAAAAAATGTTGCACAACTAAGATGAATTAGAAATGTTCCAAGTGATCAATGTAGCCAGAAGTTCAAACACAATGCAAAAACACAGCACATCACAAAAGTTCAAACACAAAACATTACAAAAGTCTTAGAGTTCACTTACTTTTTATGACGGCGACTTCTCTTAAGTCCTCTCCCTTCAAGCTTAGCAACGGGACAACCACACCTTAACCGGAAAAGCAAAACAGCCCGACCATTAACCGGAGCCATCTTCCTCAACTCAGCTCTCAAACACTCATAATCAGGATTCCCTTCACTCCCTCCTTTCCACGGCAACCGATCAATCTCCTTCCCCAACCCCGTCTCAACACTCTCCTCCGTCTGCAACTGCAAATCAAACTCCATAGCTTTCTTCAACCCTCTACACTTAGGGTTACAACACTTCCTCGATCTCAAACCGCAACACAGGTCTAGAAAAACGACCGAGGCAGCGAAGAAGACCGCGAACACGAACAAGAACGACGCCAGAGAGATTCCTGAGTCATCATCATCTTCATCATCTTCAGAATCGTGGTCAGAGAAGAGGAGGATCAGAGGGAGGAGGGAGGAGAAGGAGATTGAAGGGAAATGAGAGGAGAGGAGAGATAAGGAGTGGATTAGGTAGGAGAAGTAGGAGGAGATGAGGAATGCGCCGGAGAAGAGGACGAGGATTAGGATTAGGAGGTCGAGAGTCGCCACCGACGGGGAATGTTTGCAGGTTGATCTTGATGTGGAGGAGGAGGAGGAGGAAGGGGGCATCTCTTCGGCGGAGACGAGGAGGAGATGGTGCATGTTAGGAGAGGAGGAGGGAGACGGTGGAGGGTTGGGATCTTTACATATAAGTCTCTCTGTATGTATAGATTCTTGGAAATGAAATTGAAGTTGTATAAAAATAGGATACTATATTAGTTAATACTAGGAAAACTAGGATAAGACCTGCGCCTTGCGCATGGTGAACATATGATTGTTTTTGTATGTATTTGAAATTTTAGAATTTTGAAATTTTTATATAATTATCTATACGTATGATCAAAAACAACTTTAATTAGAAATGTAAATCAAATCTTAGAATTTAATGGATCTGATTTCATATATCTTTTTACTTTTCAGTGTTCGAGTGATGGAAAATAAATGGAGTGTCACTGGGCTTGATTGGTAGAGTATAGCAAATTCCCTAATGTTTTTAAAGAAGCAATTGGTAAAATATTTGCAATTAAAATATATAAAGTTTCTAAACTAATTTAATATAATTTATTTATTTGTCTAATAATATTAGAAAATTATATTTTTTAAAAATTATATTTTTTAAAAATTATATTTTTTACAAATAATTTTCTAAAAAATTATGTTAAATTTAAAATTATTTTTAAAAGCAATATTTTAAGTTTTTTGAATACAAATAAACAATTTAAAATTAATTATTGTCATGATTTAACATAGCCATAATGATTTAAAAAATTTTAAAAAATAAAAGTTAACAAATTAAAAATTAACTCAGTTTTATATCATGATTTAACAATTTAAAAATTAATTATGGTTATGAGAAGTTTACGTTCACGTGTCAATCCTATTTATCTTCCAGTTATGAGAAGTTTACGTTCACGTGTCAATCCTATTTATCTTCCATTTTTCTCTTGCTATGTTTTTTTTATATTTTGGTT
>CAKOAT010975154.1:18373-53217 GCA_932364175.1 Eruca vesicaria subsp. sativa | reverse complement strand
TCCCGTCGAAAGCAGTAAGAAGTGACCAATCGCAGTATCGAGAACCACAGCTTGGTGTACTTCTGGAAGTACGATTCATAAACGCATTGGAATCCTATCGGAGGAGTCCACGGTCTCTGGTTAGTATTCGAAATGATGAAACTAACTCCCAAACCACCTCTTTCCCTCAGGATTTTCTTGACGCTCCCGACTGTTGATCGAGTCGGGAGAACATTCTCCTAATCCTGCCCGTCAACCACTGACGGGCAAGGGAGTTCGGGCAAAGAGACGGTAATTTCACGAACAAACCCCCAGAGAAAAAATGGATCGGAACCATCGGCTCATCAACTGAAGGGAGGGAGTTACCAGGCGAATCCCTCACTCGAGAACCATTCAGACTCTCCCCAACTTCCGCACTTGCTGATCGATCAGCCAACAAGACCCTAGCATTTTCTTCCTCTCA
The DNA here is from genome assembly GCA_932364175.1 of Eruca vesicaria subsp. sativa. Taxonomy (NCBI): domain Eukaryota; kingdom Viridiplantae; phylum Streptophyta; class Magnoliopsida; order Brassicales; family Brassicaceae; genus Eruca; species Eruca vesicaria. The sequence goes on along the minus strand of CAKOAT010975154.1, from coordinate 52,775 downwards.
TATTAATCTCTCGGAATCAACCATGACGAGAAGATGTTGTGACAGACTTAACCCTCCAAGATCTCGCAAAGCTTCCTGATGTGCAACCTTGGATTCGATCACTCGTTGGGTATCGGAAGTTCGCTTCCCAGAAATCATCGAGTCAGTTGCTACCGATTTATCCTTCTCTGCCGCCGTCAGACATCTATCCAAAGACATCAACCAAACCCTAACTAGAAGACGACAAAGAGAGAGAAACTCGAGAGAGGAAATACCTGTGAGAAGCGGTGGAATTGAGTAAATTAAAGGAATGAGGAGTATTTATAAGGAAATGAGGGAGGACGCGTGTTTTGACACAGTAGGCATCATTAGGTCTACGAGGCATATTGGGCTTAGTTACGGCTCAACACGCGTAAACCAGCCCGCGTCTTTTCCGCTTTCCAATGAAAACCAGATTCCCACGCACAGAAACATACCAACTCCGGTCAGATCAAACCAACTCCTCGACGAAAGAAATAGACAAGCGAGAACCTTCGCAGCCGAATCATTTATTCTCCCGACCACTGTAAAACACTTCACTAAGCACACGCAGCGGTCATAGTGAACTTGGGGGACTTATTGTAGGAGGTGGATTTCATCCATTCCTAAAGGCCCGTCGAATAAATGCAACGGCCCATTATCCAGCCCGAATAGGAGAAGAAGTCGGTTGCTCGCAAGGCGACAACGAACTCGGAGCCAAGCAGACGTCATCAGTCCGTACCGAGTAAGAAGAGACGCGCCTAAACGCCCACAAAGAAAAGGGCATGGCCCATTAGGGTTGTCCGTACAACGACCTATAAAAGAGAAGAGAAACCAAACTTAGAAGGGATCCGAAGTTAGACTGAATACGCGTCAGCTAAACTAGAGTTTTCACTCGTCTTGTTGCTCTTAGATCGGTCCGTACAACTCCGGTTAGCTTCCGAGCACCGAAGTTTTCTTTGTACTCTATATCAATAAAACTCTTCTTACTCTCATTTGCTCACTTACACCTTGAAATAATCCACCGACGAGTTTTCTTTGATCATTTATTTGTTATCAGCAAACTCGGTTCAAACAGTCAGCTACGTCGTTCATGGCTTCATTTTGATCGAAGGGAGCTTGGTGGTGGTGCTGAGTAGTAATGAAGGTGATGTCTTCAAAGACAGCAGCTGAGAGAGGAGTGCCGAGCTTTTCGAGCTCTTTGATGAGAATGAGGACGGATGATTTAGTTTTCATAACCATGTGTATTGAATATTTGAGTGAGACAAAGTGGATTGATGGTATTAAAAGTAAAATAAATTATGATGAATGAATGCCTCCTACGGTTACGCTGTCGCGTTTTCATAGCAACTACATGGAACATAGATCGACATCACCGTGGTGAGGTCCCAAAAAGAGATAAGTTTGAAGTGATTCGACTTTTCCAAAATACTTATTTGGATTTTTATCAGAAGTACTCTTTGGCCAATTACAATAGACTATTATTTAGTGTCTAAGATCAACTATATAGCCCATTTAATCAAACGTGAAGAGGATACCTGTCAGACCCTCATCACTCTATTTGATAATGTAGATGCACATGAGCGAGAGAAATGTTTTCTTTATATATATAGATAGATGTTAACCAAGTGGTAGTACTATAGTGACAATATTTTGGGTCTTAGTGTGTATCGACATTAGTTCTGGGTTCGATTCTCATTAGAAACTAAATTATCATTAGTTGATTAGTCTAAGCATGGGCCTAGATCCAAATGGTTAACATGATGGATTGTAACAGATGATCGGCCATCTGCTGGCATTACTCGGAAAGTATTCCAAATTCGAATAATATATTATAGTACATTTTTGGGTTAATCCTTTCTATAGCAGTACTAAATGCGTTCTTCTCGGACGGACTGGATCAGGCTCTAGAATTTATCAAAAAAACAAAAAAAAAGAATATAGATGTTATCAAATGGATAATATTAAAAAGCTCACATGTTATAAGCCCAAATACAAATACTTCGAATTATCCTCATGTTACAGACATTCCCGGAAAAGACCAAAACAGTCTATGAAACTAAAAGTAAAACCTTAAAACTTTAAACTAAAAGTTCCTAAAATCACATCACGTTGTGCTTGCCTTCTCTACAATGAAATTTCTAATTCTAGGTTTCTCCAGTTGATGATTCCAATTTTGATTGAAGAGAACGAGTTAGTCTGAAATAGAGTAGTCGTGGCAGCAGAAGAGCATGGAAACACAGCGTTGGAGGATGTAGAGGTGAGTTCTTTTTTGCTTAGCCATGAGCACGCACCGGTCTCCGAAGCTGATTTTCCAATTTGTTTTAGTCGTAGAAGGATTGGACATATAAAGACAAATTTCCAGATTGCTAAATCTGTAAACTTTTGTTTTAGTGGATGTGAAAAAAGTAATAATTGGGATTGCCAATGAATATTAAAATAGGTAAAGTACAAATAGAGAATAGTACGAAAGTGTGTGTGAAGTCGAACGCGTCTGCTACGTGGTCCCACCCACGCTTTTGTTTTCCTAGATTATTTCTCTTCTTACCTTGCATCTTCTTTATCATTATCCACATTTTTAATTGATTCAAAGTTCAATACGTTATTCATTTTTTTTTTCCACTTCTTTATTATATCTATTTATATTATTTACGAATTGATTTATCCCCTCTAACATCTCACATTAAAGTCGATACTCCATTTAAAAAAAATACATATAGTTCTTTACATAATTAAAAATATATATTAATATATACTAAAAATTTGCTAAAATAGAACAGAAAACTGTCTCACTGCCCTGTCACCATAAATTATTTTCAGTCCATTTAGGACATGACAATATCTCTGGATTACTTTTAGAACTCATATCAAATATTTTAACAATCAGAAAGAAATAAAACAATAAATAGTATATCTAAACAAAAAGCAATCACATGAGAAATATTTTGGTTAAGTAATCATATTATCTAACCATATTTATTTTTTCTTACTTTTTACATATATGGTTGTTTCTTTTCGAGTTTTGTCTGCATATTTGCATTATATTTATTTCATTTTGAGTGGTTAAAATCATTGTTACGCTTAATGAATAATTATATTTATTTATTTAATTATATTATTAATTACGAATAAAAATATATATATATATATATATTATATTAGATAATTGATTAAAAATAATATAGTAAATATTATCCAAACAATAAAAATGTATTGTTTTAAAGAAGGCAATTCCCATATATAAAATGTACTCTCTTTTTTTTTGTCATTAACTTAACACAGACTCTAAACAGACTCTGCGAATCAACTTGGAACTCTTCATCCATATGAACTATGAAAGACGCTTTCTTTCTGTCACTGCGCGCCAAACTGTCCGCCTTTTGATTCAGTGTTCTTGGGGTATGAATGATCTCTGAGTGCGTAAAACTTTCTTGGAGGGTTTTAATATCGACTAGATAATGTGCGAAAGCTGGTCATTCCTCCAGTGACGAAACCATCTTCACCAATTGAATACAATCTGTCGCAAAAGTTACATGATATTGACGTAAATTCCTCATGCTCTCTATTGCCCAAATGAGCGCCTCTATTATGGAAAGCAATGGAGAAATACTTGCTCTTTTGTTCCTTGCTCCCATAAGACCCGCAAAGCCCGGCAGGGTGCTATGCCAACTTTCTTCGGAGAAAAACTCCTTTGTTATCCAACACCCTGGAATTGAGGGTAATATAAATTCCTCCTCTTGTCAATTCCTCCTCTTGTCGCAAGAGGTCAGTTCCACAATTAACCTTAATCTGGGTCTCTGCCCAAAGTAAATATTTTGTCTCTGCTAATTGGAGAGTGTCTCTCGGAACTACATCAATGTACTCGGATCTACATCTAAATAAAATGTACTTATTAATTATGTTTTAGGGATCAAATTGCTTTATTCATTATCTTATCATTATCTAAAAGTATTAATTATTTTTTTACTATCTAAAATTAATCAAAAATAAAAATAAAATTATATACATTATTAAACTAAAAATAATAATTAGTTATATTGCAAAAATAAAATTACCATTTTTTACTAAAAGTTGATATGATCATTCGCTAATTTAAGTGGAATGTATTTTTCAGAAAATTTGATAATGAATAAAAAGTGATCGATAAATGTTGGTTCACATCAATTATATTTAATTAGTGAATCTCAACTCATTACATAGAGTAAAGTTTTTAAGTTGAATACAAAATATCTTCAAACTTTAACTAAGACCATGTGATTTGTGTAGAGGATACGTGTCAGACCCTCATCACCCTATTTGATAATGTAGATGCACATAAGTGAGGGAAATGTCTTCTTTATATATAGATCTTAACCAAGTGGTAGTATTCTAGTGATAATTTCTTGGGTCTTGGTGTGTATTGACATCAGTTCTCGGTTCGATTCTCATTAGAAACTAAATTACCATTACTTGATCAGTCTAGGCATGGGCCTAGACCCAAGTGGTTAATATGAGGGATTGTAACAGATGATTGGCTTATCTCTTGGCATTACTTAGAAAGTATTCCAAATTAGAATCATGTATTATAGTACATTTTTGGGTTAATCCACTCTATAGCCAGCAGTAAATGAGTTTTTCTTGGGTGGGACTGATCAGCCGCTAAGATTTATCGGAAAAAAAACAAAAAAAATATAGATGTTATCAAATGGCTGTTATTAAAAATCTCACATGTTATAAGCCCAATACATATACTTCGAATCATCCTCATGTTACAGACATTCCCGGAAAAGACCATAACAGTCTATGAAACTAAAAGTAAAACCGTAAAACATTAAACTAAAAGGTCCTAAAATCACATCACGTTCTGCTTGCCTTTTCTAAAATAAAATTTCTAATTCTGGGTTGGTCCAGTTGATTATTCCAATTTTGATTGAAGAGAACGAGTTAGTCGGAAATAGAGTGGTCATGCCAGCAGAGGAGCATGGAAACACAGCGTTGGAGGATGTAGATTCGATTTCGTTGTTGCTTAGCCACGAGCAAGCACCGGTCTCCGAAGCTGATTTTCCGATTCGTTTTAGTCGTAGAAGGATTGGACATATAAAGAAAAATTTCCAGATAGCAAAATCTGTAAACTTTTGTTTTAGTTGATGTGAAAAAGTAATAATTGGGATTGCCAATGAATATTAAAATAGGTAAAGTATAAATAGAGAATAGTACGAAAGTGTGTGTGACGTCAAACGTGTCTGCTACATGGTCCGACCCACGCTTTTGTTTTCCTAAATTCTTTCTCCTCTTTCCTTGCATCATCTTTATCATTATCCACGTTTTTAATTGATTCAAAGTTCGATACGTTATTTCACTTTCTTTTTTACACTGATTTATTATATCTATTTATATTATTTACAAATTAATTTCTCCCTTCTAAAACTCACATTAAAATCGATACTCCATTTAATAAATTACATATAATTCTTTACATAATTAAAAAATATATTAATAAATAATAAAAAATTTGCTAAAATAGAACAGAAAACCGTCTCAATGCCCTATCACCATAAATTATTTTCAGTCCATTAAGGACATGACAATATCTCTGGATTACTTTTAGAACTCATATCAAACATTTTAACAATCAGAAAGAAATAAAAATAATAAATAGTATATCTAAACAAAAAGCTCTCATATGAGAAATATTTTGGTTTAGTAATTATATTAACTAACCATATTTATTCTTTTTTACTATTTACATATATGGTTTTTTCTTTTCGAGTTTTGTCTGCAAAATTGTATTATATTTATTTCATTTTGAGTGGTTAAAATCACTGTTACGCTTAAGGAATAATTATATATAATTATTTGATTATATTATTTATTACGAATTAAAATAAAAATTTAGCTAAAGAATATAAATATTATATTAGATAATTGATTAAAAATAATATATTTAATATTACCCAAAAAATAAAAATGCATTATTCTTAAAGAAGGCAATTCCTATATATAAAATGTACTTATTAATTAAGTTTAGGAATCAGTTTCTTTATTCATTGTCTTATCATTATCTAAAAGTATTAATTACTTTTTTATTATTTAAAATTAATCATAATATAAAAAGAAAATTATATATATTTATTAAATTAAAATTAATAATTAGTTATATTGCAAAAATAAAAATTACCAGTTTTTACTAAAAGTTGATATGATCATTCGCTAATTTTAGTGGAATTTATTTTTCGGAAAATTTGATAATGAATAAAAAGTGCTCGATAAATGTTGGTTCACATCAATTATATTTGATTACTGAAGCTAGACTCATTACATATAGTAAAGTTTTTAAGTTGAATAAAAAATATTTCTAAACTTTAGTTAGAACTATGAAAGACATAGTCAAATGTGATCAAAGAATTTGATAGTAAAGTCATCCACATTGATAAAAAAATTTGATACATTTTATTGCTATAATTGACTTGATAATATATATACTATAACTAAGTCTACATATGCGAACAAAATACCTAGTTGAACTTTCTTTTTAATAAATACCTAATTATTCAAGAAGATTACAACCACATAAGCATTTGGCTGAAATTTAAGGTGGCACACAAAGAGTACCCCTGTGGCGCAAGAGAAAAGAACTTGATTGAAGATAATGGAACAACATTAAAACAAAATAACTAAAAATTCAAACAGATTTGCACCATGAAACAACTCGGAAGCTTCAAATTAGCAAGAAACAACTCAAAATCACATTCCAAAGAAGATAAAAGACTGGAGAGAAAGGACCACCAAATGAGAATGGATGAGAGACAAAAACCGACAAGGTTGAGCAAGGAAAACTAATAAGCTCGGTAAATAGGTAATCTGATTTGTGACATAAAGAGAAGGAGAATAGAGAAATAGAAAAAGAAAGAAAAGGGGTAGATAGGAAGAAATGTTAAGAAAGAACCCATGTATTTGATTTGTGTTTTTTTATATAGTTTCTACAGTAGCTTGTGATCAATACATATAGAAACATAAAAAAACTTTAATAACTAAAAAGATCAGTGCCGACTTAGAACATGTGCACTAGGTGCATTTTCACTAGTCCTCTTATTTTTCGGCAATTTTCTTTAGAACTCTAATTTGATGAAAAGCACATAGATAAGTGTCCACACTTTAAATTTACAATAAATAACACAACTATAATTTGGTAAAAAAAATTATACAAGCACAAAACCCACAAAATATATGAGCCAGACTTGATAGAGATAAGACAAAAACAGGCTCACTGGCCCATCTTCACAACAAAGTTTAGAATGAGTGAAACAATTTGCATTGGGTTGTATCCTCCATGATGCGTAAAGCTCAGACAAACATATTTTGGGCGGTCTCAGTTAATAGAACACAGCAAACTAGTAACAAATAGTTGGAGATGCACATCTTGGTTTTCACATCCCTTGCCAGTACCCTATCAGCTTCGAGAATATATGGACCATTGGAAGGTGGTGCTGAATTGGCTTTTTCATTGGAAAGCTCAATGATTTGATGCTTCACCAAAATATCAGCTACAAGCATCATCTCCATACCAGTTCAAACTTCCTTCACGGTCTCCAATTTCTCCTTGTCAATCATTCATATCTTGTTTTGAAGAAATTGTAGAAACCTTAATTTCTCCAGAACCGCGATAATGGACATCATCATATTCTCATCCCAAATCCATGCATGAAGCATCTCAGGAGGTGCCACACGATGCTTCATAAGTGACTCCGTAACGGTGCGTATATTCTCAAGTTTACCTACCATTGTTTCTTCTAGTGTGTTTCTCAAAATTATTACTGCCCTCAGTTCCCATATCAGAATTACAATCATGTTGATCTCATATTGGAGTGTGTTTTGGCTCTCATTTATGTGGCCCAAATGACAAGGCCAAAGGAAAGCGTGGTTCGGGTCGTTAGTCTTGAATCTTTTGGTACAGATATTATAGACATGCACATTTTGGTCTAGAATATAAAGTCAATTCTCTAATGGACCGGTACCATAAAAGATATCATTACGATCAAAAGTATTTTTCCTTGAAAAATGAAATCCTTCCAAATCCAAACAAAGAATAGAAATAATGTTCCTACTTATCGCAGCTATATAGTAATATTTCTTAAGTTCTAAAACTACTGAATTTAATGACAAATGAAATGTTCCCGAGGTCAATGCAACAACTCTTGCTCCATTTCTCACACGTACGTCCACTTGTACTTTCTCTTAAATTCTACTGTTTCTTAGGCCATCCATATTGGTACATATATGAGCATCGTAGTTGGTATGCAATTGCCAAGAAATATAATCAGAAGTGGTAACATTTACTTTTGTAAAATATATACATGAAGACGATGTTTCAAAAAGGCCAAATCTCCAAAATAGCACTTTTTAAGTTTATGTCACAAAAATAGCCCTCAAAAACTAAAATGACCAAAATAGCATTTTATGTTTTGAAATTTTTATTTTATTTTATTTTTTAAAAATCGAAATCTTATCCCTAAAACCCCACTCCCCAACTCTAAACCCTAAAACCTAAATTCTAAACCCTAAACTCTAAACCCTAAATCCCACCCTTAACCTTAAACCCTAATGTCTAAATTAATTTATCATTGGGAAATATAAGTGTATATTTATCTCTTTTTATAAAATATTAAGTGTTATTTTGGTCATTTTTATTCATAAGTGCTATATTTGTGACAAAAACTTTTTTTAGTGCTATTATAGTCATTTTCTCTTTCAAAAATCTTCTTCTTTTTCAGATCTTCCAAATAGAGATTAAATTTAAGAAAAGGATTAGACTCGCTAGGATTTACAATCCAACTTGTCCTACTCCTTACTTTTTTCTTAGTCTCTGGTTTGAAAACAGTTCTTGGATTTTAATACCATTCAAGAAATTTGGATCCATTCAATTTTTATATCTAATATTGACCTTTTCAAAATGATGTATATCTAAAATACACATATCTTTTAATTTTAGAAACTGATAAAATCTTCGTCATCCTACAAGTTACACAAACCTCATTGACTTTTCAAGTTACATCAACAGAAACTCTATATCTATGTAAAAACCCATGTGTTCTAGTTTTTCTTGAAAAATTGATCGGTCTCAACTTTTGTATCTAATACATAAACTATATCTATCCAAATTCAGTTTCAATATTATGCAATCTGGCTCTGATACTACTGTAGAAATTCATACCGGTTTATAGTGATTTATAAATCTACCTATGAATTCAACTGCATAGAATCTCAGGAAAATACTGAAACAAATCGAAATCTTAGAGTGTCAAATATAATTGGTTATTTTGTGGCAGAAAAATGAATAATACAAACCGAGGTTATTTAGGACTCACATCGTACATTTACTAGTATCCACTCGCACACAAACTAGATTGATATGGGATGCTAGTGTCGTTGAGATCAAATTTCAAAACTTGACAAACTCTTTTGTCTCTAAGTATTTAGGGTTGGCATCTATTCTTACTTATTCTGATTATTCTCATCGTTATATCATTTTAATTATCGGCTAAGCCCAAACTAAACAAGAGAATACAAAATTATCTTCACATAAATGCATGTATTAAACTCATGCATATCCACATATTTAGAGATATTAATAATATAAAATTTAGATATTTAATAATTTTGAAAAGATAATTTGTTTGAAAATTATTTTTTTTTGGCTTAATTTTGGTAAATTTCCCTGTAATAATTAATTAGAACCTTGTTTTTGATGCTGAAAAGTATTTAAATTTTAAAGCATTGTAAAATATAATTTATTTTTTATGTTTGAATATTTGTACGCCACAAAAAGGAACCATTTTTATCATCTCCAAAAAGAACCATTACCATACAGATAAAGAGGCCAAAGACCCAGCAAACCAAAATTGTGATATCCGTTGACCTGAAGACATCAAGAAATGTAGGATAAAAATTGCTGGGAAAATTTTGGCACAGAAGGAGAGATCAACTCCTTTAATTGTAAACATTCGTATCATCATAACTGCATCTTGGGCTGGATCAAAAAAAAACTTGACTTGCCCATATTGTAGAATAAAACTTGCTTAATGTATTTGAGATCCATTATTTCATCTACAAAGTTATTTTTTTTATTTCCCTTTTCGAAATAAGTTGTCTCAGATTTTGTTATGAAAACCTTTTTTTAATAATGAAATGAAAAAAGTGAAATAAGAAAATGAAATTTTGATATTTTAATTGTCATTGCCACAATGTTTTGGTGATTTGGTGATCATATTTCTTAGGGGACATGTTTTTTTATTTTTTGTTTAGAAAATACATTGTACAATACCTTAGATGCATATGATTTAATATGAAAATAAGATACTCCAATCACTCAATCCTAAGTTTTTCAGGCATCATAATGACGTAAAGATAGAGTTCTTTTTAAAAATACAATCCAATGATCAAGTTTTTTGAAAGTAAAAACAATCCAAGTCTCTAGTTGTGCAGGGATGAGAATAGAAAACCGAGTGATGGTTGGAGTTTTTTTTTATGCATGTCGATGACTTCTGATCCGTCCTCTGTAATTCTTGATGAGTCCGATTGATTTGTCAATGTAGAAATTTGTTGTTGGTGATAAAGCGAGTTCTAGTTTTCCTGTAAAATATTCAAAGTTTTCTCTGCATGGTTAAAACAAATAAATATCTTTTACTTCATATGTTTTATATAAAAACTTATTTACCTTGAAAAAATTTAGGTATTATGCTTGTGATGATGACAACTTTAAATTTTCTATCTTTCTTGCTTTGCAAGATGCTAAACTCTGTTGCTAGTTTGTACCATAGCGTGAGCTTAACCATTTTTGAGCTGTTCAGCATGAAGACCAATTGTGACTTTTTTATTCAATTATGGGTTGTGTGGTCTTGTTTCTTGCATCATTCGTATTTGCCCGACGGCATCTTCACAATATTGGTTGTATTGTTAATAAAAAATTTTACATCTTTTATTGAAAGCTTGATGAGTGACTTACCCGGTAAGTAGCTAGGGGTAGTGGCTAAGCGCAGTAGAGATATGTATTTCTATGTAAGTAACATTTGACATTGTTGTCTGTTGGTCGATCTGAATGTAATACATGAGTGGTGTGAATTTCCGTTCAATTTGGTACAACCAAGAATCCTAAGAATTCATATGTATCTCCTTCAGTTGAAAATCTTCGCTCAGTTGGCTGATTGTTGTTGGAAAGGCGACATTCCAATAATTGTCCCTGAATATGAACAAATTGATTTTATCAAATCAATTAAGTGATTATTGGTCAAACGAAACCAAATATGTCAAACAGTGGAGAAATATACATGTATATGTTAAAATGGTAACATATGGCTTACGTGGTGGTCATAGTATAATATGAAGCCGGTGCATGATTAGGTATTGCCTGGTTGGTGAATTTTGATGTCCTAAATACTCCTTATACATATCGTTATAGGAAGCATTGAAACCCCTTCTTCAAGTTGGTGGATTCGTTGATGGAATTGATCCATGGGAAAGGTGACTATAAAATTAAGATTGTTAATTGGAGCAAAGAAGTTAGGAAATCAATATTTTTAAATTATGGGAACGTTAAATAAATTACAATACAGAAAAGCAGAGTTTATATTTTAATATGGAAGAAGCTATCTAAATCGGGTTTAAGATAAGAAAGTAATTGCATATAATATTATTCAAATTATCACAGAAAGTTTAAAATTTGATTTTTAATATTGATCTTGTAAGATAATATGTATTCGTTATTATTAGTATAATCATAAATCTTCTGATTTAAAATTATTATTATTGAAATGTAGGTCAGAAAAGAAATTTAGAGAGAACCTATTTAAAAAAAAAAATACATTATAAAACTAATAACAAATCTTCTTGGAATCTTTTGCAAATTTTTTTTAAAACAGATATTCTAAAATTCTTTATTTTATATATCAGAAATATACTTTGCAATTAAATTTAATTTAGTTTTAATTATTAAACGTAAATATAAAATATGTTACATTATTGGACATTTGTAAACAAACTATAAATAAATAAACTATGAGTAAATAAACTAATAATATAATTAGTAATCTACTGTTTCTTGTGATCTAATCTATACTAGACCTTGACCCGCGCGCCCGTGCGGGTGTTTTTTTTCGATTTTAAATGTATTGATATTTATCATATGTTATGTAATTGTGATATTAGAGATATTATATTCTATGGTGATTAACAAAAGTGTAAATGATGAATTACATTAATTATTTAAATCTAAATGGTTGAAAGAGATTTTTGTTAATCATATAATTTGTGTGTGGTAATGTTTTAATTTTATAGCCAATAAACAAATAATTGATAAGTTTTTATACTCACTTGCATAGAGTACATGCAATATGGCAGTCGTATGTATTACCAATAAGGAAGTGGGTTTTTAAGGTCCCATTGATGACGTCTTCGTATTTGGAAAGAGATAGGAAGATACTATCATCAGTTAAGTCGGAACTTGATATCAAAGTTTTCTCAGTGATGAACATCTTGTATGGATGGGTTGTTGGCCGATATTGGCCTTGTGAAATGGTGAACGTTGTGAGAATACACCATTTTCCAAGGGTAGTTTTCGCTTAACATTTAAAATCTCATTCTTTTTGCACATAGCATGAATCTTATCACCCTACGTACAAATTATGCACAATTCAATTTAAGTCACTTATAGCAAGGAACACATAAATAATGATTGATTGCGTTCTGAAACTTACATGTTCATCGGTTAGAACCATATGAAGAGTCTCTCCACCAAATGAAGGGTTTTGAATGCAATGCGTAGGTTTTTGTTTAACGTAAAACTCAAAGTATCAAAATATATATAGGTGAGATATTGATGAGAATAAAATATATTAGTTAATTATAAATCTTGATGATCAAGTAGTGTAGATAAGGAATATACTCAATGTTTAGAATTTTTTTAAAAGATTTTCGTATTAAGTTTTTCGATTTTGTAGTTAGGAAAGTTTGAATTTATCGATAGAATTAACTTATTGTAAGCAACCAATCCTATAATTCAGTGATTGGAATTATTGTCGTATCTAATATATTATATTCATTTTTAAATGCGATGGTTATTAGAAAGCTAATTAGGTCCACTTCTAGGTTAGTGAAAACAAAATGTAGCCCATTAAATTGTTGAAGAAAAAACGTTATGGGCTTTGCCTTAACGAAACCAAATTTTTTTAAATGAAAGCAGTGGCAGAGGATGGTAAATAAAGAGAAGAAGTCAGGATTATTTTCCAGATGTACTTCACTTTTAATATATTAGACTAGACCATGACCCGCCCGACCGGGCGAGTGTTTTGTTTTCTTTTAATTTTTAGGTTTATACTAAATGATGTAAAATAAAAAATGAAGTATCAATTAAATGGTTACAAATTACATATGGTTTAATTTTGAAAGAAGAATACCGAAAGTTTGTTGTTTGATCCGCGCAAGTGTTTGTTTTTATATATTTTATAAGTGATAATATATATTTCTAAATTTACCCGTTTAAATAATTGTTTAAAATGACATTTTAAACACACAATTTTATAGTTTATATTGAGTAATTTTATTTTATCTTATAAACTATCATTGTCTCATACTTATTTTAAAAATATGACCCGTATATCTGCACATATGTTTTTATTTTATTTTTATGGATCAAAATTTTATGATAATGTATAACTAAATTGTTTTATTTACTATTTAAAATATATAGTCCTATATATTTCTACTTTTTAACTTTTATTATCTGAATTTACCTTGAACTATTATTTATATAAAAATATACATAACATGATATGTTTATAGTAATCTTTTTATTATATATTATATAAATGTTTCTTTTTTTGAATTTTATTTTAGTTATTACTTATAAATAATAAAAATATAATTATATATCTTTGAAAAAAATATTGTTCATTAAATATTTAAATATATGTAGATAATTAATAAGAAAAAATCCTAAAATGTAGGTTAATTAATATTGGAATTAATTATTATGTATATGGAATCAGTAAAACAATTTCTATATAATTTATTTATTTAATTACGAAAGGTATATATGAAAATAATTATTTTCATTAATTATTGTTTCCATAATTTTTTTAAGTTAAAATTTGATTTTGGAAATGCATTAATTAAAGTGAAAAGACAAAGAATCCTATAATGTAGGATAATTAATAACTTCAGTGGCATAACATTGTAAATAATTAGAAAAACTTAGGGGTATTTTATATGGGTACTTCTCTTTTAATAATATAGATTAGTAACTTAGTTGAATTAATTTTTGTAAGTCATGTGATACGTGTATTTATATAGACATCAAAGTATATATAGCCTTGGTCTATTCCATTCATGTAGGTGTTTTAACGAAGAATATATCAACGTTTTGAGAAACGAAAAGAATCTAATTTTTTTATTAAACAAACGACATGGAAACTTCTTTAATTGTAAGTTTTATTTGTCGTCAACCTAAGCCACAAATCATACGTTTAACAAAAACTATTATCTCTTTAGATACCACGTATTTCTATGAACTTAGTGTTTGTTAAGCGATAGTTTACATAAAAAACTATTATTTATTTAGATAGAATGTATTTCTATGAACTTAGTGATAATTTACGTTTAGTTTTAGCCTAACAATTACACATCTTATAGTCCATTACGATTTGAGATTTGGGAGAGGAAGAGGAGGATAAGAGAAAGAGTTTGTTACAAGAAAAAGATATTTCTCATTAGTCTCAGCGATCAACTGTACAGACATATATATACAATTAATCTACTAAACTAAACTAAACCAATTCTCAATAATTAATCATGAACCAGCGAAAAGAAACCGGTTCAATGGTTTAATCTAATTCTAATCTCAATAGTCCCCGTCAAGATGAGTTGTGTATGTTGATCAAGGTCATCTTGGACATAAGAGGCCGAAAAGAATGAGGAAACAAAGGTTTAGTAAGAATATCTGCCACTTGATCTTCAGTACGAACATGGAGTGTACGAAGAAGACCTTTATCAAGCTTCTCCCGAACTGTATGACAACCAAGCTCGATGTGTTTAGTGCGCTCGTAGAAGACAGGATTCGTGGCGATATAAAGAGCAGCCGTGCTATCAGAATAAAGCACCAGAACCAGAAAACGCGTGATACGCAAGTCACGAAGTAACTGACACAACCACATCATCTCTCATGTAGCTAATACCAATGCTCTATATTGAGCCTCAGCTTATGACCGTGAGACAATCGGTTGCTTCTTAGATCTCCATGATATCAAAGAAGAACCAATAAACATAGTAAAACCAGTCGTTGAACACCTACTGTCTTGGCAAGATGCCCATTCTGCATCCGCAAATCCTTTCAGAGTGAGGTCCTCTTCAGAAGAATAAAACAGTCCTTGACCAACTGTCCCATGAATATACTCAAGAACTCTCTGTAAACTGCATGAAGATGAGGAAGTCGTGGAGCAGAAGAATATTGATAAAGCTTATTAACAGCAAAAGTGATATCTGGCCGAGTAATAGTGAGATACATCAACCGTTCCACAAGCCTTCGATACCGCTCTGGAGTGTCAAGAAGTTTACCATCTGTCTTTGAAAGCTTGAGGTTTGGTACCATAGGTACGGAAGCAGAACGAGAAGATAAAATTCCTTCAGACGTTAAAATATCAAATGCATACTTCCGTTGAGAGAGAGATATACCACTTGTACTTCGAGCAATCTCCAATCCCAAAAAATATTTCAACTCTCCAAGATCTCTAATCTTGAAACACTTCTTAAGGTCATTGGTTAACCTCAGAGCTTCATCAGTTCTTATGCTAGCTATTATGATGTCATCAACATAGACTAGCACCACCACAAATTCATTAAGCAAACTCTTAACAAATAACGTATGATCTCCATGACATTTCTTAAATCCCAACAGTAGCAATGAGTCAGGAAACTTACGAAACCACTGACTTGAAGCTTGCTTCAATCCATATATCAATTTTCGTAGACGTAAAGCAGCATTCTGAGGAACAAAGTCCCCCTGTCTGGTTAGTCTATCTGCATACCCTCTGGAAACTTCATATATATCTCCTCTTCGAGATCTCCATTAAGAAAAGCATTGGAAATATCAAGTTGCTGTAAGACCCAACGTTTAGAAGCCGAGATCTTGAGTAACAACTTGATAGTTACCATCTTTGCAACTGGAGAAAATGTCTCATTAAAATCCCTCCCTTCTTTCTGTGTATAACCCTTTGCCACTAGTCTCACTTTTCGTCTATCCAGTGTGCCATCTGCATCAAACTTCAGTGAGTATAATAGCCTGCAACCGACTGCCTTCTTCCCTTTTGGTAAACTCGTAACATCCCATGTGTGAGTAGACTCCATAGCACAAAACTCAAGATCAGAAGCATCACACAATTCTTTATCCTTCTGAGCCTCAGCATAAGATGTGGGAATGGGTATTTTAGTGATGGAATTGATATAAGCAAGATGCGATGGAGAGAGTTTTGAAAAAGTATCTGAAATGGGATGAGTATTTTCTGATGATAGGTTGTAGCAATGATAGTCTTGAAGATGTAAAGGAACCTTCTTGACTTGAGTGTTAGAAATTTCTGATGAAGGATTAGAGGTGGATTTAGGAGTAGACACGGTAGGGATAACAGGAGGCTCAAAAGTTGGTGTGATCCATTCTGGAACATGCAGACAAGATCCCTTCTTTAATGGAAAAAGATATTCATGAAACAGAACATTCCGAGAGATAAAAACCTTGTTACTTTCCAAATCCATAAGCTTGTATCCCTTGAAACCAGAAGGATAACCCAAGAAGATGCAGGCTCTGGCACGAGGAAGAAACTTGTGACGAAGCTTTGGAGACGTAGAACCGTAACATAAACAACCAAAAGTCTTGAGTTGAGTATAATCAGGAGGTTTACCAGTGAGAAGCTCAAACGGAGTCTTGTGATTGAGCAACTTAGATGGTGTTCTATTGATTAGAAACACTGCAGTGAGAACACAATCTCCCCAAAGTGAGAGAGAAACATGAGACTGGAACATCAAAGCACGAGCAACATTGAGTATATGTTGGTGCTTCCGTTCAACTACTGAGTTCTGTTCCGGAGTTTCTGGACAAGGGTGATAAGCAGAGATACCGTATTCCTGATAAAACTTGGTCAATAGCAATTCTTGGGCATTGTATGAGCGAACTGATTTAACCTTGACCCCATACTTTGTTTCAACTTTTTTGATGAAAGCCGGAAAAATGTGTAAAACTACATCTTTAGTTCGGAGCAGATAGACCCATGTTGCACGAGAGTGATCATCCACTATGGTTAAGAAATAACGAAATCCTTCAACTGTCTCAATAAAGAATGAACCCCAAATGTCAATGTGTAAAAGCTCAAAATTGTCGTTACAAATGTTGTTATGAGAGATGTAAGACAACTTCTTTTGATTTGAAAGATGACATGTATGACAGAATGATTTCCCTTTATTCTTCAGTCTTGAAGTTCCTAGAGCTCCAGAGATTGTATCCAGCTTCTTATAAGATGGGTGACCAAGTCTCATATGCCAAGTACCAATATCAACCACTACATGAACTGAGATAGATGATGCTTGAGTATCTAGGACATATAGATTCCCCAATCGTTTACCCTGACCAATTGTCAACTCCTTGGTAGGATCCTGAATTGTGCAAGAAGATGGATCAAATATAACAGAAGAACCGAGATCATCATTTAAAGAACTTATACTCAGAAGATTCAATCGGAACTCTGGAATGAAGAGCACATTATGGAGAACAATGTGCTTATTCAATCTTACAGTTCCCACTCCACTGACTTTAATAGTGGAATCAGTAGGTAGATTAACTGAACTCGTAAGAGTTGAATTCATGGAGAAAAAAGAACTTCTTTCATGGGCAACATGATGTGTTGCACCAGAGTTAATGACCCATGTTTGACTTGAGAGACGATGTTGAGATACCATAAGTATACCAACAAAGTTATAAGTCAGAGGAGAAAAGAAAATACCAGAACTTGAAGCCACTGCATCAGGTTGAGTATGACCTGAAGGAGCATGTAGCAGAGCGCTAAATAAGGCTATGAATTGCTGTATCTGGTCCTTAGTAAGACTGCCAATCATGTTCTCGACAGTGGTGGGTGGAACTGACGGAGGTGTTGATGTGGAGAGATTGACTTGAGCAGCAACCTTGTTAGAAGGTCCACCTTTCTCAAACGTTTTGTATTTGGAAACAAAACCTGGTGGGAAGTCGTGCTTCTTGTAGCAACACTCAGCAATATGACCAACACGCTTGCAAAAGGAACAAATAGGATGTCCTTTATTTGGACCACTCTGAACATACGAAACCGATTGATCAGTCAACGGCGATGAATTCTCAGAGACTTGAAAAGCTGTCTGAGTTGGAATAGCAGCAGAGAATCCGTGTTGACTATCATCCTGATCCAATATGTTATACACTTCCACAATAGAGGGTAAAGCTTTCTTCATGATAATTTGACGTCTGATAATGGTGTAAGAATCATTAAGTCCTGCCAAAAACTTAACTATCTTAGCACGTTCAGCTTTCAACTGGAGCTTCACAGCATTTCCACAAACACATGGTTGATCTGGTTCATCAGTATTCTCCAGATTGTCGCATAAGGTCTTCAACTTAGTGTAGTACTCAGAGAGAGTCATAGATCCTTGACGAAGCTCTTGTATCTCCTGAGTTAACTTGAAGTTTCGTGGAAGATTCGTCATGTGGAAACGGCCATGAAGATCTCTCCATATATCTGCAACATCATTCAAACGCAAAATACTACGATAGATCTGTTGAGAAACTGAGTTTAATAACCACGATTTCACCATGCTATTGCATCTTGACCACAAACGAAAAGAAGAATCCGAGACATCAGGTCGACTCAATGAACCCTATCTTATTCTTTGCATCTAAAGCAATACACATAGCAGCATTTCAATCATCATAGTTACTTCCATCTAGACGAAGAGAAATGAGTTGCAAACCAGGATGATCTGCACTGTGCATAAACAGAGGTGACTGATTTGGATCGGTCGAGTTAGGTACAGGAATTGGCAGAGTAGCTCTAATCTCTTGTGGAAACAGGATCGGAGGAGGTGTTTCTTCATCTGTACCACCGCGAGAGGAGATCCGAGAAGGACGACGAGCTGAGCTTGTAGAAGCTCTCATTCGAGTCGCTTTTCAAGGAATTTTCTTCACCGAAACCATCGGAGCGAACTATCAACGAAGAGGATGATCGGAGATGACGAGATCAAGGAAAGAATCAAGCGGAATAGGAGCATGATGGCTCTGATACCATATTACGATCTGAGATTTGGAAGAGGTAGAAGAGGATAAGAAAAAGAGTTTGTTAGAAGAAAAAGATATTTCTCAGTAGTCTCAACGGTCAACTGTACAAACGTATATATACAATTAATCTACTAAACCAAGCTAAACCAATTCTCAATAACTAATCATGAACCAGCAAAAGGAAATCGGTTCAATGGTTTAATCTAATTCTAATCTCAATATAGTCCTATTAATTTTTTGATTCATAGAGTATGGCGTTTACCGACCTATCACAAGCATTAGTGTAGTATTAACATCGATCTTAGATTGAGAAAAAGTATACATTACCTAGAGATTATATGGGTTGATCGGAGGGTAGCTGATCCTTTATGCTTGAACTTACACAGCTTCTGGAGAACAGGCAGCTATCGAGAGGAAGATGCTGTTTTTTGGAAAGTTCGGTTGTGTTTAAGGTTTTTACCTTTGAAAGTATATAGAGGAAGTTTGTAAATGGTGGTGCAGTGAATTATACTTCTTTCCTTTCGGTGGAAGATTTTTTTTTTTTAACTATGGAATGTATAATGATTTTGTATTAAATGAAGAATCTGATAGAAATAATGACTAAGATAGCATTAAAAAAAATTGTCACAAATATAGCACTTAAAAATAAAAATGACCAAAATAGCACTTAATGTTTTATCAGAAGAGATAAATATACACATATATCCCAATGATAAATTAATATAGATATTAGGATTTAGAGTTAAGGGGTGGGATTTAGGGTTTAGGGTTTAGGGTTTAGAGTTTAGGGTTTAGAATTTAGGTTTTAGGGTTTAGAATTGGGGAGTGGGGTTTTGGGGATAAGATTTCAATTTTTGAAAAATAAAATTTTTAAAAAAAATTCCAAAAGATAAAATGCTATTTTGATCATTATAGTTTTTGAATGCTATTTTTGTGACATAAACTTAGAAATGTGCTTTTTGGAGATTTTCCCAATCTGATATACTTAAGTTATTGTTGAGTGGTGTTTTCTTTAAAAAGATCATGTAAACGTATGACTTTGGGATTTCTCAACGTTTACTTCCTTATAGCTAAAAAGAGAGAGGGAGAGTGTAGGCAACATTCCAAGGAAATCCAGCCGATCTTGGTCAGATGGATTCCATTAATGTATCTATTATTTCCTTTATATCTCCTGGTGGTAGGGAGTAAAAGCTCTGATGATAACTACCACATATAGATGTTTAATCAGTCCGTTCTCTATTTGTCTATTTTAAGATGCACAAGTAAATAAACTTCAAGCTATGGGTTTTAAGATCTACGAATAACATTAAAATGAGCAAACAGCAAACATAAAGAAAGAAATCAGTCAACATAAGTGTAACCAACAAAGTTTGTAAGCAAGATAGCTTAAATGATGCAAAGAGAAAGTTTTGGAAAAGTTAATTAAACAAAACATAGTCTTTTAATAAAGCAAACAAGTACTTAAAACTATCAGCCACATCTGGCACGCTTGGCTTCCTCTGTCTCAACCATATCAGAATTCCTTTTCACCCTCTCATCTGCAGATTCCTCATATCCAATAGAAGGACCAACCGCAGGATTATCCACCTGCAAAGCTTCATCGGCTGAAGGAACAACCAGGTTCTCTTCAATGTTGTTTTCAAGTTCAGGAGTTTGAGGACGGAGGACCTTGGTCACAGTTAAAGCCTTGCTCTTCCTGGTCAAATTGTAATCTGATACCTTGATACAAATTTGTGAGTTTGGCCAATTGTATCAGTAAGAGCTTGGGGCACCGGGACTACGTGATCATCTCCCACGCTTTCAAGCATGTATGATGGAGAGTTTGTAATTACCTCAAAGTAACTCTCCACCAACTCTGAGGCTTTCTTCCCAAGCAACTCAAACCCAACATCACCAAGAAGCACAAAGGTCGCATGGTCATTTGTGTCATACACAAATATCTTCGTGAGGTACCTGTCATGGAAGCACATTAAATAAGCATGATGTAGGTGCTAGTGGGACTTGAGATATAACTCTTACTCTGCAACACCAGCAACATCCGCTTTACCACATTTCTTACACATAAGTGTGGTAGGCCCTTTGGTTGCCTTATTCCTGCATCCACCGCAGGCAATATAATACCATGCAGAACCATGCACAACATCATCAATGGTGCCTGTGCACTCAAACCAAGCAACCTGCAGTATGGTAATATTAAAACATTAAAAAAAAAAAAGCAATGTCTATCAAATGAATAAGTAAAAGGTATGAGTGATTCTACCTTTGCTCCTTCATGCCTCATGTATGAGAATAGTTCCCCTATAGTACTTGTCTCAGCCTTTGTAACAATATCCGGATTAACCCTGTTTGCAACTTCTGAGTTTGATCATAACCTAAAGAAATGGCACAGATAAAATAAGTAAGACCGAGATTCCAAATATGTATAACACAGGGGAATATATACCAAGTCAGATAATCCCACGTTGGTTGGACATCACAGTCAAAAAACACACATGAAGATGCCAGGGAAGAGGGACATAAGGCGCATGTAACATAACCAACGATATCATAGTAAACCAAAAAAAACTATTACATCACAAAAGCTTAAATAATAAACTTAATGAACAGCTAATCTAACTTAAGTATGTGCTTCACACATAATATTAATTTCTGTAAACCATAAAAAAGTTTAGGTTATACCAACCTCCAAAGCGTTTTGGGTTAAGAGTTGTCACCAGAATAACATTTGGAGTGTTTCCATTCTTTTTAAAACATATCTAGGCGGGATTAAATATATGACGGGATTGCCTGATATTGTAATCATCATCGATCAGTTTTCACAGAAGTCCATAGTAGCTTGTCCCATAGGTAGATCTTCACCAGTGGATCACTACATCAAACGCAAATCATGTAATAAGTGAACTTGTATATGCATAAATCAAAAGGTTGTGAATAACTTACTCATGAGTCTGTACATGAAGCAGGATATTCGCCTAGCGGAAGCTATCTCGGCTTCATCAAGCACAAACTCTCACTCAGGGGCTGGTCATTCACCAATTTCATATGACCAATATAATCTGCAAAAAGGAAAATACAACTTACTTCTCTATTTCTTAAACAACCATGAACCATGAATCAGAATAAACAACTAAGATTCAAACATAACATTATCAGAGACAACAACTGTGAAAGAAAAAATATTGTCAAAGCTCACCATACAGATCCCCTTTCAAGTCACAGGCCGCTTCAAACTCAGTGCATCCACGGAACCGGAACCGCCTGAAGCCAAACCGCCCTGTCCTCTATAACAGAGAGAACATAGTTCCATGAGAAAATAATGGTCACGCTTGGCTCAGCAACCCAAAACACATCCTTTCTCTTAGATCCATAGAATTTGCTGAGCCGGTATATTGAACTGGGAATCATGTGAGGCAGATAGGTGTCAATCCTTCCTGGTGGGATAAATCCTTGTATGACGGTATCATGTTCATAAGGAAATAGCGATGACTCAATTTCTGCCTAACAAGAGGTACCCGTAGGAGCCCACAGAACAGTAGCCTAGCACGACGTACCCGTGGGGGAGATGTAAAAGACCGTGAAAGGACAGTGACCGCAAAAGGCGGGATAGAAAATGTGCAAGCGCTTAGGATCGAGTCATGCTGAGTTGTGGCAAAATGTGACCATCCGACCGTGAATGTGACGGGAGCCGCGGGTGGACGGCATCGCACGTGGGCCGAGCGTGGTCGCATGTGGGCCAACGAGCTGCTCGCAGGTGGTTACTTAGGGGCTGCGGGACAGCTGTTTGCATAAGATCTCCCAGAATTGGCCGATATGTGTGGGGAGACGTCCGCAGTCCGACGTTTGAAGTGAAATGATTAAAAGACCACCCACAATATTTGTGCTTCTATTATGGTTCTGATCGGATCCGTTTATTGCAAAATTCTTCCCGTGCTAAACCCGTCCAATGTTTTCTTAGGATTTTCCCCTTAGTTAGTAGGTTATATCCAATCCTTTCACTATTTATCACGCCAAAGGATACTAGAGAGTGTAAGACAAACATCATTCAATAAGCATCCTAGTCGTCGAGCAGTGTAGAACCTCGTACTACTACAACATCAGGTGTAACCAAGTGTCATATGGAGGAAGAGTGAGAGATAGAAAGCCTAGCAGATGTAATTCTTTTGGATGCACAAATTTTGGTGGATACCATGAGGGTAAAAGAACATCAAAAATACCATGAGAAGTTGGAGGCTGAATGTCGGGGATGGTGTCGAATATGAGTTGGAGTCATGACATTTTCTTCGGAGTGATTGTGAATCTGCAATTTCTATCAATGTTTGTGCCGGTGAGAGTAGAAAGACCAATGGGAAGTGATGTGGCACACGAAGATAGAACTCTTTAATGAAGATGTAGATTCTACCAATGCCAACGACTGAGGGGAGAAGCCAAGAAGGCAACTATAATTGCACCAAATGCTTCAGGGATTTGAAAAGACTTGGCCGTTCACCAACGAATGAAAACACATTGTTAAGTGATAGGGAGTCACAAACGGTGTGAAAAACGACGTTGTGAGCTAACATTGATGAACTTCTTAAAACTTTGGAAAGGAATACCCTTCGGAAAAGGGTTTTTGAGAAGATGAAAGGAAATTCAAGAACATTCCCAAAGAACTAGGGATGCGAAGAAGTATAAGAAGAGTTATACCATGTGAGAAAGTTTGATGGCCACTGTCAGGAACAGTGTGAGCTGAGTATCCGGTTTCGGAAAAATATGAAGATTGAATTCAAGTATCATTGTAGTCAGCAAAACTACATGGATCTTGATAAATTAAAGGAAATGAATGATGATAAGAAGGAACCTGGTTAAGATTGAATACTGATAATACTTGGGCATTATGATGTCGATGAGAGATGAGGTTGTATCAAAATGTGATAAAGTGCCGGTGTGACGAGTGTTGGTTTGGCGAGTGTCGGTTTGCCGAGTGCCGGTTTGGTGAGTGCCAGTTTGGCGAGTGCCGGTTTAGCATGTGCCGGTTTGGCGTATGCCAGTTTGGAGAGTGCCGGTTTGGCATGTGCCGGTCTGGCAAGTGCCGGTTTGGCATTTTCTGGTTTGCTGCTATGGCGAGTGGCTGCTAGGCAAAGAATAGTGAAGTTGTATAAGACGATGAGGTGTACAGGCGGTTAGCTTTGGGTCTTACGGATTATAGTGTCTAGCGATCTTGTTAGATGAATGATAGGTGATACTAACTTATGACTAGTGCTTGATGTGACATGTGATCTGAGGTGAGTTCGTAGGTTCCTATCATCTACCCACACTGAGTAAAAGGAATGGTAAAGATATGAATCACAAACTTGGGAGAAACTCAGTAGTCATTGGCATTCCATATACATAGATATAAGATGTCCGAAGTATTGGAGGAGGACTATCACTGGAACGAGATGATAAAGGATTGTGATTTCAATGATTCTACAGTGGAGGTAGGTTGGCCAAGAAAGGCAGAACGGTGAATCCATGGCGGATTACCGCATTGATTACATGTTCTACAATAGAGGTGGGACATCGTAACCTTGGACCATATTGTATGGTCGCTAAAGACAGGGTGATCAACGCGTATGGTGTGCATGTATGTAGGGTAGTTGAATCTGTGTACGATAATAACTACCACTCGAGAATAAAGATGTCCCCATACGTGGCTTGTGTGGGAGGAGGTGTTGGAATCCTTTATTGAACCCAAGTGGGGGAGAGCTAGGGGCTATAGCCGGATTTGACCTAGGAAGCTACTAATCAAGAGGAAATGTTTAATGGGAAAATAAATGAAGCTTACAGCAATCTATAGGTATACCAACAAACGCCATAAGGATATGGGATTCGCAAGGGTGATAAGGTTCCTTAAGACGAGAATGTTAAGGAAAATAATATGGAGTATAAGCTAAAGGCTATAAGGTTATGGAGCACGGGATCGTTCACGATCATGAGGAACATAATGAGAATTGGTTAAAGACATCAGTTAATTTTTATCAGGAGTCATTGGGTATTATGTGTCAGAGTGCGCCAGTGTACATCAGAAAAACCGAGATGTAGGAAGCTAGAAAGCGATAGTATGTGAAATGACATTGAGGATGTTGGTATAAAGGAAAAATGGAGATATCTAAAAGGGCAATTGGATCTTTAGAAGAATGGAGATGCTATCGTGGACCTCTCCCGCAATGGCAAAATGGAACCAAGCACGACTGGGGAAAATTGGCAGAGGGAGTAGGCACGTCGAGAAGTAGTGCACCGCCCCTAAAAAAAGGGACTCCGTGAATGGACGGCCTACCGGACAGAATAATAAGGGAAAACAAGGGGTCGATATTCTGTGGTCAAGGCTTGGGGTTAGGGGATCAACAAGGATGATGGAGGATCTCCTTGAGGCAAAAAGGATAACGCTAATAAAGATGATGGAGGATCTTATTGGGGCAAAAAAAACCTGATGTTAATAAGAATTGGGAGGGCTTTCTCGGACCAAAGTCTATAACTCTCCTTAGCAAACCCATGGGGTGTGACTACAACTGTTATAGGTTCCACAATGGAAGTGGGACGTATGTTTGTGTTGGTACGAGGCTGGAAGGTGAGATCATGTGGGACCCCCGTATGCTTGATCGAAAGTGGGGGAGATCAGGGATGTGAGTTAAAAAGGATAAGTGAATTACATCAAACGGAACGGTTTGAGTTGGGCTGAGGGGAGCACAAGGTATCCTTAGTGTTTTACCCAAAAAGAGGCTTATGAAGAGGATGCAGTATAACTGGGGATGGGGAATGAAAAAGCATGGAAGCTGAATGGCGACCCTAGGTGTTGCAAGGACTGTACCTCACAGGTGACAAGTGGTTGTCATTTCAGACCGGGATGTTAGTTCTGGGAGTTTGACACGCGGAATTCAGGGTCGAATTCCACTAAGTGGGGGAGAACTGTAACATCCCGATTCCGGGCCCTAAAAATTTCTAAGGCAAATGGGCTTTTCTGCGGCCCATTAGGACTAAAACCCTAGGGTTCCTTCTCTTTTCCTATAAAAGAGACTGCCTCATTCACAAAACTAGAAGCGAAGCTCTGCAGAGAAATCCGAGAGACGAAAGCCCTAGCCGTCAAGCTTTTTCTTCCCCTATTCTCTCGTGAATCTCTCTCTCTCTCTCTCTCTCTCTCTCTCTCTCTCTCTCTCTCTCTCTCTCTCTCTCTCTCTCTCTCTCTCTCTCTCTCTCTCTCTCTCTCTCCGCGTGAACCTTCTTCCTCTCTCTTTCCTCACCGTTCACGTGGTGGTGGTGGTCGCTGGAGATCGTGAGTGTTGGTGGTGTAGCTGTGTGGGTGGTGGTCATCAGATCTCGTCCTCTCCTTTCTCTTGTTTCCAGATCCAGATCTCGTTTTCAAGATCCAGATCTCCAGATGTTGTTTTCCACATCCAGATCTTTAGATCTCAGATCATTTCTAGGGTGAGGTGACTCGAACCCAGTTTGCTCTCATGATTCCTTATACTCATGTATGCTGGAATTAGGGTTTTATTAGAACTTGATTGAGAGTTAGGTTGGTAGATCATCATGGATGCTAGGATGATAGATGAATGAATGATGCATAAGAGCCCTCACACTGTTAAATGAGACTTAATGAACTGCCTTGTGTTGCTGTGATGAATAACCAATGTTAATGATTGTGTGAATGACTTGTGTAGTCGCATTTGATGATTGTGAATGAAAGCTAGGTTGCTAGAAAGAAGTGATGCTTAAGATAATAGATGTGTCAATTGGTATTGGTTGTTATGAATGATGAGTGTAAAGCAATCTCCCATTGATTTCTAAAATTAAAGATATATGTATGTGACTGAGATGTCTTCTGGTATCACCCTTGTATTGAGATTGTGAAGTGTATTGTGTGGGACACTGATAATGGGTGGCGTCTAGAGTTGACTGAGAGTCTAAGTGTAGACGAATGAGTTAGAGGGAACGAGAACGAGAACGAGAACGAGAATGAGAATGAGAATGAGAATGAGAATGAGAATGAGAATGAGAATGAGAATGAGAATGAGAATGAGAATGAGAATGAGAATGAGAATGAGAATGAGAATGAGAATGAGAATGAGAATGAGAATGAGAATGAGAATGAGAATGAGAATGAGAATGAGAATGAGAATGAGAATGAGAATGAGAATGAGAATGAGAATGAGAATGAGAATGAGAATGAGAATGAGAATGAGAATGAGAATGAGAATGAGAATGAGAATGAGAATGAGAATGAGAATGAGAATGAGAATGAGAATGAGAATGAGAATGAGAATGAGAATGAGAATGAGAATGAGAATGAGAATGTGATCGTGTCACTGAACTTGCTTGTTGTCATGTTTGGAACACTGAAAACGGGTGTACGTCTAGGCTAGGATTATGAACCTGCAGGACAGTATCCTAACAAGAGGTACCCACATGAGCCCGCGGGACAGTAGCCTAACACGAGGTACCCGTGGGCAAGCTGTGAAAGACGGTGAAAGGACGGTGACCGTGAAAGGTGGGATAGAAAATGTGCAGGCGCCTTAGGATCGAGTCATGCCGAGTCGTGGAAAAATGTGACCATCCACCCGTGAATGTGATGGGAGCTGCGGGTGTAAATCATCGCACGTGCCCGAGGGTGGTTGCACGTGGGCCAACGAGCTGCTCGCGGGTGGTTACTTAGAGGCTGGGGGATAGCGGTTCGCGTAAGATCTCCCAGAACTGGCCGATATGCATGGGGGGGGGGACGGCCGTAGGTCCTAGAGGTCTAGGAAGATTGGTGAGTCTAGTTTACTAAGTTGATTGACTGACCAGGTCCATGTGTAGCAACGGCTGAGTCGTGGTGGTGTATGAATGTTAGAGTGTTAGAATACTCTCTGGAAAGGATGTTATTATGATTGTATGTTGCATATTGATTGCAGTGGCTAGCCAGTCTTGGTTCCCGCATATAGTAGTGTAGGGTGTCGTGCGGGTAAGCTGGACTAGGACCACTTCACTGAGTAATCCCAATTGTTCATTCCCTCCCTTTACATTTCCATGTGTACCAGACTGTATATAGAAATGTGTGGATATGAGTGGGATGATATTTCATTAAAAGGATGTGTCCGTCGACTCCTGGGACCCGTAACGTGACATGTGGGGTTGTCTTAAAGAGTAGACACGTGTCCATAACTCCCTTTCGCTAACCCCGGTCGGACGCCGGGGGACTGGCATGTTACAAATAAATTCGGGTATGTCAAGTTTATCTCAAACTCACTTGTATATTCCATCATAACACATGACCCCAAGGATATAAACCATTCCCAAATTTTCGATTGTCTTTCGACATAACGAGCTCACATTCCACACCTCTGAAGACTTCCACAACCTAGTTTTTTTTTAAATACACTCAGCTTGTATTGCCAAAACTGAAAACAGATTTATATTCTGCAAGTTGAAATGAGTAGGCATATGTAATTCCCATCTTTTCCAAAATAAAGTAAATAAATAATAATCCTATAATCTCCATTTATTATTCTAGATAAAACATAAATCCATAATTCTAAAATAACAAAGAAAAAGAAATGCCCAAAATCATCGATCCAAAATGAATCACTCATACTTGTTAGTCGTTTGTAAAGAGAAAAAGAATGAGAAGTGAGTAATAGAGGAGTCACTCAGTGAGATATGAAATGCTAGATTTGCAAACGATTGGTTTGAGTAAATAGAACTACCACTATGTAAATTTAGCTGTAACATAAACACACAAAATGCCTAAAGCCTCACACGAAACAAACAATGCACTGATAGTACATGACTAGTTCAGGCACCCCGCATTCTCCTCATATATATATGAAGTGTCACTAGTACAGTCTGTCTCTATACCCCCGCCCACCATAGCAGCGTTGAATACAAACATCTCTGCACAACACCCCACACAATTAGCGTAAGAGCTCAGACGTCTCTGAACTCACGCCATCTATACTAGCATGGAAGCTCAGACATATTTGAACTCACACCCTCGTCACATAGGACCTACTCATATCTTTGTATAAATATATGTAGGATCACTCAACATCACACAATCTAATCAAGTTGAATCCTTTAGACCCTTAATGCTAGTTTACATTGGATATCCTAACTATCAAGTAAGACTCTTTTCAAACAAAAAGAACATGCTTCGAAACTAAACTACGATAGAAAAAATTCTACACTGGTACGAATTTACGGAGTAGAGCCTCACCTTACTGGTTCTGAAGAAAACCTGAGAAACACCGAATAACCTTGACGACTCTAAAACAACAACTCCGGAACTCTATGTGGATAGACGAATATGATGTTTCTGGCAGACTGAACCTAGAGAAAACAGATGAATAACTCTAGAACTGACTGTTAACTTATCAATCACTCTGGTCAGAATGTAGTCATAGATGTTTGCGATCCGTAGCCACCGTGTTTTCGTTGATCAGACACCACTTGATTAACTAAAATAGCTTGACCTCTGGGCTGGCCGCAAATGAAGGCTGCACCAACACCTCCCACAAAAATAAATACAAATCTCATAAAATACTTCAGAATGACATCAGGTTGTTGATGATGATAGATAAAAGGGTTAACTACTCACTAACAAATTTCCAAACTGAAAGCTTTTGATTTGGTCAACTGTATTGCCTTTACATTGAGACTGGTCGAAACTGTCTCTGCAACTCAATAGTTTTATTCTCTGCCAAAAAGAAACGTCAATAACTTTCTAAAAATACGTCGGTTAGTCGAAATGATCAGGGAAGCTGACATCGAGATGTTTCCGATGGTATCGTTTCCTGGTTCATTCTGGAGCAAATGGAAAACACTGATAAAATTGACATTTGACGGATTGATTTACAGATATCAGTTAACCATAACCAAAACTTTCAAATGATGATCCATTTCTAATAAGCATAGATCTATGAGTGTAGAAAATAACCTCAAAATTTGGCTTTGAAGTTTTGGTCTTGATCAATCGTTTTTTTATTCTCTCAAAACGTACCTGCTGAGTCTGAATCTCTCTTTTTGGATGGCGTGATGGTTCCTCCTTCATGATGGCTAGTGGTGGCTGCTCCGGTGAAACTCGGAAAGGGCTTCGCCATTCCAAAAGTCTCTGGCAAAAGCCGCCACGAAATCCCTTTTAAATGAGAAAATTTAGGGTTTTGTTTACAGTTTAATTTTATTTTATTTGACTAAAGTATCCGGACAAGATTTAAGTAGTTACAACTTCATTCCATAGTTCATCAGACATCTGGCCAGCGTTACATCTTTCTTTCCCACTCAGTTTGTTGTTTTCTTCCATCAGTTCTTACACCTAAGAATATCCTTGCAGCTTTCATGATTCATGGATTCAACCCTGGTGGAAGAGAGTGTCTTTTCTCCACATCTTTTGTTTCGTCACCATATAGTCCCACTCCTTGAACCTCATATCTTTGAACTTCTACTGTGTGAGAAGGCATCACTCCCATAACAGTAACAAGGGATCTGAGATATGACTAAATTTTAGTCATATGATACATATAGATTGGTGTTTATTTCAACCAAATTTGAAAAAAGTTGATAGATTTAAATGACATTTTCCCCAAATTAGATTATAAGTCTCTCAATCTCTTTATTATTTCAAACTCAAAACATTATAAGTTCGACAGTGTGTTGAAACTATGAAGTTCAACAGCAAAGTAAGGAGAATAATACATATAGTTTACAATGCTCATAATTTTTAACGTTGTTCTCTCTTGATTCAGCATTTAGATCTGTTTTCGGACAAAGCTATCCTACTGCAAGAACTCTCTTGGGTCGGTGACATGGCCGGTCAGAGCCGAGGCTGCAGCGGTGTAAGGAGAAGCCAAGTAAATCTGCCCTTCTTTGTGTCCCATCCGACCAGGAAAGTTTCTGTTTGTTGTCGAGACACAAACCTGTAACACGTTTTAAGTAAGTCTCTGTTACACTTATTGCATGGAGTATTTGTCTTGTGAATCTATGTGGCAATTCAAATTAGTTACTGAGAAACTACTTAATTTTAACACGCTTCCATCACAAAAGAAATTACTTGTCTTTTTTTATTGAAGAGAAATAGTAACAATATAAGCATGTTTTCAACACAACTATACTGAATATGAACAGTACAAGAAGCATATCAGATAATTCAAGCCGATTAAGCATAAATTTTTTAGATAAGTAGGGTAAGAAACTTTTGCGTACTTGAGGTTCATTCAACCGAGCATAGGTGTCTGCTGGGCCACCAAGGCAGGCACCACAACTAGGATTGGTTGGTGTATCGCAGCCAGCTTCTTCGAATATCTGCGCACACGTCTTTCCACCTGCCCCAGGCACAGGGAGGGCATACACATCCATCCACACCTGAGGACATGACCACACAGATACGATGCATTTAATATTAGTATTCTGCGCAATACCAGTTGAGATAGTAACAATGTTGAAATGTAGTGCTAACCTTCTGAGTAGCGGGGACAAGGAAAGTTGGGACTTTGACTTGCTTTCCCTGTAACACACAAACAGATTTTCCATAAGGCTAAAACGGCAATCAGTAAGAAGAGAACCTAGACAAAAAAATCAACAGCAACACTGTCTCATCCAGAAAATTGCTTGCTATAGAACTAAGAAAACTATTGCTCCTGTGTTAAACAATCAATTTGATGGAGCCTTGCTTTAGATTAAGAACCCAGGATAACAGGTTCTTTTGTAAGTATGTCAATTAAGACACAGAAGGACAAGGAGAACATACTGCTGCATGGAAAAGTTTAGCTGCAGCCATAAAATCCTCAGTCTTCCCACCAGTACAAGAACCAATGTATACTCTGTCAATTTTCACATCTTTGCATTCTCTGGCTAGAGCCCGATTGTCTGGAGAATGAGGCTGAAAAGAACATCAACAATAGCAAATACCTACATGAAGTGGCAAAACCAACTCAACATATAAACTTGTCACCGTGATACAAAAACCCACCTTAGCCACCACAGGCTCCAGCTTTGACACGTCAAATCGATAATCTGCAACAAAGCTACAGAACAAAACAACTAACGAATATCATTACAAAAAGAAAGGTTAAGAGATAGATGGCAGTAGAATGCAATCCCTAACCAAAACCCAAAATAAAATAAATATATGAAGAGATTGTAACAAGTTGCATTATTCATATGAACAGTAGATTCGAAACATGCTGTGCTACATATTTAGTGTACTGATGTTATCCCAGTGCCGCTAATAATTCAATATATGGAGACACCAGAAATCTATACTTATTACTTTATCCAATATTTATTTATATTTAGGATACGATCATACCTTGCATTACCATCACTATATACGGGCTCAAAGGGTACAGATGTCCTGTTCTGCAAAGATATAAGAAAAATAGCATACATACCTGAGCATAATTTTCCTTAACAATGATTTATAATAAGACAGCATACATACCTCAACGTAATTAAATGTCGTCGCATCAGCAGGGATGACACCATTCTTTCCCCCAGCTTCCACAACCATGTTGCACAATGTCATTCTTTCTTCCATCTAGCAGCCAAAACAGATTGAAGCAAGAATTAATAAGCCACCACACGCCATTATTTATTGTATGTAGTCTCATAGGAGAGGGAATCCATGATGCAGAACAATAAAATAATATCTTACAGTCAGACTTTCAATAGTTGTGCCACTGAACTCCATCGTCTTGTAAGTTGCACCAGCAACAGATATTTCACCAATGATCTACAAAGTTGGAGGCAAATTCAAGAATCAGATGAAAGACGCCACATAGAATCCCAAACGAGTAAAAATTAAAAGAACACTTAGAAGTATCAGCTTGGAATGGAAAATGACTTGACGGTAATATGCAAATGAGTAGAACACATCAAAAGTTTCCCATGACCTCGGAATAATGTCCCAAATGATCTGTAAAGAGTTCAGAAGCTGAAAAAGAAGATAAATGCTGTAAGAAAGATATCACACTCACTTGCAAAATCAGATCCTTTGCTTGCAGATAACTGGGCATTTCACCATCCAAGATAAACCTCATTGTTGGTGGAACCTGTGAAGTAACGATATGTTTTAAAAACCTTTTTTCCAGGTCGAAACAGGGATCACTGATTTCCAATTAATACACATAAACAACATAATAAGATACAAACCTTAAGGAGGATTTTTCCAGTGCCTAAAACAAATCCTGCATCGGTGTTTCCAATTCCTGTAGCAAACTGACCAAAGGCTCCAGCAGTACATGTGTGGGAGTCTGTTCCTAACAAAACCTATAATAAAAACAAAAGTATATCAAACAAAGCAATAATATCCCAGCGAAAGAGAGTATCTCATATAATCTAATCTCACCTCTCCGGGCCTGCAATGACCTTCTTGTGCAAGTGCCACATGGCAAACACCTTTGTAGTCAGGATTAGCCTACATATATGGGAAAGAAAGGCATTACACATGTTCCAAATGCTAGAATTAATTTAAAGCAGGAAACTTATCAAACCCGAAAATCTCCAAGGTCGGTGATATCATAGAAATACTTGATGTTCTGTTCCCTGCAATGCTCCCTCATAATGTCGACATTGCGGTTGGCACGCTTATCAGTAGTGAAGATGTAATGGTCTGGAATAACAACAATCTTCTCCGGGTCCCAAACCTTCAGAGCATGCAAGTAGCAAGGTAAGTACAGAAGATAGCAATATTCAAAAAGTTTCAAATCTCTTCCCACAAGAAACAAGAGGGAAGAAGAAGAAGAAAGACCTTAGCTTTTTCACCGAACTCTCTCTTGAAGATACCAAAAGCACCAGGACCACAGACATCATGAGTCATGAGAACATCAACGTTAACCCAGATGTTATCACCAGGGACCACTTGTGATTTCTCTGCTGCCTTAGAAAGAATCTTCTCCGTCATTGTCATCCCAGTTTTCACCTGAAAGAGGCCGACGAAATCATGTGAGAGAGAGAGAGAGCAAATCAAAACGAGAAAAGATATGAAAGAAAGTCAGACCGATCCAGTGGTGCTGGATGATCGCTGCGGCGCCATAACGGAGACGACCTTCCGAGAAACCGAAATCTGCGACGATTTAGGGAACCCCAAATCTTTCTTCTGGAAATTCG
>CAKOAT010975154.1:0-11465 GCA_932364175.1 Eruca vesicaria subsp. sativa | reverse complement strand
GGCTGGGTTATTTATTATGTTGTTGCTGAGTTTTGTTTCTATTGCGGCTGATTTATCTATATATGTGTTTTAGGATCAGATGGCTATTTCTGAAGATCAAGCACGGGATTATCCTCCACGACTTTACGCTGAAGGGGCTTCTAATCTAGAAAATAAAGAGATTAATCACAATTTGCAGATGGGAGATTTCCCTAACGTCGGAGAAGCAATAGGACGGGATGTGTGGGATCACATGAGGCAGCGTCCTCTTGGAATTATTGTGAAGCTAGCTGAACGCAAAAGCGTGTGGTCAGGTAGGACTGTCCACTATCTACTATGTCGACAGCTTCGAGTATACTTGAAGGAGATTTGAAGTCTAGTTGGTGATGAACCTATCAGGTTTTGCTTACTCGAATTTGGTGAGATCACTGGGTTAAACACAGATCCAGTGCCAACAGAAAGTTTTGAACATGACCAATACAAAGCGTTTTGGGAGGAGTTGAATCTGCCGCTTGGGATGGGACCCAAGTTAGATGAACTGAGGGCAGCATTAGAGGTATGTCCAGCCTGGAGTTTTGAAAAGCGTAAATGGTTAGGGTTGTTACTTCTTCAAGCCATGGGACTTTATGCTTTGTGTCATAATTCTAGGATACCGTTTGAAAGTGCAAAAAGAGTATTCGACGATGAAGCCATGATGACGTATCCATGGGGGAGGACTGCATATGAAGTTCTTGTTGACTCTATTAAGATGTTGAATCCACAAGGAAGGACATACACCATAAGCGATCTGAAGGACGTGTTGTTGGTTTGGGCGTATGAATCTGTCATTTGTTTTGGAGAGCGTTTTGGGAGTGGTCAATGAGCAAGAAGTTCCACTTTTTCGATGGGGTGGAAAGCGTACACGTTCAAGTTTTGATACTGTGATTACTGAGGAGATTAGAAAACAAGGTGAGGTAAGGTGTCAACTGATTTATTATTTATTTGTTGGCTTGGTTATAAGTACTTATGTACTTAAGTGGCTGGTGCTTTTGGTATTCGTTATTTGGTGGCTGAGTTAGCATGTATAAAGTGTCTGAGTTATTAGTTATTTTATGGCTGAGTTATTAGTTTTTTTATGAACACCAAAAACCCAGCCACCATATAAACAATATCTCAGCCTCTTGGTATTAGTTTTGATGGCTGAGTTAGTACGTACATAGTGGCTGAGTTTCTTGATATTAGTTATTTGATGGCTGAGATAGTGTTTATATGGTGGCATTGTGGCTGGGTTTTTGGTACTTTGTGGCTGAGTTATTAGTACTTTGACAGCTGAGTTATTATGTATTCGGTGGCTGATTTTGTAGGTGCGCGTGAGAAAAATGGTTATGAAGAACTCCGTAGAAGAGATGTTTCCTCAGTGGCCAGATGAAGCAGATGACCCGCAACTCGTTAACTTGATAACATACATATATGCAGGTCGGTTTGTTAGAGGTTTTTGGGAACACATATGAAACGCAAACAAACAAACACAAAGGTTTTTGGTTTTTCGTCAAAGGCTGAGCCACCCATTAAGAAGAAGAAGAAAGTGAGCAGCTTCCAAGAGGATGAAGCTGCTATGGAGGGAAAGGGTGCTTACGAAAAGGAAGGTAATGATGATATTGGAGAAAATCCGATACTGATGAAAATAATGTTTAGTCTGGATAGAATTGTCTCAAAAATAGACAGCCACAAGAACAACTTCGAAAACTTCGACGCGCGGTTATCCAGAATCGAGTCCAGTTATACGAACATTCCTGATTTAGTCAGAGTTGCAGTGGACGAGTACTTCTCTAAAGTTCCCCAACAATCTTAAATGTTGCCAGCACCACCGCCGCCACCGCCGCCACCGCCACTGCCGAACTTTTTTCCGCAGCAGTCAGTCAATAGTCCACCTGCTAAGGCCTCTGTGCATAGTACACCTGCTAAGGCCTCTGTCCATAGTACACCTGCTAAGAATTTGGGAGACACTGTTGATTTCGTTGGTATTTCTCCTGCAAAGGACCCAGCCTTAGGAAGCGGGCACAAGATAATAAGGTTTAAAAAAAAATGAAATGAGGTTAAAGAGAAGGACAAAAAGGTGGCTGAGTTAGGAAAGAAGGATGTGTCTCCTAAGAATAACTTAACGGCTGTAAGTAGGGAAGAAGAGGCTGCGTTAAAGAAGAAGGAGGCGGCTGAAAAAAGGAGAAAAAAGCGGCTGAGACAAAGCAACGGAAGGCTGACGAAAAGAAGACGGCTGAGTTGAAGAAGAAAGAAATGGCTGAGTTACAGAATCAGGTCGCAAAAAGACGCGTCGCGGTTTAATAACAGTAGCTGTACCTCAGCCGAACCAGATTCAAGCCGACAGTGAGCTTGCGGATATTACTGACGAATTTCTCGCAACACGAGACGAAGTGCTTCCGGAGTCTGATGAGGATGAAGAGGATAGGATCAGATCCGAAAGAATAAAAGAATATCGGGAGAAAAATGTTCAGTTATCTGCAACTGGGTCTGCATTGCAACTCTCCGATAATGCTCCTCCAGCACCAGTTTTTCCTCAGATTGGAGACAATGTAACGACGTGCATGAGGAATAAATTATTACCTTCACCAGCAATATATGATCCTTTAGCACCGGTTGATCCAACAAAATGGGATAAACTTATGGAACACCTAGAGAAACATAAAGACGCTCCCACTACCCCAACAACGGCCCATGAGGGTGAGTTCTACTAAATCATCATCACTGAAAGACCGTGGAAAGACATTCAATATGGATGGATGTATGATGATGTAAGTATTCCTTACGGCTGAGTTATAAATTTTATGTGACTGAGTTACATTTTTTAAAGGCTGAGTTAAAGAAGACTAAGTAGCTTAGTTTATTATTCTTTACGGCTGAGTTAAGTATACTAGTTGGCTGAGTTTAGTATACTATGTGGCTGAGTTATGTGTTTTGTTACGACTGAGTTATAGATTCTATTATATTGACTTGATTTTGTGTTTTTGCGTAGCATGTTAGTGCGTTTCTGCGAATCCTCATCAAAAGGTCCATGCGAGATCCCAGCCATTCTGGACCAAGCGCATTGCATTTATTGATATCTGGTTTCTCAGTCATTGGATTCACGATTACCAGCAGTACAAGCTCAATCCTAAGATGATGAAATTCACCGGTAATGGCTATGCAGAGTTAATAAACGCTAGGATACCCGCAGACTGTTGTACACACTTGAAGTGGTATGAGGATGTGGATCACCTGTACAGAGTGCTTCCAACAGGAGGCGATCATTGGGTGGCGTTTCACGTGGATCTGCTTAAAGAGAAGATTGACTGCTATGATCTAATCGTTGGACACGTCACATCCGAAAGTGAAAAGAAAATGGTTGATGCATTTAAGCCTCTTACGCAAATGCTACCTTCGATGTTGAATCAAAATATTCCTTTCAAACTCTGAAAACATAGAAAGAAGCAGTTTTCGTTCCGAAGGAGGAAAGGCGATTACATTCCCCAAAACACCCAAATTGGTGATTGTGGAGTGTATGCATTGAAGTTTGTGGAATGCTTAGCGCTTGGCATGACTTTGGCTGGGATAAATTAATGATAGGAATATTCAAGGTATACGGGTGAAGATGGCAGCAGAGATCCTGGATGAAGGAGGAACTGACTTCTATTCCCAGTTTGATTAGCCTTTGAACAACGATTTGTATATTTTTTTTGGTAATGGTATATTTTATATAATCTAGCCGCAACGTTTCAATAATCCAGCCGTCTAGCCTTGTATAACTCAGTCATACCACAAACATACCGTAAAATCGAAAAAGTTTAATATAACCCAGCCGCAACGTTTCAATAATCCAGCCGTCTAGCCTTGTATAACTCAGTCATACCACAAACATACCCTAAAATCGAAAAAGTTTAATATAACCCAGCCGAAACGTTTCTATAATCCAGCCGTCTTGCCTTATATAACTCAGCCACACCACAAACATACCCTAATATTTGGAAATGTACTTTAAAAAGTTATTATAAAATAATATTATCAGTTTTGGATGAATATTTAATCAACACAATGTGTATACTTCATTGAATTTACAAGTTTCGGATTGACCATGATCTTGAGGTATAAGTTGTCTTACAAATACTTAAAACCTTATGTAACTTTATAGGTGTTAAACGCATCAAATACAAAGTACCATATAATTTTTTTTTTCAATTGAATTTGTGTAATTTCTTATATTTTACAGTGGTACCTAACCCATAAACCCTAAACCCTAAACCGTAAATCCCAAATACTTAACCCTAAACCTAAAACATAAAATTATCCTAAACATAAAGTCAGCCGTAACAAGCCAATACCTCAGCCATAGGGCGGGAACTTGAAAATATGTTTGTGCGGGAACTTGAAAATATTCCAACACAGACCTGGCCCAGCTCTATATAACGATGTAATAAAGCAACTTTTCAGAGGAAAAAGTGGGGATTAGGGTTCTAAAGGAAAAATGTCTTCCTCCTCTAACACTATCTCATCAGGAAATGTAAACCGAGTACGTACGAATAGGGAGAGAGGAACACCAAAACAGTGTTGGTGTGGTGCAGCCTCAGAGATATGTACATCCGGATCAGCTACAAATCCAGGAATATTGTACTATTGTTGTGCAAGAGGATATAATAAGGTTAAATTTTGTTCTTATTTGCCATATATTCATTTCGTGCTACTGAGATCTGATTATTATATTAGTGCAAGCAGAGACATTTATTCAAATGGGCTGATGAGTGCTTGGTAGAAGAGGTTGAGGATATGAAGTTAGTAATGAGTTACATGAACAAAGACTTGACTGATGTCAGGGCTAAATTCGGTCAGTTGGAGAAAGTGTTTGAAGGAATCAAGACGGAATCAGAGGGGCGATGTGTAAGGAATGTGATGGTTTGTGTGTTATTTGTGGGCATATTTTGCTATTATTCATTAATGTAGTCTTGTATCGTTTATCAATAACGCAGCTTATAGTTCAATTAACCAGCCGTACAATTCAATAACCCAGTCGTATTGTTCAATAATTCAGTCGTTAGTTTCAAAAACCCAGCGTTAATTTATCATAACTCAGCCCTAAAGTTCAATAACCCGGCCTTTTATTTCACAAACTCAGCCCTAAAGTTCAATAACCCAGCCATGGATTTCGTTTACTCAGCCTTAAAGTTCAATAACTCAGCCGTTAGTTTAAAAAACCCAGCGTTTATTTATCATAACTCAGCCCTAAAGTTCAATAACCCGGCCTTTTATTTCACAAACTCAGCCCTAAAGTTCAATAACCAGCCTTTTTGTTAAGATATCAACAAATCCACGTGGCATTATATGATTGGATCGGTGAAATAATGTATACGGCTTTGGAAAATGAAAAAAATCATTATCGACGTTTCCGTATCTCTCTCACGAAAAAAAGCTCTCAGTGACCCTTCTAGGCGATTTTATTTCTTCGTCTACTCAAGGTAGATCGAAGCCTTAAACTTGTTGATTTTTCTTGATTTAGATTAGGTTGCATCATGACTTCTTTGTTGTACGTTTTGATTTGGGTTTTACTCGATTAGGGTTTGAACTCGATCTTAGTTTGAGTCTCTAAAACTCAGACTTACATTCGTTTCTTGTTTACAGATGGCGATTCCGCATAAACCCCATTTCTTCCAGCCTCTGCTTACTGGTTTCCAGAGTGGCGTGGTATACACACTCTTTACTGGTTCCTAATTTTGAGTTTTGCTTAACTTTGCCTTTTCTGACTTGCAGACAATACCACTTGCCTTCTTCTCAAAGCACATAGAAGGGAAGACGAACCAGACAACATCAAAACTAAGATCGGACACTTCAGATAACACTTGGGAAGTGATACAAGAAGGCAGGAGACTCACCGTAGGTTGGGAAGATTTCACCAGGGCACATGACCTTCGAATCGGTGACATTGCCATTTTCAAACTCGAAGGAGACATGGTGTTTCATGTCACTCCTTTTGGTCCTAGCTGTTGTGAGATTTAATATACACATCCTCACATCATTAAGGAGGAAGCCGACAGAATGATGATTCTGCGGGTGATGCTTCAATCAAAGTTAACCGTAATAGCATAGCAATCTTGTCAGATTTTTTTTTGATGTGGAAAATTTTTTCTTATGTTTCAGGAGAAACAGGGCCATTGTCTTCTTTCTCATTCGACTACTGTTTTTTAACTGAGGTCACTGCTTCAAATCTGAAAGAAGACAAACTTGTAAGTAGTTTACGTTTTGTGTCTCTATTTGAAGTATAAAAGAAGATAAACTTGTGTTTGCAGCATCTTAACGTTCTGTGTTTGCAGCATCTTCCTGTGGCTGCTACGCGTTCTACTGATTTGAACAAACAATGCCAAGAGACGATACTAGTGAACAAAGAGGGAAACTCATGGACTGTGAGTTTGCGATTTAACGAATCAGGCGGCATATATTACATTAGAAAAGGCTGGAGAAAGTTCTGTTTTGATAACAGATACGACATAGGAGACTTAATTGTGTTCAATGTGGTTGGAGATGGGAAAACTTCTCCATTGATGTGTGTATGTCCGGAAAGCAAAGAGTGTTCTGAAATACTGAGCAAACACTTGACCAGAAAGAGTGGTGAGTCTTTTCTGTTGGAGTTGAATTGCGAAGAGTNATGCAGGTCACATTGCTTCTGGCTCAACTTCGTCGTCCCTTCGTCTCACCGGTCGTACTGCCTAAGGTTGTAATGAATGTACTAGCTAGGTCCTTTGGTTTGTTTCCTTCTCATAACTCTTGTAATGTACTCTGCTTCTTTTGGACTTGTAATGTACTCTTTTTTAGTCTCTTCGACTCAGCCGTCAATTTCAAAAACTTAGCCTCAATTTCAATAATTCAGCCTTAAAGTTCAATAACTCAGCAAGTAGGGAATAATAACCTAGTCGTCGATTTCAATAACTCAGCCTTAAAGTTCAATAACTAGCCTGTTGGGAACAATAACCCAACCGTCAATTTCAATAACTCAGCCTGTAGAGAACTCGGTCACATTATTTAGTTAACTCAGCCACTTTGTATTATGAGATCTCTTGTATTATCAACTAATTAATAACTCGGTCGCATTATTTAGTTAATCAGCCACTTTGTATACAGAAATTGAGATTTCAAAGAAA
The DNA here is from genome assembly GCA_932364175.1 of Eruca vesicaria subsp. sativa. NCBI lineage: Eukaryota > Viridiplantae > Streptophyta > Magnoliopsida > Brassicales > Brassicaceae > Eruca > Eruca vesicaria. The sequence goes on along the minus strand of CAKOAT010975154.1, from coordinate 4,332 downwards.
AAAACTAGAATCCATAACCCAGTTGTAATACAACCAATAGTCTACAAACTGAAATTGCAAAGAAAATCAAAATAAAAATACATCTTCACCCCTTGCTTGTGTCAAAAACCAAGCTCATCGGTTCAAAATCACGGAAGAACAGCCCAACCTCTTTAATCCAGAAACAACGGTCACACATGTTGTCACCCTTACTGGTACCAATGGTCCACAGGCTGAACCAGTTTCTTTCCGCAACAGCACAACATTGGCAACTGGTGAACGATGGCATTACAGATGAAATGAACTCCAACTTCTTTGAGCGGAAGTCGTCGCCATGCCACAAACCCCATCCCCATTTCATAGATCGCACTAGTTCCCCAACCCTAGCAGCAGATTCCCTTGTGAAATGAGCAAAGTACTTCTCTTCATTCCAAAAATTTTTCCTAATCATTGCGTATGCATACACGACACGCTCATATCCTGCATCCGCTGCGCTCTTAATGAGAGTAAGACCTTCTTCTCGAAGCTCATACGAGAAGAAAAACTGGACACCCTTCATATATAGTGTGCTTGGGTTTCCCTCAGCGTAACAAGTTCGGAACAACGAATTAGGCATAGGGGCTTCCCATGGATATGATAGCAAATCAAAAAATGATATACCCTATGCCGCTCTGTTAACGCCTTCATCGACTTGCACGAAGCTCTGAGGTTATAAAAATCTTTAATGGAATTACTGGCCACACGTTCAACAACTAACGCTTGAATTTCTTCAGGCATTTCGAGAATCGGGAAACCTTCCATTTTCTAAGATAATCAGTTTGTGTCGACAAGGGTGAACTGATTGCGTGTTTATATAAAGAGTTGNAACGCCTTCATCGACTTGCACGAAGCTCTGAGGTTATAAAAATCTTTAATGGAATTACTGGCCACACGTTCAACAACTAACGCTTGAATTTCTTCAGGCATTTCGAGAATCGGGAAACCTTCCATTTTCTAAGATAATCAGTTTGTGTCGACAAGGGTGAACTGATTGCGTGTTTATATAAAGAGTTGAAAAGGGGTCTTTTGTTTTCGAGAAGGCGACCTTTCATGATCCTCGCATGGCATGCAATGTTCCGTTTTATATTTCAATAACTCAGCCGTAAGAGCATTAATAACTCAACCTTACCATGTCATTAATTCAGTTTTATATTTCAATAACTCAGCCGTAAGAGCATTAATAACTCAACCGTACCATGTCATTAATTCAGTTTTATATTTCAATAACTCAGCCGTAAGAGCATTAATAACTCAACTGTACCATGTCATTAATTCAGTTTTATATTTCAATAACTCAGCCTTTAATTTCAGGTTAATTGTGACCAGTCGTAGCATGTCAATAACTCAGCCGCCATAACCGCAACCTTTCGTGTTTTTGGGCGGGAACAAAATAACTCAGTATTAAATTTCTTCTTTACCTTTGGCATTCTAATACCTCTCTATATATAGTTCTCTTGTGGCTTTTCTCTCGTATTATAGAAACAGTTATGTCGGTTGTCCCTGGTTGGTCTCTATCGCTAGCGAACAATTTCAATGCTATTCTAAGCTTGGCAGATCGGGATAACCTACCCTTTCTGAACCCTGGTTTTGGTGTAAATGTCTCCAAAACCACCGTAGAGTGGTTTAGATTCTTGCATGACCTATCGGTTGCGATCTCGCCCATTCTTCGAGAAGGGTGGGTTCATGAGTGGCCGACTTACCGTGTCATTCCCGCTCATTTTAAGGAACGCTGGTTTCTTGAACTCGCTGTAAGCATCCATTTTGTATCCCTATTACATATGACAGCTGTTATGTTTCTAATATTTGTTATGTTATTTTATTTATTTTTTAGCGTAATAACACTTGGGATCCGAAGCATAATTACGAAGTTTGGGAGAGTTTTAATCGCGTAGCCAGAATGATATTTCGTCATAAAATGCGGGTGTTGAAGAGGAATTGGGCGCTTGGTGGGCAGAAGCCTGATTGGATGCTAACCAGAGTTTGGCTTGCTCTCGTGGATATGTTTGAAGAATTTGGACCTGATAACTTTGGGGTTTAGAAAGGTTGCATGTGATATTTAGTTATGTTATTTTGAAAGTCAGCCGTAGTGTTTATGTAACTCAGCCGCTTTAATATTAATAACTCAGCCGCAGTAAATTATTAACTAAGCCTTTTATTTAACTCAGCCTTTTACTTAACTTAGCCTTTTAATTAACTCAGCTACAATATATTAATACTCAGCCTTTTATTTAACTGGCCCACGGTATACTCTAACTCAGCCTTTTATTAAACTTACACTTTTATTTAACTCAGCCACATATATTAGTAACTCAACCTTTTATTTAACTCAGCCGAAGTAGACGATAACTCAGCCGTAGTAGAACTATAACTCAGTCCTAGCATGTCAGTAACTCAGCCATAATTAGAAACATTAAAATCAATAACTCAGCTGTAATACAACATAGTCTACATATCAATACAACACTTTTAAATCGGACTAATTTTCATATTATGTCCACTCTGTCTACAACAAGAACATGTGTGTTCTTTCCTAGGACGTTTGTTTTCAAGTGCAACCTCTAAAGAAGATTTCATCCTATTTTTCTTAAGCCTTCCTGGCTGAAGACGAATAGACGGGGGAAAGCATGCTAGGTTAACCACGTTATTTGGAACTGGTAGCGCTGAATCAACCGGCATAACTGAATTGGCGTATGCGCTCACCAAATAAGCGCTAGTATAGTAAGGACTGCACAGGGATATACGACAAACATTCATGGACTCCGCAGCTGCAATTGCATGCGAACATGGTAATCTCTCCAGCTGGAAACGGCGGCATGTGCATTTTCTCCTTTCCAAGTTAACAACATGCAAAGACTCACCATATATAACTTCAGTGTGATGAGTATCGATTCTTTGTACAATCAACAGTCTTGCGGTAGTAACACGACCCTATTATAAATAAAAAATGAACAATGAAAAAAAATAGAGACTGAGTTATGAAATCTACTTAGGTTGACTTACTAAAATATTAGGCTGACTTATGACATCTATTTAGGCTGACTTATCATTGATACGGCTTACTTATGAAATCTATTTAGGTTGACTTATCATTAATACGGCTGAGTTATGATATCTACTTAGGCTGACTTACTAAATGAAACGGCTGACTTATTTAATAAGTACGACTGACTTACAAGTAGTAGTTTCTCTACAGCACGTGTAAGCATGGTTCGCTGCGTTTCAGCATCCTCTCTCCGTTCAGCAAACCATCTGGTCATCATAACCCATATCGATTCTAGTAGTCGAACAATGTTAAGACCTCTAGAATTTGATAATGCTCTATTCATTGATTCCGCTATGTTCGTAGTCATCAAATCGTACCTTTCGCCTGGAAAATGAACACGCGCCCACAGTTTGACATCGGCTCTTTGGAGGCACCCATGAAGCTCATGATTAATAGCTTCAATCTCCTCGAACATTGCATTAAAGTCAGGCATCCTTAAACATCTTGCCGATTTCTTCACCATACGAAATACATCTTTCCCTTTGTACCGTCCCAAAATGTTCTTATATAAATGGTACGTGCAAATTCCTCGAGAAGCCAACGGATACACATTTCGAATAGCCTTCCCAATCGAATTATGCCTATCTGAGATTATCGCAAGACCCTTGTCGTCAGGAATCAAAACTTTTAGTTGCGTAAAAAACCAGTTCCACGAATCATCATTTTCTGTATCAACAACACCGAAGGCGATTGGAAAAATCTGAAAGTTTCCATCCTGAGCTAGTGCTGTTAGAAGCGTCCCTTTGTATTTGCCATTAAGAAATGTACCATCGACAACCACAACTTTGCGCATGAAAGGAAACCCATTTATGCTCGCGCCAAACGCAAGGAACACATACAAGAATCTTCCAAACTCATCGATTTGAAGACGAGTTATTGTATCAGGATTTGCTCTTCTAATCATGAATAAGTAAGAAGGCAAGTTTTCAAAACCACTCTCACGTGTTCCCATATCGATTTCCCTTGAAAATTTCAGAGTCTTATATGATTTCCAATAATCCATCTGCCCAAATGAATACAAATAATAACTCAGCCAAATCACTTAAGTAACTCAGCTTGAACGTATAAATAACACTACAAGAAAACAAAGCATTTACTAGGAAATTTTACTAGGAAAATGCTTCCTCGTAAATTTACTAAGCATTTACTAGGATCTTACGAGGAAAGCAAATTTCCTCGTAAGCTCCTCGAAAACTTACGAGGAAACACTTTCCTCGTAAGACCTTAGTAACTTTACGAGGAGCTTACGAGGAAAAAGTACTTTTCCTCGT
>CAKOAT010975153.1:419759-455814 GCA_932364175.1 Eruca vesicaria subsp. sativa | reverse complement strand
AAGCAGGGTTAAGACAAAACCCTCGCAACACCGCGCAACATCTTCGAGCCCGCAAACGTTCCGAACACGAAACGCGGCGTATAAAATAAAAACCAACTTTCGGCACTGCGAGACGTCGCAGACGCCCGGAGATTAGTTTTTCGACATAAATACCTTCCTCGATAAAGTCATTTTCTTGGAAGACCTAACAGTCCGTCCGAGACTATAAAACATACAAAACTTCTTAAGATACGTATCCTTCGCGAAGGTCCAAGAAACGGTAACATCTACCACCTAAGTTTGTTGCTGATCACAACAAACTCGCAACAGTCCTAAACAAACTTAAGTTATCTCACAGAGATAGCTCTCATACACCCGACACAAGGGTAATAGCGCTATAAAAAAATCCAAAAATTTGGTCAGCACCTTCAGGGTGCTCGATTCCAACCAGACGAGTCGTATAAGCCGAGAACCTATCGCGGACTCTAAATCGGTATGGAATCAGGTTGAAATCGCAACAGGCAAAACAAAAGCCGACTAGTCATCGCAAAGCCTCAAACCGAAACTAAACCTAGGTCTTGCCCTAAACCCAGCACACTGGTCTCTAACGTCTCAAGGCATGATTCGAGATCCTAAAGGCATGTCTCTTCGTTCATATCTAAACGCTCACCAAATTTCGAAACATTCCGGAACGGGCAAACGAANNNATTCCTACACAACATATAACTAGACCGTAAAGGTCTTGCTAGGAAACAGGTCATACGAACCTTAACTCTGAAACGAACTACGAAAGGCTTGATCCCCTCAAAAGGGTACGTAGGCAGCCTTCACAAGGCGCAGCCCTAATCTTAAACGCTTTCCGCTCCCTGGAGAGCGGAAAGATCACTTTCGACGGACCTTTCCGACAATTAATTCCGCCTAACTTAACTAAAACTGGTTAACCACTCGCAAGAACCTTACGCTAAAGGCTCAAGATTCTTACGAGCTGGGGGGCTAACTGTTGGGGTCAAAATCAGTACGACGGAATCAACGGCCGAAACTCCCCGCAGAAATATAAAAGGAATCGTTTAATAAAACTCGAGAATCGTTTTATAAAACTCGAGAATCGTTTTATAGAACTCGAAGAATCGTTTTATAAAACTCGAAGAATCGTTTTATAAAAATCGAGAATCGTTTTATAAAACTCGAGAATCATTTTATGAAACTCGAGAATTGTTTTATAAAACTTGGGAATCGTTTTATAAAACTCGAGAATCGTTTTATAAAACTCGAGAATCATTTTATAAAACTCGAGAATCGTTTTATAAAACTCGAGAATCGTTTTATAAAACTCGAGAATCTTTTTATAAAACTCGAGAATCTTTTTATAAAACTCGAGAATCGTTTTATAAAACTCGAAAAATCGTTTTATAAAACTCGAAGAATCGTTTTATAAAACTCGAGAATCATTTTATAAAACTCGAGAATCGTTTTATAAAACTCGAGAATCGTTTTATAAAACTCGAGAATCGTTTTATAAAACTCGAGAAGTTTTCTAAAACTCGAGAATCGTTTTATAAAACTCGAAGAATCATTTTATAAAACTCGAAGAATCGTTTTATAAAACTCGAAGAATCGTTTTATAAAACTCGAGAATCGTTTTATAAAACTCGAGAATCGTTTTATAAAACTCGAGAATCGTTTTATAAAACTCGAAGAATCGTTTTATAAAACTCGAAGAATCGTTTTATAAAACTCGAAGAATCGTTTTATAAAACTCGAGAATCGTTTTATAAAACTCGAGAATCGTTTTATAAAACTCGAAGAATCGTTTTATAAAACTCAAAGAATCGTTTTATAAAACTCGAAGAATCATTTTATAAAACTCGAAGAATCGTTTTATAAAATTCGAGAATCGTTTTATAAAACTCGAGAATCGTTTTATAAAACTCGAAGAATCGTTTTATAAAACTCGAAGAATCGTTTTATAAAACTCGAGAATCGTTTTATAAAACTTGAGAATCGTTTTATAAAACTCGAGAATCGTTTTATAAAACTCGAGAATCGTTTTATAAAACTCGAAGAATCGTTTTATAAAACTCGAAGAATCGTTTTATAAAACTCGAGAATCGTTTTACGAAATCGTAAAAAACCGAAAAAGCCGTAAACGCGAACTAGTCACGACTAGTTCGCCCATCGGCGAACTAAGCCGGCCCGGCTTAGTCGCCGATGGGCGAACTAAGGACACTCCACTAGTTCGCCCATTGGCGAACTAGTCCCGTCCCAGCTAGATCGCCAATGGGCGTACTAAGAGGTGCTGACTTTGCCCCACTGGTTCTTTTCGCCTAGTTCGCCATATGGCGACCTAGCCAAGCTGAACTAGCTCGCCGTACGTCGAGCCGACCATCCCGAGCCTCGATCTCCCACATCCTTGATTCAAGGCATACGTCCTTCGACACGATCGTATTCCGAATCACGGTCGAAATATCTCCCGTTCCATCTCGATCCGACTTACCGTTCGAGTTGTACGATAAAAACCGTAAAACTTCGTTTTCTCGGAAAGAACTCGAGGAAATCGTATAAAACGGGAACGGTTAAACGAAACACCGAACATTGCCTAAACTATACGATTTATTCGAGATTTCTCGTTAAAATCATAAAAACGCGCTTTTTAATAAATAAATAAAAAACGTCGAGTAAGTCGTAAAAAACGTGTTTTTAATAAAAAGTCGAGTAAATCGTAAAACCTTGCGATTAACTCGAGTAAATTATTAAAAACGACGTCAGATCAGAAAACGATCCCATAAAAAGTCGGAAAACGGATTTATCGCAAAACGGCCCGAAAGGACCTAAAACGCGATAAAAACCCATCTCGCGACCTTAACGGAATCTAACCGGCAGATTTGACAACGTTTTGACGGTTTACTCGCAGAAGGAAGATAAAAGGCAAGTTTGAAGATAAATAGAAGATTTCCGCAGAAGAAAAGGAAGGATCGACAGATATGGAAAGTTCCCAAAATATTCGGTTTCGAGCAAAATGGAAAGACTAAAACCGCCTAAGGAGGAGTATATAAGGAGGAGGCATAGGGCAGAAGCAGAGGGACGAATTTCAGAGCTCTCATCTGAGACTTTTACAACTTTTCTACACTTAGAATTTTCCGCACTTAGAAACTTAGGCTTTTTCTCGACAAGTTCGGTTTCTATGACTGGCGCTCAATTACTAGACGAACTCGCCCAGGCAGTTTGATCTCTTGTGCAGCTCTATCAACTGAACTACGTTCGACTTGATCCCCGAAAGGGGTACGTAGGCAGCCTTTCATAAGGTTCAGTCCGAAATCATTCAAACCTTTTTTCCTATCTTTTTCCGTTTTCCGTTATCAAGCTGCGACTCGACTAGATCTAGGGTTTTATGTTTATAACTCGCTGATGGCCCCTGCGGCCAAAGCCTTTGTAATTCCTTGTAATGATCGCAACGCTCTTACGCGAATTGGAAATAAGATCGACTTTCTTTATAAATTCGTTTTATTATGTTTTTCATATTTTTCCGCATTTATTTGGTTACTTGTCGTTGGCTTTCGCAGAGATCCGGTTCCTCTGGAAAATTAGGGTTTTCCTAAGTTTCCTTATTTAACGGAAATCGACAAGTGTGAATTTCGGTTCCCACAAGACTTATAATGGAACATGTGCAATCTTTACGGGGTTGCTATGATGCATACTACAAGCGAGCTCAGCAGGTAGCCAATCTCGCATCTTCATTAACTAGTTTGGATCAGTAACAAATATATGTTCTCTTTGGTGTTAATATAGGTTAGAACACTAATTAGAAAAAAACATTAAAGCGGCGCTAGATCAGAATGATATCCTTATCTCTTCAGCAGCCCCACCTTCTGCATACAAGATTAGTAAAAATAAAGATGATCCATTGGCAATGTATACTGGAGACATTATGATGATATATAATGTGTTCTGTCTCTCTTCAATCAGTTTTTATTACATAGAACATAAAGTTGTGTCATATAAGTTTTGTTGCAGCTTACCTGCGATTGTATTACCATATGGATTAGTTAAAGGAGGTCCCTCGGCTCCACCGGTTGGTCTTGAAATGATTGGTGCAGCCTTTGATGAGAGGTTTGTTGCCTAAACTCTTAGCTGACTCTCAAGATTAGCTTGAGAACAAGTTTTTTACATAGGTTAACTTAATTTTTGCTTAGAATGATGATTGATTGAGTTTTTGTATGTTACTAGTTTTAGAAGAAATTGCTGAAAGTTGGTCACATAATGTAAGCAGACTCTGAAAGGTTCAAGCTTTGTTCCTCCAACATTACCAAATGTAGCATGAACATGAAAGCTCTGTTTTGTGTGTTTTACTTTCACGCTTTATTGAGGCAAAGCAAATTAATTTGTGTTTAAATTCTGTTATATTTTTTTAATACAAATGTAGATGCTCAGTATATTATCTTCTTAAGATAAACAAAAGAATATGAATATATATTGTACATCTCTAATGTAGAGATTAGGGTGTCTTTTATTGATATTCCTTGCCATAGAAGGCATCTGTTGTACATGTTTGCTTTCATTTTGTTTAAGCTAGATCCATGTGTTTTCGATGATCGTATATATTTATAATTGATTGACTAATAGTAAAACAAGATTTAGTCGACACTGGTGGAAACAAATATCTAAAAAAGCAATTTACGCCTTGATTTTAGTTTTCTTACTTCACTACTAAAACTACATTTATTTGCTTATAGTATTTTTATATTTTGTTTTAAAATACATTTTTCTTCTTTACGACCACCCACTATATACTGATCTATTACCAAAAAAGCTACCTAATTTCTTTTTAGATTAAATATATTTACTATTTCAAAATAATATTGATATATTCTAATCATATCATATGTGTTGGTTTGGATTTGGTATATACCATATAAATCGAATGGATATGATTTTATAAAAATTATAAGATTTGGATATGATTAGGTGTATAATTAATTAAAGTGAATAAACCAATCAAAATATAAAAAAATATAAATATATATATACATTAAAAACATATAAATATATACATTAGATAACTTTGTATATCTTTGGAATGGTCTTCTTCTTTTACTTTTTTTTTCCTTTTGCCATTGAATAATTGACTGATTGAAATTATGTCTTACTAAATTTTTTCTTCAACTATTATATAGATTTGATTTGCTTTTGCATGATTTAAGAAACTGTGAAATTAGATTGTAGCATGCAATTTTTTGGAAGAACAAAGAGAAGATAAGAAGAACTATAAAAAACTGAATCAATGATCATTTCTTTGTTGTTCTTTTGACATTCTATTTATGAACATCCGATATTTTTTAAAAAATAATAGATTTGACAACATATCTCTTTAAAATTCATATAACATAAAACCAAATCAAACAATAATATTTTTTTGGTATAAAACTAAATAAACTAAAAACCGTTAGTATAAAAACTGAATCAAACCAAACTAAATATGGTTCCAATATGGTAGTTAGTTTTTATAAACCAAATAATCGAAAACCCTAAAAGACCGAAACTGAACCGAACACCGGACTGAAAAAAACAAAAAACAACTGAATCACAACCTAAACGAAAATAAGAAAATACAATTTGGATGCAAACCAAAATTTAGAAAATATCATCAAATCCTAAAAAAAATATTTTACAAACTTAAATTATAAGTGTAAATATAATAATTTCGCGCAACCGCGCGGATCATAATCTAGTTTAGTTTTTAATATAACGTCTGGTGCACATAGAGTTGTCAACCCAACCCGTGGCCCGCGGGTTCGGCCCATATAAACCCATCACGGGGCGGGCTTGGACAAGTATTTTGGTGTCCATGAAATTGCGGGCTTAGCGGGTCTAACCCAAGCGGGTTTGCGGGTGGTCGAGTCATAACCCATCACGGGTTAGCGGGTTCGCGGGTTGCCCAAAAATTAATGTGTCGTTTCTNTAGAGTTGTCAACCCAACCCGTGGCCCGCGGGTTCGGCCCATATAAACCCATCACGGGGCGGGCTTGGACAAGTATTTTGGTGTCCATGAAATTGCGGGCTTAGCGGGTCTAACCCAAGCGGGTTTGCGGGTGGTCGAGTCATAACCCATCACGGGTTAGCGGGTTCGCGGGTTGCCCAAAAATTAATGTGTCGTTTCTTCGTTTTCTGTCACTCGATGCATCAAAATTGATTCCAACTTTGATCGCCGTACACGGATTTCCTGTTTGAGCTACTGCATGCACTGGAGAAAGCAAGAGATACAATAAGATCAGTGATTACAAGCCCACAATGGAGATTATGTCCGTCTCCTACCAGATTAGAGAGTTAATGTTTCTCTGTCTTATTCTTCCCTCACATTCTTTAAATTGTCAAGTCTTTGGTGGAGATTATGTCTTTTTCAACTCTCTCTCAAAGCAAGTTTATATTTCTTGGACATTGATTCTTTCTAAAGTTTGAGTTGTTTCTCCTTGATCATTATTTTTTTTTTCTTTTTCAGACCTTTTGCTCAACAAATACCACTAGATGAGATTTATGTTGTTATTGCGGTTCTGGTACTGCAGGTTAGGTCTTAGATAACTTATGTGGCCGTTTGTGGTGCAAGAGCTGCTACTCTGAATCTGACACAAAGGATAGACAAGAAGATTTTAAGAAGCTTTGAAGAGAATGTGATGGTGATGTTCATGAGCTGAGAAGTCTCATAAAGTCTAGAATTTTCTTGCATATCTGTGCATCTTAGTTAGATTACAGAAGCTGCAGGAACAGAGGAAGCAGAAGCGGATACAGAGTGTCGGCAATTCATTGAAAAGAGAAACAGTAGCTCCAGTTTCAGAACTTACTCGGGTACACACATTTTATTATCCTGAAATTTGTTCAATAGTTCAAGATTTTGATCAGTGTTAATGTCTTATGGATGGAGCTCGTTAATGTTTTATGGTTGGAGCTCCAGTTTCAGAACTTTTTCTATTGAGTTATAGATTCTTTATTTATCTTTTTTTTTTTTTGTGTTCTGCAACTCTTATTAACGGAGGCTGGAGACAATATGGTTGTTATCATTAAGGTCAAGCATCAAGACTTCTACCTCACGTACCAGGTTACAACTTTGATCTTACTCACAAGTCACAATGATGATTCTTAGTTATTGTCTTTTATTGATTTTGGTGATCATGTTAGAAGAAGTTCTAGTCTTGAAACTTGAAAGCTTCTGTACTAACTAGAGGGTTGGATTCATTAGTATTTGGCTATTTGCTAATAATTAATAATTTAATGAATCATTAATTCATTAATTAATTGAAAACCTAAATGTCTGCAGTCTTTTTAACCTAATAGTTACGTAACCACTAACCACGTTTCTTTAAGTCTAAAAGCAAAAAAACGGCTCGTGAGTTTTGACTGGAACACGATCTCAAAGGCTGAATCAGAAGGGATCTATGGATTCTGGGGGTGGTTTCTCAAACTTGATGTCAGTAGATTATGAGACACAAGGAGTTCTTGATGCTGCAAACGCTGAACATGATCGTACCAAATATGATGGATCACAAACATCTCAGTCTCGTAGAAGAAGAATCATTGAAGTTGAAGAAGAATCAGATGATGATGCAATGGAAGATGATTATGAACCAGTAAGAGTGAGGGTTTCTGCTAATGCTGATGGTGATCTAAATAAGAGAAAGAAACATCATGTTCAGGCTGAGGATGATAATGGCAAAGGGATGTCATCTAAGGCGCAGGAGAGAAAGAAACATAAAGGAGAGGGTGATCATGGTGGCAAAGGGAAGCCGCAAAATAAGAAACAAAAGACTGCTGATTCTGAAGACGAGTCAGGTGATGATGATGAAGGAAAGTCATTGGCTCCGAAACAGAGGAGACAATACTCACTCGTGTGGAAAGATTTTGTAGTGGTTACTAAGAAAGATGGCTCTCAAAAAGCACAATGCAAGCACTGCAAAATTGAATATGCACATAAGTCCCACAAGAATGGGACTAATGTTATGAGACGCCATCTACTGAAGTGTAATCTTAAGGCTACGACTGGTGATGTTCTTCAAATGGCGCTCGATGCAGAAGCAAAACTGAAAGCAAGGAAATATGATCACACTGTTTTTCGTCAGATGGTAGCAAAGTGTATCATTCAGCATGACTTACCATTTTCATACGTTGAATATGAGAGAGTCAGATCTGTTTGGAAGTACTTGAATGCAGATGTGAAGTTCATCAGTCGCAACACAGCTGCGAAAGATGTTTACAAGTTCTATCAGACTGAGACAGAAATTTTGAAGAAAGAGTTAGCTAATCTTCCTGGGAGAATTAGCTTTACTTCTGATCTGTGGACAGCAATCACACATGAAGGTTACATGTGTTTGACAGCGCACTATATAGACAGAGACTGGAAATTGAAGAACAAAATTCTTGCATTTTGTGCTCTACCTCCTCCACACAATGGTTTTCAGTTAGCAATGAAGCTTCTTGATGAAATGGAAGAATGGGGTATTAATAAAAAAGTGTTTTCTCTCACACTTGACAATGCTACAAACAATGATTCTATGCAAGATATCTTAAAAACTCAGCTTCAGTTGCGAAATGATTTGGTGTGTGATGGAGAATTCTTTCATGTTAGATGTTCTGCCCATATCCTCAACCTCATTGTTCAAGATGGACTCAAAGTAATCGGTAATTCATTGCATAAGATCAGGGAGAGCATCAAGTTTGTCAAAGCATCTGAATCTCGTGAGCTGCTCTTTGCTAAATGTGTTGAATCTGTACGTAACAAGGAGAAGGCTGGCCTGCTTTTAGATGTTACCACACGATGGAATTCAACATATAAAATGATTGACATAGCCCTGAAGTATCAAACAGCATTTGTTCATCTCAAACTTATTGATGGAAAGAATTACAAGTTTCTTCCAAGCGATGATGAATGGAGAAGACTGAAGGAGATGAGTGAGTTCTTGAAACCCTTTGATGAGATTACTCGCCTCATGTCAGGATCGACATATCCTACTTCTAACTTATATTTCATGCAAGTATGGAGGATTCAAAACTGGCTGACACTGAATGAAACAAGTAGAGATGATGTTGTCCGAAGAATGGTTATACCGATGAAGGAAAAGTTTCAAAAATATTGGAAAGAAGTCAGCGACATATTTGCTATGGCTACAGTTTTTGATCCACGTCTGAAACTAAAACTAGCAGAGTTTTGTTTTGGTAAGGTTGACAAGAATTCTTTAGAAGCAAAGATGAAAGATTTGCGTGAAAAACTGGAAACCTTGTTTGGAGCCTATGAGAACAAGGATAAATCGCCTTCTCCTTCTGCAGAAACACCTGAAGCTGCTCAAGATCAAGTTCCAGAGGATGAACAAAGTGGAAATTTCAGCAATTATGATGTGAGTTTGCTTTTGATTCTTATTTTTTTTAACTCATTCTTAAATAATAATTTTTAAAAAACACCTCAAGAACATATAATACTTGATTTTCAGGACTTCTTTTCATTCTGCAAAACAAATGTTGTTGTTAGTGGAAAATCAGCACTGGAGATATACCTGGAAGAACCACCTATAGATGGAAAGGCGTTTGGGAGTTTGGATATCCTAGACTATTGGAAAGATAACTCAAAACGTTTTGGTGCATTGGCTTTAATGGCGGGTGACCTTCTTAGCATACCTATCACAACCGTAGCTTCTGAATCATCTTTCAGCATTGGGGCTCGAGTTTTGAACAAATACAGAAGTCGTCTGCTACCAAAACATGTCCAAGCACTGATATGTAGTCGAAATTGGCTAAAGGGATTTGAAGCTTATGAAAATGGTAATATTTTTTATTATAACAACTAACTATGTCTGTGATAGTGCTAATTGGTCTTCATTATAGTTAGCTAACTCAGTGTGGATCATATATGCAGAGGAAGATGAAAAATATGTTGATGATGAGGCATTACCATCCTTTGAGTCCATTCTCGAGGAAGAAGAAGACGCTTGATGGAGAATCGTTTTATTAGTGTTTCAGTTTAGCTTGTTGGTTTTCCTATTTCTATTTAGAATTTAAGTTTGTTGACTGGAATTTATTTGGTGTTGCTTTTGAACTATTACAGTTTGTTGCTTTCTTGTTCTTTACGTTGAATTATTGGATTTACGTTTAGAGAACCAAGATGTTTCTTTAACCAACATGTGCGCTTCTTTCTTACGAGTTGACGAAGTTTATACTTTGTCTTCTGAAATAAGCATGTGCATTAGGTGGACGAGTCCACATAAGATATGTGGCTTTTACTGATTTTGAATTTTACCTTCCTCACAGAGAAAATACAAAAGCACAATTATTAACTAACCAAGATAGGTATGAGCAAAGGTCAAAACATAAGCTCTATTAGTATAGTAGACATTGAACACAGGTCATAAGACGTTTCTTTTTGTAGGTAACCCGCGGGTCAACCCGCAAAGATAGTAAACTAGGATGGACGGGCTTGGACAAGACATTTCTGGCCGCAACCCGCCACGGGCCAACCCGCGCGGCTGATAAACTTACTGAACCGCTGCGGGTCCGTCCATATGGACGCGGGTCAACCCGTCTGACAACCCTAATAGCAAGTTCCCTAATGTTTTTAAAGAAGCAATTGGTAAAATATTTGCAATTAAAATATATAAAGTTTCTAAGCTAATTTAATATAATTTATTTATTTGTCTAATAATATTAGAAAATTATATTTTTTAAAAATTATATTTTTTAAAAATAATTTTCTAAAAAATTATGTTAAATTTAAAATTATTTTTAAAAGCAATATTTTAAGTTTTTCGAATACAAATAAACAATTTAAAATTAATTATTGTCATGATTTAACATAGCCATAATGATTNCTCCACCGATTTTTTTTTTTTTTTTTTTTTTGATCTCCACCTATTTTACAAGTCTTAGTATGTTGTATAGGAGAAAGAGGAGGATTATCATCAAACAAAAATATTAATATGTGGATTCATTCCAGTAATCCCCTATCTGGAGACTCCATCAACGTTAATTACTTATGCAACAAACACTATATATGATTATGAGGCCTATCGATTATGTACGTGTATATATATAGTCTCGAATCTTGAACTGATCATAATGTACATGTTCTAATTCCTTCACGATTACGATTCTTATTCCTTAATTATCCAATCATTACAAAAAATACATTTAGTGCGAAATAGTTGGTTGAAACCCTAGAAGCTGCATCGTTGTTGTTATTGGGATTACGTATATATGAGTATTAGATTAATAATCGCTACATACAAATAGGCAGAAAGACACGACAATCCCAAGCTTATGGAAGAAAACATCACTAAGTAACTAATGCCATTGAAGGTCGATGGCTAGATCAATTTAAAAATATATTAGGATGGTTAAATAGCTGGTTTAGTTAGTTCCGGTTATTGATTTATTTTTGGTTATGGTTTCCTTTTGCCTAAACCAATGATGTATATATATAACCGTTTGTACAGTTAGGCGGTTAAGCTGAATAACAAACTATTTTCAGTTCATCTTCTCCATCTTGAATCTTTCTCTTTTCTCTCCATTGTTAAGCTTAGATTCTTCATTCTCAAGCTGATTTCGAATCTTAATATGGTATCAGAGCACACGAAGATTGCTTCCGCATCGCCATGAGCTTTCCGATCTCTCTGTTCTCGCGATTCTTGAACCTGTTGCGTATCGCGATTAGGGATTTCGTTTTCCAGATTACTCTCTGGTATGCTCTTCTTCTTCGATTGTGTCTTGGTTATCAGTCGTAGAGTTTGATTCATCGAGGTTGATTTGGAGTTGTTTGTTGATTTGCGTTGGAGTTGTTTGTTGATTTGATTTGGAGTTATGGTGCATTTGAATCGGGATAATGAGCGTAGTACAGTAGATCAGTACGATAATCCTTATTATCTGCATCATAATGATCATGCTGGACTTGTACTTGTTACGGATCGATTGAATACTGCGTCTGAGTTTCATTCTTGGAGACGTTCGATACGTATGGGATTGAATGTACGCAATAAGCTAGGGTTCATTGATGGAACGATGGCTAAGCCTGCGTTGACGGATCGAGATTATGGTGCCTGGTCACGTTGCAATGACATGGTAGCGACTTGGTTGATGAACTCTGTTTCCAAGAAGATTGGACAAAGCTTATTGTTCATTAACACGGCTGAAGGTATATGGAAGAATCTTTTGGCTCGTTTTAAGCAAGATGATGCTCCTAGAGTGTTTGATATTGAGCAGAAGTTGAGTAAGATAGAACAAGGAGCTATGGATGTGTCAACCTATTATACTGAACTTGTGACTTTGTGGGAAGAGCACAAGAATTATGTTGATCTTCCTGTGTGTACTTGTGGTAAGTGTAAGTGTGAGTGTGATGCATCAGCTCTTTGGGAGAAGCTTCAAGAGAGGAGTCGAGTTACCAAATTTCTTATGGGACTTAACGAGTCATATGATCAAACACGGAGGCACATCTTAATGTTGAAGCCTATTCCAACAATTGAAGAAGCTTTTAACATGGTTACTCAAGATGAAAGGCAACGATCTATTAAGCCTCAGACTCGTGTTGATAATGTTGCTTTCCAAAGTTCAGAAGACTCTGTGCCTAAGAAGGATGATGGTGCTGCTTATGTGGCTGCTTATATTGCTCGCCAATCTCAGAAACCTGTTTGTACTCATTGTGGTAAAGTTGGACACACTATTCAAAAGTGTTTCAAGATTCATGGCTTTCCACCAGGATACAAAACTCATGGTTCGACGCAGCAGAATAAGAATCAGTCTCACTCTCAATCTAAGAATTCTCCGGTGCAACCACAGACTCAGATGGCTATTACTCCTGCTAATGCCATTGCTAATGTGTATTCTACTGTTGCGCCTTCCTACTACACTCCACCACCTGTATCTACTGTTCCTCATCTTACCACAGGAGGCAGTAATGTGATGTTGCAGAACTTTACTCCTCAACAGATACAAAGCTTAATTGCTCAGTTCAATGCTCATGTTCGAGTTCAAGAGCCTTCCGTTCCTTCCTCGTTGTCTACTTCGAAAGCAACAATCACTGATCATGGTATAATGGCTTCTACTTCCACATCTGGTACATTTCCTTTTCCTTCCACTAATCTCACCTATACATATGACCAATTTTTCTTTCACAATCATTGCCTTTCTACTTTACCTTCTTTCATTCCACATGGTGCTTGGATAATTGATAGTGGAGCTTCTAGTCATGTTTGTTCTACTCTAGCTATGTTTTCTACCTTAACACCTGTGTCTGATGTCTCAGTTACTTTGCCTAATGGTAGTAAGATTCCAATTACTCATACTGGTACAATTCATATAACACAGTCTCTAGTTTTGTACAATGTTATTTTAGTTCCTGATTTCAAGTTTAACTTGATTAGTGTGAGTTGTCTAGTTCGAACTTTGATGTGTGCAGCTCATTTCTTTCCTCATGGTTGTTTTATTCAGGAACTTACTCGGGGATTGATGATTGGGAAGGGTAGCTTGCATCACAATCTGTATATCTTGGACATTGAAGCATTTCCATCTGCATTACCTGCATCTCCATCTGCATTGCCTGCATCTCAATCATCTTTACATGGCTCATTCTGTGGTTCTGTTTCGGTTGATGAACGCATTTGGCATCAAAGTTAGGACATCCATCATCACTTGTTTTTCAGAAACTTCTTCAGCATTTACCAACTTCAAAGTCTACCACTTCTTCGGATTCTCATTGTTCAATTTGTCCTTTGGCGAAACAAAAACGTTTAGCTTTTATATCACAGCAAAACTTGTCTTTAAAACCATTTGATCTTGTTCATATAGACGTATGGGGTCCTTTCAGTGTTGAGTCTGTTGAAGGTTTCAAATATTTTTTTTACTTTGGTTGATGATTGTACAAGAGTTACATGGGTTTATATGATGAGAAATAAAAGTGATGTTTCCAAAAATTTTCCTGAGTTTCTTCGTCTTGTTTCAACTCAATTTAATACGACTGTTAAAGCAATCAGGTCTGATAATGCCCCTGAGTTAGCATTTCCAGATATTATTTCACAAACAGGCATGATGCATTACTTTTCATGTGCATACACTCCCCAACAAAACTCTGTAGTTGAAAGAAAACATCAACATTTGCTCAATGTAGCTCGTGCTTTACTTTTCCAATCTAATATTCCATTAGCTTATTGGAGTGATTGTGTGAATACTGCTGCATTCTTAATCAATAGGTTGCCTTCTCCTTTGCTTAAGAATATTTCTCCTTATGAGTGTCTTACAGGAAAATCTCCTGCTTATACTCAATTCAAGACTTTTGGTTGTTTGTGCTATGCTTCTACTCTTTTAAAAGATAGACATAAGTTTTCACCTCGTGCAACACCTTGTGTCTTTCTTATATATCCTTTGGGCTATAAGGGATATAAGCTTTTGGACTTAGAGTCTCATTCGGTTTTCATTTCACGAAATGTGGTGTTTCAAGAAACAGATTTTCCGTTTAAAACAACAGATTCTTTGAAAAATATTGTAGACATGTTTCCAAATTCTATTCTGCCTTTACCAACACCTTTACATTTTGTGGAATCCATGCCTTTACCTCCTTTGCATTCTGATTGTTCTTTGCATAATAATTCAACTGATTTGTCTAGTTCTGCAACTGTTAGTACTGAGACACAAGATACTATTGTTAGTCTAGAACCTGTAACTAGACCAAGACGACATACTAGAGCTCCTAACTATCTGTCTGAGTATCATTGTGCTCTTATGCCTTTTACTTCTTCCTCTACACCTTGTTCAAATGTTTCTCCTATCTCTGATTCTCTTTTTCACACTCCATATCCCATATCATCTGTCCTTTCTTATGACAATTTTTCGCCTTCTTTTCAAACTGTTACCCTTGCCTATACTCTTGAAAGAGAACCTAAAACCTTTAAACAAGCAATGCAGTCTGATGTTTGGAAGGGATCAACGAATGTGGAATTGGATGCTCTTGAGCAAAATAGAACTTGGGATGTTGTGACTTTGCCTTTAGGTAAAAATGTGGTTGGTTGTCGTTGGATCTTTACCATAAAGTACAATGCAGATGGGACTATAGAGAGGTACAAATCACGCTTGGTAGCACAGGGGTACACACAACAAGAAGGTGTTGATTACTTGGAGACTTTCTCACATGTTGCTAAAATTACCAGTGTGAAGCTATTGCTTAGTCTTGCGTCTGTTCGAGGTTGGAAGCTTACTCAAATGGATGTATCTAATGCTTTCTTGCATGGTGAGTTAGATGAAGAGATATATATGAGTTTGCCTCAAGGATACACTCCAGCTCCTGGTATTGTCTTACCACCTAATCATGTGTGTAGACTTCGTAAATCTCTATATGGTCTTAAACAGGCGAGTCGACAGTGGTATAAGAGATTGTCTTCAGTTTTATTGGGGGCCAAGTTTGTTCAGTCACCGGCTGACAATACTTTGTTTGTGAAGATCTCTGGCAGTTCTTTTGTTGCAGCATTAGTCTATGTGGATGACATAATGATAGCAAGTAATGATGATGATGCTACTCTGCGACTTAAAGATTTGCTACATTCAGAGTTCAAGATCAAAGATCTTGGTCCATCGAGGTTCTTTCTTGGCTTGGAGATAGCTCGTTCCTCTTCTGGTATCTCTGTCTGTCAACGTAAGTATGCGTTGAATTTGCTTGAAGATTATGGATTACTTGGTTGTAAACCTAGTTCGATTCCTATGGATCCGAGTCTTCATCTTACCAAGGATATGGGAAAGCTTCTACCTACTCCTACACAGTATAGAGAGCTTATTGGTCGACTTCTATACTTGTGTATTACAAGACCTGACATCACATTTGCAGTACATCAACTGAGCCAGTTCTTATCTGCTCCTACAGACATTCATTATCAAGCAGCACTCAAGATTCTCCGGTATCTGAAGAATAATCCGGGACAAGGCTTGATGTATTCTACTGATAATGATGTTTGCCTCAATGCTTTTGCTGATGCTGACTGGGCTACTTGCAAAGATACTCGTCGGTCTGTTACAGGATTTTGTGTTTATCTTGGTTCTTCTCTGATCTCATGGAAGTCAAAGAAGCAAGCTGTTGTTAGTAGAAGTAGCACTGAAGCAGAGTATAGGAGTTTGGCACTTGTGACTTGTGAATTGATCTGGTTACAACAGCTTCTAAAGGATCTTCATGTCACCATGTCTTCGCCTCCAAAGCTGTTCTGTGACAACAAATCAGCGCTTCATCTTGCCATGAATCCGGTTTTCCATGAGCGTACGAAGCACATTGAGATTGATTGTCATACCGTTCGAGATCAGATCAAAGCAGGACGACTTTTTACTCTTCATGTTTCGTCGGGTAACCAACTAGCTGACATCTTGACTAAACCGTTACATCCTGGACCCTTCTTGTCTATGCTGCAGAGGCTCTCTTTGTCAAGTCTTTTTCTTCCCGTTGTGAAGCTAAAAACTTGAGGGGGGTATATTAGGATGGTTAAATAGCTGGTTTAGTTAGTTCCGGTTATTGATTTATTTTTGGTTATGGTTTCCTTTTGCCTAAACCAATGATGTATATATAGAACCGTTTGTACAGTTAGGCGGTTAAGCTGAATAACAAACTATTTTCAGTTCATCTTCTCCATCTTGAATCTTTCTCTTTTCTCTCCATTGTTAAGCTTAGATTCTTCATTCTCAAGCTGATTTCGAATCTTAATAAAATAAAAAAAAATAAAAAGTTCTATTGCGTGTACAAGTAAAGCCCCAAACTCATCAACAAACCATGCATATGTATATGTTCTACTCAAATCTTCAAACTCGATTGGTGAAGTTTGTTTCCTGCAGCTCTTCCTCGTTGGTGTAGGTTCTCGGAGGAGTATACGAGGGTTTATCGAGAGAAAGCCAAGTACGAAAACAAATGAATCCAGTTATGGCGAGAGAGACAAGGACGAAAGCTATGAATCCAACCATACAATACATCACTATTAGCCTATCTTCGGATGTGTCACCATGATCCATGATTCACTAAATTATCCGAACAAACAATTTGTATGTGAATCCGGTCCATCTTAAAAAAAAAAATTGCAATGCCCTACTTTAAACTACAAATTTATGCCCTTATTCTTCATAATTTTTTTATAATGCCCCATATATTTATAAAATTGTTGTATAAAATCGGGATGCCCTAAGCGGCCGGTTCTTTGGCCTATGCCCCGGACCGGGCCTGTTAATGTGATAACTATCTTAAAGTTTCCAACTTTCTCTAAATGACAAGAAAAAAAATCTAGTACAGTAAAACCTCTATAAATTAATAATGTTGGGACTTTGAAATTTATTAGTTTATAAAAAATATTAATTTACAAAAGATTCTTTATTTAGATTTCTTATTTTAAAATATATTTATTCTAAGATAAAAAAAAATATTTTATTTTAGTGTAAAGACATCTACCTATTGAAGCATAATCCTTCTAAAGATTATGCCCTTGACTTTTCCACTTAATTACAAAAATTACCATTGTTTATTTTCTTAAAAATGTAATTCGTTAATATTCGTAAAACACTTCAATTCAGTAAGTAAACATTCCTAAATAATAGATAACCAATTTATTCAATCATTAATTCCAGCAGATTTATTTAAATTCTTAAAACAACTTCAGTAGAAACCTTTTTTAATAATTGAATTAATTATAATAGTTTGAATAATCAAAAATTTTTAAATTTTAGTTCACCTAAGAAAATAGTCACAATAAATTATACACATAAATTTTTTCACATAAAGATATTTGCCATAAAAATTAATCATGTGCTTTCTAAAGCGCTCATCAAAATCTAGTGTATATTATTAAAACTGAAATACCTTTTGGTACAGTTTAGAAATAAAAATAGCAGGATAAATGAATTTTTTTTGGAAACATGGATACGAGATTAAGTACTTTTTTTTATTTGCACATTTAACCACTGCATTTATAATAATTAAATAATTTATTTTTGTATTTCGTTTATTACAGATTCTGCCATTAAATTTAAAATCAATTTAAATCAATTGATTGCAATGATTTTTCTTTTTTGTGGTAAAAATAAAAACACAAATTGAAATATATAGTATATATTATATAAAATAATTTTTAAATGTATTTTTACCTTATTTAATTTAGTCAATTATAAATTTTGAGAGTTCAATTTTTTTAAAAATAAATACAATAAAATTAATGATAATTCATAGAAAACTAATTCAAAAAATTTATTATGTTGTTTAATTTTAAAATAAATTAAAACAAAAAAAAAACATGTTAATATATGAATAGTAAAATTACATCAAATTGCATCAAGTTATAAAGTTTTAATATAATATTATGTACACATAAAACAATTATTATTAAATATTTATATTATAAAATAATATATTTTGTTCTATATTTAAATTACAAAACATAAAAAAATATTTTTTTATAAACCAGCGCTTTATGAGTTTACGTTGAACACAAGTTAAATCAAACACTCACACGGGGACGCCGGTCAGGTTCTAACTAGTTATTATTTTTTAAAACAATTGACAGTTCTACTTAATTTTTATTATATTATTTGGTGTATATAATATATATTGCATAGAATTTAAATGTGTTTTAGATTTAAGATTACTAAATCTCATCAAAATGTAATAAGTTAAGAAAATATAAAGATCATTTCATTGTTAATACAAAAAAAACATAGTGATAGGTTCTTACTTATATAAAATATATATACATATAAATTATTAATTTATAGTTTTAATGGGATCATATATTTACATACAATTTCCTAAGAAATTATTATCTTATTATTTTATCGATTTATGTTAAATTTTGAACTAGCCCAAATTGAAACGTGCAAAATTTATTAATTTATAGATATTATTGATTTATACAGGTTTTATTGTATACAGAAAATTTGTGTATAACTATTTATATTAGAGGTGAAATCAATCTGATATCCAGAAAAAAAATAGGAACCGGATATCACACAGTTTCTAGATTATCTGATTTGGATATTCATATAAACATTAAAAATCAATTAAATCCAGATAAAATATAATAAACTTAAAATAATACTAAAACGAAAATTTATTATTTATTTTAGAAATACTTTAATAAATATAACTTCTAAACTGGAAATTCTGCTCAAGACTGGGAGGCAAGTAAGGGAGAAAGAGAGAAGGTTGTTAATTAATTTCTAACATCTAAATCTTGATATTAAATTATTTGCCAAAATTTAGTCTAAAGAGATTCATGTCAACCAATCAATCTTTCTTTACTTCGAAAAATTTCTAATAAAAAAAGGCTATAGAAAATTTTATTGGGAAGATTTTTATTTATAAGAATTACAGATTACAAATTTTATAAGAATGACCCTGATATTTGTTAATAAGAATTACATATTTTATTTTGAAATATCTAGAAATTAGTATACTAAACTAATAATTATATAAATATTTTAATTTATTTAAAAAATTGGATGCATTTAAAATTAATGTTTTAAACCGTTTCTTATACTAATAGATAATTAGGAATCCAATCTAAGTCAATGATCACGATTGATATATTAAAGTGTTTTCGCTGCAAGATTGATAAAAATATTTTTGGATAAAAATATTTGTAAATCATTCCTGCATGGAATTAGAATTCGTATCAATTTAATAAATATATATGTCTTATTGATTTTTTGATTTGTATGTATGTATATATAATATTTTAACTATGGATGTCTGTGGATTCTATGGATGCTCCTCCGTTTTCGTTCGACCCCCGCCATGATTACATAATATGGCTTGGGACCGAATGTGTCGGACTTGTCTTCTTATTGTCAGACATCTATTTACTTATGTATTTAATATTTTTAGGCCGGCTGATTGGTAATGAAGTTATTCATGAAGAACTTGGGAGCTTGGAGGCGGGGGAGACTATTCAGTTCCAGGAGGTATAGAGATGTTAATTGGGTTTCCCGTCCTGTTCCGTCTCCGTTCCGTCCAGTACTACAGCGGGTTCATCATCGAGTAGGTCACGGCAGGTCTGTTCCGCGCGGGCTGTGGTCTTTCGAATGACTACCCAATCCCTTATCGTATAATGTATAAGCATTTGCGGACCGTCCTGCGGAACGTCTCCTTCAGCTTCCTTCATGAATGTTAAAGTAGAAGAGTTGAGTAAAGAAGTTGAAGAGAGCTGAACAACATCGATCGCAACAACATCCAATGTGATCACTCGCTAGTTTAATGTCTTGAAGTAAGTGAGAGTCATTTAGACAGTAAAATTTAACTATTTCAAGAATATTCCTTGTTTAATTCTTTGTAAAGCAACGTCTCTTCATAGCAACAATAACTTAATATTAATGTTTTTTTCTTATCTTTCAACCAAGCTGTTGAACTTAGAGTGTAAAGACAAGATTCTGCAGTAACTCAAACTCTCATTTCGAGCCGTTTAAAGAACAAACAGTAGCTCTTCAACAAGTAGTAACTCTTTAACAACATCATTGTAACAAAATTTAATTTTTTTTAAAAAAAACACCACTTGGCAATACTGAAAACAAAACTCATCAACTTAAACAAGAAAATTCCACATAGTAATAAGGCAATTTATAGTACTCAAAACAAAACCAAACAGAAATGGGGACTTATGGTTGCGGGTCATCAAAATCCCGCGGGTTAACCTGTCCCGCATTCGGCCCGTCCTGTTTTGAGCCCATCCCGCATTCGGCCCGTCCCATTTTGAGCATGTCTCGCGAGGCCCGCAATTTTGCGGGCTTATCAAATGAAGGCCCAATCCCGCCCCGCATCAAGCCTTTACGGGCCAGGTCCGCGGTCTAGGTCTTTGATTGCCATCCCTAAGGAGGTATGTCAACCGGTTACTGGTAATTGATGAGCTGTGGCATAGTTGTTTTTCTTGGTGGTATTTCGTTTTCTTTTCTTTTTTTCTTTTCTGAACTTTATCTATACTATTAAAATTGAAGGCACCTTTGAAAAATCGACTGATGGAAGTTGTTTGCAACTTCATTAATTGCATTTTGGTAATTTATTTTTTGGTCTTACATCTATATATATATCGATTGTTACAAATCATATCACATATTAAATATACCCGATTTATTCTCTCTCTTCCCATTAATTACTCTAACCATATTTCATACTATATTTCATACATTTATATTGTGTTATATACCTTATATTACACGATTTCAGTCTATAGATTTCCAAAATTATAATTTTTTGGTTGACATTTCTTGG
The DNA here is from genome assembly GCA_932364175.1 of Eruca vesicaria subsp. sativa. Lineage (NCBI taxonomy): Eukaryota > Viridiplantae > Streptophyta > Magnoliopsida > Brassicales > Brassicaceae > Eruca > Eruca vesicaria. The sequence goes on along the minus strand of CAKOAT010975153.1, from coordinate 434,603 downwards.
TATATGCATCATATATCGATGATAGGATGCTATATTTCATATAATATTTACATATAGTTGTATTACACCTTATATTTCAAAGACTATACTTTATAAATTCATATTACTCTAACCATGATATGGTGTTATATTTCATATATTAAGATTTTCATGTAGTTGTACTACACCTTATATTTCAAAGACTATATGATATAAACTCATATTACACTGGCCTACACTTTGTAGCCAGTGTAATTGATTGTAGACTTTATATTACACGATTTCAATATATAGATTCCCAACATTATAGTTTTTTTGCTGATATTTTTTGGTATATGCATCATATATCGATGATATGATGCTATATTTCATATATTAATATTTTCATATAGTTGTACTACATCCTATATTTCAAACACTATACTTTACAAACTCATATTACTCTAACCACGATATGATGCTATACTTCATATATTAAGATTTTCATATAGTTATACTATACCTTATATTTCAAAGACTATATGATATAAACTCATACTACTCATTATATTACATATATTAATTTTGTTATAGTTGTAGACATTTGTTAATGTATTATATAATATATTGTCTATCGACATTTTCATGAGTTTTTCATACTATATCAAACATTTTTTAATGTCTCACTACTTTTATCATTTAATTCATACCTCAACACCATTTCAAATATAAGGAAAACGAAGAATCCATTCAAATATTCTTCATTTCATGTTTTTCTCCATTTCAAGACATTTGAGAATGGAGAATCCATCCAAATGTCCTTCATTTGATGGATTTTATTCATATGTTGATATATCATCAGTCTTATGGTGACATTTAATGGACGATATACGTTTTGTTAAGAAAATATTGCAAAAATTATTTTCTATGATTATCTTCCTACTAAAATAAATAAATTGCTTTATCTACAAGTTTATAGATTAACCACAATCAATATCGTGGTTAGTTATATGGTAGGATTCCATAAATTTCGGTAACTTACCGTAGTTGGATTACCATTAATTGTTAAACTTTAAACTTCCTATCTAATTCAAAATATCTTCAAGAAATATTCTTTATTTCTCAAAAGAGATATTATTTAAAATCGTCTAAATATTGTTCCCTACATTTGTGTAACCTAAATGTATATCGTCCCTACCTATTATAAATATAGCCTCTCTTAACCACTATATTCATCATTCCTTGAAAAACATAAAACAAAAATGGCGAATAATTTGCAGTTATCTTTTTTGAGCGATATAAACCGAGGAAGATTGCATGTCGCGTCCAAGTCATAATTCTTCATACATGAATACATTTCATGAAAGACATAGGGGAGACCATGGAACTAATCATTTGTGATGAAAATGTAAGTTTATCGTTTTATATAGATTTATGATTTCGATATCTTCATTTCGTAAAATTTTAACTTAAAATGATAATGTTATTTTTTAATTTATATAGCGAATTAAGATCCATGCCTCGTGAGACATACATTCCTGAATTGGCAAAACATATTCGTGTTGGAGTTCGTGGACATTTTGTAAGTTTTATATATTTAATAAAAAAGATATAGGCCTATAAACATATTGATTTATAACTTGATATGAAATTCTATTAGTGGTCAGAGATAAGCTTGTTGTATTTGGGGTAAATCTTCTGACAATCTTCATACAGCTAGCCAAGAAACAGAAGACATGGTGATATGTCTTCTACGATTTGCTAAGATTGGACAATATAGATGTATTCCTTGAAAATGAAAACTTCTGTTTCAATTTTGTACTAAATGACCATTGTTTATATAGCTGGAAATATGTTTCTACTAACTCAATGTTTTGATCATTCCTTTATTTTTCAGTTTTATGTCAGAAGAAATAACTCAAATGCTTATGATTTATTTTTGGTTAAAGGTGAGGTCCAAATCTCAAATGCTTTGATGTAAGTAGGGCTGGGAATCTGAGTCATCACCCGCAGGTCCCACCCTGTTTAACCCGCTGCGGGCAGATGCGGTCGAACAATTTGAAAACGACGATTGGCGGGTGCGGTATGGTGGATTTTGAATCACGGGTACCCATCAACCCGCAAATTTTTTTAATTTATTTTCAATAGTATTGATTTTTTCAATTTTACTATGGCCCATGGACCCATCTAATTTTTTTTTGATTTAATATGTATTTTAATTCTTTATACTCTCACAACACTTAGTTTTCTAATTCTCGGTTCAACCAAAAACTGACTCGGTTATGCAAAACTCAATGAAAAGATCTTACTAAAAGTTAAATATACATCAAATTTCACATAGAAAACAATCATGTAATAGAAATCGAATCATATGATACATTTTGTTACAACCAAAACAAACTCCGCGCTTCTCAAGCGCGGGTCAAAATCTAGTTTTCTTAATTATTTTGTATGAAATTCACCTAGTAGAACATACCAGGTTATCAGACATATATTTGATCACATATATTCATTCAGACAAAAAAGAAACCATTAATGAGTTTGAATAAACACTAACCTTTATTTGGGACAAATATTATTTGGTGAAAAGTAGGCCTGGCAAAAAAATCGGAACCAAAAAACTGAACCGGAACCGAACCAAAATATCCGAAACCAAAACCGGATCAAAATTCTTAAATATCTGAATGGTTTCTTTATTTCTATACCCGAAAACCATACAGAACCGGAATCGAACCGAGAACCGAACGGGTACCCGAATATCCAAAAAAAACAAGTTAATTTTTTTAAAAAATAAGATAAATGACATCAAACCCACTTGAACCTAGGTTACTGTGAGGGGTAAAACTCACTTCCTAGTTTAGGTTAGGTATAGATTGGGAAAAGATAATCGTGGGCTGAATCCTGTTGGAACTTGTATGAATGAATACGTTGTTTATATTGATTTTTGGTAATAAAAGAGTTTACAAGGATAATCTTCCCGATCTAAATAGAAAGAACAATGATTTATCGAGAATGATTAAGAACAAAGTGTATTGGAGTCTCTCTCTCTCGAATGAGTCCTATCCCCCCTCTCTGATCTCTTCTCTTCTTTATATAGCACTAGGTCACGTCCAACTTCTTCCGGCGAAGCCTCCATGATTATCTCCGTGAGTTGCGGGATTTGCAACAGCTTCCTCTTGACTAAGTCTTGCATGTTTTCCCGGAGCTGTTTCTCGTTAGCTGTTTTGTAAACGAGGTCCCGAGTCTTTTGTTCGTGACCTGTTTTTACCGATAGGTAACGATTTCATTTGATCCTTGTTTGAGGGAAGGCTTTCTAATGGGCTCGTAATGCCTCGTAGATGGTTTCAACTATTCAGCCCATTAATTCAGCTAACGGGCTAAATTCGGGCCCAACAGTTACATACAAAGAATAAGTACATTTTTAACACCAGACCACGTTATGTTATATTTATTTTGTTATATTATAAATATATATGGTATTTCTATATTAAATATGATAAATATTTATAAAATTAACATTTTATTGATTCAAACTCTTGTTCGATTGACTAATATGTAAGCGTGTAAACACTAGACCATTTAAACTAAAATATTAACTAATATATTCTGTATATATATATATATTTGATTTATATATTAAATGGGTACCCATAACCGAACCGAAACCGAACTAGAACCGAACCAAAATCTCATAAGTACCTATTGGGTATAAAAATGATTTATCCGATATACCCGGAACCGAATGGTTCCAATCCGGAACCGAACCGAATATCCGAATGCCCAGGCCTAGTGAAAAGTACACTACAGAGACATTAAAGAAAGAATTGGCTAAATAAGCCATACTAAAAATGGATTTATCCTCTTGTACCTTTGAATCTATAGTTTTGTCAAAAAAAAATTGGTTTTCTTACATTCTTTATTAAGCATATAATCTAACAAAGTATAGATTTCAATTAACCTTTAAATATTAACTTTATATTAATTAATTAATTAATTAAAACCTTAAATATTAATTTTATTTATTTGTTTATTAATTTACTAAAGTTTGATGATTGTTGTTCATTAACAATTTAGTCTTTTCCATTAAAAGTTTTGAGTTTTTGGATATGGTAAGCACGAACGCTCACCAAATGTAGATATAATATGGAAAAAGGTTTACCACCTACACCATGTATACTCTAATATGGTGAAAAACATCTCAAATATTGAAATATGTCAATAATGTCACTAGCTAATACATGTCACATGTACAAAGTAAATAATTATAGGGTAGAACCTTCTTAATTGGTTTTAATTGATTTTAAAAATTATTTGTGGGGTCAATCTGTAACTAAAAGTAAACTTAAACTTGACTCGACCCAAGATTTAGGACCCGACCCTTGCAAACCCAACATCTTTCTCTGACGGTGATTTTGACATAATCGGTCAAAAAATGAGAGTCTAATTAATCGGCCCAGTTAAGGATATAATAGGCCTCAAACTTTTTTAACTATTAAGGGTTCACAGGTGCCTAACATCGAATCAAGAAATCGAAAACTATACGGCATCAAACGGTGATTTTTTATTAAATATTTTACCTATAAACACATATAAACACATATTGAGTAAATAGTGTTTCAGCCTCGTCTAGTGCTATGTGTCTTTCATATTGCTCTTTCATGTCACAACTTCGCCCTAGATGAAGAATATTCTTGTCTTTTTATTATTTGGCCATTAAAACGCATTATGGAGGAGACGAGCCGGGTTGGTAAGCATAGGGGACATATATTTTTGTCGTTTTATTATTTGGCCATTACATATGTATTAATGAATTAATATCGATTCATTAATTAAAGGTTGTCTCGAGAGAAGGGGACGTATAGTTGGAATCGGGACTGTGAACGATGTTCCAAGGACGAGAGCGGAATACACTGCAAGAATGGAAGAAGATTCCTCTCACCGGAGGGATTCGGAAGCTGCTAACCTAGTCATAGCCGACCACAAGGACAAATTTAAGGCTATGGCAAATATGTTCGATCTGATGATAGAGACAACCACGAACGTAAACCCGTCCGTTGCCACTGCGTGGAAGGCTCTAAGTCCGAGCTTTAACCCCGGCCCCACTCAGGAAGAGCAGGCGGATTATGAGCGACGTGCGGAGTTTCGATCTCTTCGACGAAATAAATCTTAATGCTTAGTTTTTTTGGTTTTAATTAATTTTATTTTGAATCTTTTATATCACTGATATTGTTATTATGTTTATGGATGATGATTAGATATTTTCTTTTAAATCTATCAAACTTTAAAAAATTAAATTAAAATATTAAAATATGTATATTTTAATTAAAATATAATTTCGCAAATATAGTAAAAGAGACATAAATTGGTCTCAAATTTACGACCAATGAACATCTACAGTCGATGTAAAGTAGTTGTTATTATACGACCAGATTACCTCTACACTCGATGTTCTTTAGTCGTAACATTACGACCAATTGACGACTAATATGTAGACGTAATTTATGTCATTATTACGACTAAACTTTTATGTCTAACTTATGACCAATCCGTGTAGTCGTAATTTTATGAGTAATGTGCGAGTAGTATATTTAGTCGTAATATTACAACCAATATGCTTCTAATTACGAATTACGACCAGCAAATAATGACCCTTCGGTTTTGGAAGCTAATTGGTCGTAATGCCCATATTACGACCAACTAGCTACTATATCTGTAGTCGTAAAGGACCTGTTTTCTTATAGTGTTCGCTTGTCATCATTGTCACAACGAGAGCACGGTCTGTTCTCATTTCACGCCATTTTTATTACAGTTTTAAATTACATCTATGTTATGTACCAACCCTAAATTAATGTTATAAGAACATTTAGCTAACACTACATTAAAGTTTTAAGTTTTGTTTCGATGCAAAATAACAATCATCAATTGATGAAATCGTCGGTAAATGTAAAATTAAATACTAGCTAACATGTAAAGTATCCGTCTAAATTAGTTGAACATAATAAACACGTCAACATATAATTGGCAGTCGGCTAAAATTATATAATTGTTAACCATCTAAAATCATATAATCATATAAAAAGCATGGAAAATAAATTGTTAACCGTCTAAAATCCTATAATCATATAGTTGTTAACCGTCTAACTCCTCTTTATTAAAGTTAGCCGAATACGTAGTGGACCCATGAGCCCAAAGAAATGAAGAGTTGTTGTAGGCAAGTTCTTTGGCATTAGCCATCATGTAGGTAAGTCCATATTTTGTTGCCATATATTGATGATTTTTTTTGTTTGGTATGTGTATTGTTGATAATTTTGGGTGATTCTAGACAGTTGATGTTGCAGGAGTTGCATTAGCCATCCTAGAGTTCATACCAGAACAGTACAACCATGTGATATCAGGCCTTTCCTTTCAGGTTCTTTATGCTTACAGTGTTATATCCCGCTAAAAACTTTTTTAATCATATGTGTTTGATTGGTTAAGTTAATTATGTTTAGTCGTACACAAATTTAATCATATGTGTTGTGATTGGCTAAAGAGTTAACTTTATATTTAGCCGACCATGTCTTCGTTTTACATCCAATAATACATACATAAAATATAAGTCGATTAGTCACTAACGTAACTATACATAAGTATACTTTGAATATTGTTTGTATATACCATCAACTGATTCAATACCCGATAAATTAAAACTTAAATTTCAGCTAATATGTAAAGTATCCCCGATACATCAGAATATAGTCCTACTAAATTATAAATGGTTTTACTAAATGAGAGTATAACCATACTAATTAGCTGATATTTAGCCACAAAAATTTAATCATATGTGTTGTGATTGGTTATAGAGTGAATTTTATGTTTAGCCGACCACGTCAGTGTTTTATATCCAACAATACATACACCATATATAAATCAATAAAATAACTATACAAACATATACTTTATTTTTTTTTGTTTTATATCATCAACTGATTAAATAGCCGGTAAATTAAAATTAAATATCAACTAACATGTAAAGTATCAAAATAAATCAGAATATGGATCTAAGAACTTATAAAATGATCTTGTTAAATGTGATCATTCTAGCTTACATACATATAATGCATGTAAACCCACAAGCGAGTTATATGGTCACCCTTTATACTCTATAAAAAATGGTATTGATAATACGTTATAATACCATTGTTTTCTGAACTGATGTGAAAGATTAATTTTTGATTTTGTGCAGTTAATTACCGTTATTATTTAAATTAACGAATAGCAATAAAAATTACGAATATTGCCAATATTTTTTGAGATTTAAGGTGAAGAATTAGATGAACGCCAAAAACATAATGTTTTTCCTATTTACTATAACACTTTTGATATATTTTTTTGACATTTAAAGTTTTGATGTTTTTTTTTTAATTGAAGATGTATATATTAAATAAGAGAAGGGCCGGATCCAAATTTAGCCTATGAGAGACCCACATATGGAAACAAGAGATTTGAGGGTGCTTTTTACAAGCCCATCAGCTTCTCCGTTCTCAAACTAAAATTGTGCGTATGTTGTACGTTTGAGGCATTGGTCTCTCAGTTTTTCATTTTTTCTTCATTTCATCTCCTAATTTGTTTTTCCTTCACTTCAAAAGCCTTTGAGCTGCTTCTGCATATCTCTTGCTTCCATTTCTTTACAAAAACGAATAAAAAAGGAAGATTTCAGAGACTTTCTACACATAGAAAACAACAAAAGGAAGATTAATTTTTTACCTCCTTGAGCTTCCTCAGAGACGTCAAACTGCTTTTGTGCATATGTTTTCGTTCTTTTTGCTTCCATCTCTCCAGCTACAGAAAATCATATGCGGATAAGCTTCAAAAGTTTTGAGATGCTTTACACTTACAAAAACTAAAAAGAAAGAATACTTATTACCTTCTTGAGATCTCTCACAGACGACGACGAGCTGCTTCTGTCCATCCTTGTTTATCATTCTTCCTTCCATCTTGTCACTCTGTAGATGTTTGCTTTCGTTGGTAGATGAAAACAAAAGTGTCAGGAAATGTCTCTTTTATCAGAGATATTAGAGGATAATATTCAGAATAAGACAAAAGACATGCATTTTTTTGTAAAAAATGGTTTTGATTATTTTGGTGAAAAGTCTGCTTATTGGCAGCGATTCATGTTTGTTGACATTCATTTTATCTTTTTACGATGATTATACTCAGTATACCTATGATAAAAATCATATGACATGTTAATGCTGCTGGCATATACCAATAATGTATTCATTTCATACTTATTTTACTTCACTAGATTCTTTCTTCCATCTTTATTTACACATTCAGAGGTGGATCCCGTAAGAAGTGGGTGTGGCACGTGCCACATGCTAAATGGTATATATATAGTGCTTAAGCAACTATATATGCAGACAGAATTCTGTAGCAGTTCGGTTGTAGAGGCTAAAATGTGTCCCACCCAACCCAAGTTTGAGGCATGTGTGTTGCGTTTTTATTCTTTAATTATTATACCGATTCTTTTTTACTACCTAGAACTATTATTTCCATAACTGTTTTATTTTCTTTAACTAACTTTTTAAAAATATTTTCTTTTAATTTTACTACCTAAAACTATTATTTCCATAACTTTTTATTTTCTTTTTTAGTATGATAAATTTTAGCTATACCATAAACTTGATATCATTTTTAAAATTTCCTTTTAAAGAATGACTATTTTTGTGAATATCTTATATTGATGATGAAGAATGATTAAATTAATTTTCTTAAATCATTTATAAAAATATATAAATCTAATCTCACTCTTTGATACTAAATCTTAAACAATAATCCATAAACACAAATGTTAAACTATTTTTGATTGAAAATATTTTGGAATATTAACAACCGTTTTAGAGTATTCTAATCTTCTTTTAATATATTTTTCAAAATAAAAATTCGAATTTTATTATATTCTAATCTTCTTATAAAAAATTTCTTTAAAAGATTTAAGAAAATTAATTAAAAAATAAAAGTTCGTTTTAGAGTATTCTAATCTTCTTTTAATATATTATAAATCAACAAGGAAAATGAAATAGTACAAAACCTAATCCCATAGGGAAAATGGAAACTAACCGCCTTAGGGAAACTTGAATATCTTAATGACTGTAGGAAGAAATGACTGTGGGAAGAAATGACTTCAAACCACTTGGAAATCAAAGCTAATATCCATTTAAAGCTTTAGGCACCGACCTATCTCTGGTAAGGTTGGAATATTGAGCGATATTTGGGATATCATTCGAAATTGGTATTCTGAGACAGATTGTACATGTCCCACGAAAATAGACATATCATGAGTTCTATCATCGAAAATAACTTGATTCAAATTGGAGATGAAAGTAGACTAAAATATCTTTCTCTGGAAGTCAAATTCATATTTTAATTTCATATAGAAGGTCATATTTGATTAGAAAAATTTCGACCTTTGATTCTGCCTCCCGAATGGAATAAGTTCATACCTTGATTCTTTTTTTTCAAGTAAGATTGATCATAGTCATTCTATTCTGCTTCTCTTAATATAAAGAATATATATATTGTAAAACTGATAGATCTTCATCACTTAAGTGATAACATTCCTCTTTCGTTATCTATCATTTACGAGTTCTTTATTGCCTTGTTAAAACTTTGTCATAGAAAAAATCCAGTGGGATAAAAACCATGATGAGTAAAAAGAGTACACCACACACATCATCATATTCTCCCTCTGGAAGCATCATCTTTGGGAGAAGTATTCTTATCATACATATTGTCTTTTAATAATTACTATAAGCATATTCTTACTGAATAAACACGTTTGATTGTCATATAATCTCTTAGACCATTGGACTTCTTGTCCATAACATTACTTTCACACAAAAGATCATATCTTGGTTCTATTGGAATCCATGTCCGAATTTCTTTTACAGACAATCTTCTAAACCTTCACATTATGCATACTTATACATACGAGTTATAACTTTGTTTCTTGTAAAAATTACAAGTATGACTATCATGTTGGTCATACAAAAACACATTTTTCCATCGTGAAAGAGATCTTAAATTTTCATATCATAGTACTTCATAATCAAGAATTACTTCTTTTATATGCTCAATATACTCGCGCGGTAATGTTCTTGAGAACTAGCATTTACTACTTCTAGCAGTCCAATTTTTTATGGAGTTTACTGCTTCTTGTAGTTTATATTCTTATAGATCTTTCACATAAATTTCATTGTTCCAGTGGTTCTTAATTCTTTTCTTTGTTGCCAGACTAAAGAAACATGAAAGTTGATGCTTCCACCACATGATGTGTTTCTTATAACAATTTCAGGTCTTTGTGAGAATTCTTGTGCAACTACTCTTTTGCATCTCACTATTTTTTTCATCATCTCATTCATTCTTTCACATAAAGACCCATATACGTACCACTGGTTCACACCTTCAGGTGTATGGACTACTTGTCCAAATACTCTCTTTTCAAGAGATTTAATTCCATCTATTGCTTATTTTCATCTTGGCCTATCATTTCTTTGTGTACACTTTTTAAAAGATGTTTCATGATCCTCATGCTCATCAACTGCTACATTGCATGCATAAGTATTCACGACGTCGATTTGATATTGGTTCATATTGTTCCAGACATGACATAGCTTTTTTATGATTTATCTATTACCTGAATTTTTTTTTGTCATGTTTTCTATCTCTTCTCAAGATTCTTAATATTTCATTCCTCGATTCTTCCATTCTCAGTTATGCTCCTTTTCTTTTCTGAGGATTATTATATTTGGAACCGATAGGTCTTTCACGCTTCAGGCACTCTTTAGACACATTAGCAGTTTGATATCGTCCTTCTGGGACATCCATTTTAACTGGAGCATTTACAGCTGGTGTCTGTGACTTAATTACTTCTTAGGTTCAGTAAATGAGTCTGGCAACTCATATGCTAATATATAATATAATTATCTCTATACATTCTTTTTGGACTTATATTCACGTTCTTAGTCCGAGGATGAATGATAATTCATTTTAACTCATTCATTTTCCAGCTGTTTATTTTTTTCCCCCAATGTTGGATAAACTAACTTTGAGTCTTTCAATAAATCTTATAAAATCTTCTCGATTCTATCATCAGTGGAGATCATATCCAACATATTCATAACCTCCTTTGAGGTCCCATCTTTAACGGTGTGGTAGAGCAACTATAACTTATATAAATTTTTTTGATGGGGATCTTTGGTTCCTGACCCAAAACCAATTTGATTGTTCTTAATTACTCTTTGAAATTATGCGAATCATTGCTACTGCAGCATTAGTTACAATATGTTAATCATGTATCCTCACATGCATAAAATAATCATAAAAAGCTTGTAAATTCACCAGTACTACCGATTAGCAAGGATACATACGACTTTCTTGTCGATTCATTAATTATAAAAATGTGGTGGATGATCAGTCCACCAGTGAGTGATCAAGCCCACAAACAGCACCTTGTATAAATAGATTCCAAATCTATTGACTGGTGAAAATTGTATTCTTATATTTCCTTATAAATAAGCAGCATATAGCAGATCATTTGTAAGAATCCTTTGGTTCTTCAACGAATGGCCATATGATTATCTTTCGCATCATTATTAAACCGGAATGGCATAACCGGTTTGGCAAACATTATACTTTCAGTAAACTTCAGGTTTACTATTACATTTATCTCCATATTTTAATCATTGTGTAAATGTGTAGTAGAATACAAGAATGCCTTGGGTAATACTTTTAATTGAAGGTATTCACCATTTCCCTTTACCTATTGTCTCAACATTATAAAATTCTAAATCATCTGGTTTTATTTTATAAATGACTTCTCAAGTCTATTTCCAGTGTGAATATACTTCTAGATATTCCACTTACTAGGGATATGAGATTCTTTGATTCCCCCCCTCAAAATGACAACACTACATTTTTGTCAATCTCGAATTGAATCTCAACTAAAAAAAAATCAACAACATACCCAACTTAAGGTCATGTGTTATATCTTAGATCCTTTTGATATTTAAGACCTAGGAAAGTATAAGTTTTGCTCCCATGAACATATATGTATCTGCTCTTTTAGAGCTTCCAATAATCTTGATACTACAAGACATTGTACTCACAATAATTTTCTTATATCTTTAGATGGTTGAATCATATCATTGTTTCTTTATTCCCATCTTTATTTTCTCAACTTCAAGTGAGAGTATGAATTCTAAAAAAAAAATTTATAGATCTTGGCCTTACATCAATAGCTCATTGTTTTTCTTAGTCTCAAGGAGACAAAATACAAGTAAAAAACTTATTATTTTCTTTTCTCAACCATGTGTCTCTCAGACGACATTATTTGTGTGAAAATATGTATTCTTTAATATCTTTGCATCATTGATATTCTCTTCAGGAATATTTTACCTCTTAACTCTCAAAAGAGTACTCATTAACAGATTCAGGTCTGATAACTTTAGATGCAAAATACATAATGAGCTTTAGGTAATCACATGATTATACCTTTTTTGGATTGTTCTCCAAAATTTTATGGCTCTTTTAAGGTCAAGTCTTATACTTAAACTCTCAAATATATAATGATAATGAAATATAATTATAAAATTATTTGAAATCATATGAATATGTATTAACAGAAGCATCATATTGTATGATGAAATAAATAATACTCCTATAATAATTATTATATGGACTAAATTCTTACTTTCATGTTGTTTAACAAGGTTATCATCTAATTTACTAAATAAAGAAGAAATTATTTTAATAATCAAAATCTAATTAACCTTGTATATAAAAGATGAAAAATAAATAACTTATCTTACAATGAAAAGTGCAATCCAACTGCTTATGTTTCTTGGTTGGTTATAGCCTCACATGAATATCTCTTCTTTTTAAAGAGATAAATAATTCTGAAACGCTTAGAATTTGCTCATATAAATATGGCTGGTAGGTTAGTGATTATCAACATATGAACCAAATTCTTAGACCAAAGACTACCCAATTACAAATGATTTCTAAGTGTAGGTATTTCACGGGATTATGAAAATAAACCATGATTCATAAAAGCATGTTTCTGTTATACCATTAAACAATGATGCATATTAAAGTATATCAGGTAAAAGTTAATTCATATAATCAATGTTGTAAATAATTACACTAAAGTATACGTAGATGTTAGATAAGCAATAAAATATGTAACCATGTCAATCAAACCAACCATATAGCCCAATGATAATTTAGCATGATAACTTTGTCCAGACGCATTAAATCAAACAGGTGACCTATATGAGCATGAACATCGTTAAATAATAAAGAGACAAGCATATAGATAACACGAGTTGTAAAGATTCTTTCAGTTTTAGACCATCTCCAAACGATACTTTATAACTTCAAATATGAAGTTTTTGGTTCTCTAAGAGCATCTCCAAAAGAAACTCTATAACATCAAATATAGAGTTTTTTATCCTCCAAAAAGAAACTTCAAAACTTCAAATTTAGAGTTTTGAAGAGTAAAACTTCATATTTGAAGTTTCACTTCTCAAAACTTCAAATTTAAAGTTTCATCTTTTTATTTGCATTTTAGTCCTTACAATTAATTATACATCATATTTATTATTTTTAAGTATTTTCTTGTTTATCGTTATAATCTTAAAAAATATATTTCTTAAATATTCTGGATTTGTTTTTATAAATTTAATTTTCACGCTTAAAAATTTAAAAAAAAATTTGTATTATTTTAAAACTAGAATTAGACAACATGAATATTACAAAAGAAACTTAATAAAAATAAATAAAAGGTGCATGAAAACATAATTATAACATAAATTTTAATATTATAATAACACTAATAATCTAGTAACTTGCTCCGGAACCTTCAAAATCTCCAAAATGTTGTGTAACTGAAAATAGAGCATATGGAAATAGTTTATGAAATAATGTAGTAGTTTGGTTATAATTTATTATTTTAAAACTACAATTAAACAACACGAATAATATAAAAGACACTTAGAGTATTTTTTAAAAGGTACACTAAAAAAAAATATTATTACATAGTTTAAATATTACAACAATACTAATAGTCTGGTAAATTTGCTCAAAAACTTTCGAAATCTACAAAATATTGTCCAAATAAGTTTTGTGTAACTAAAAATAGAGCATTACAAAAATAATTTTATGAAATAATGTAGTATTTTGCTTGTAATTTAATATTTATTTATGTATTTTTATTTACAAGTTTATATTTTAGTGTAAATTTTTATTAATTAATATTGTTGTTATGATTTTATATATGTGCTAGTTATTTATAAAAGTTTTATGGATTTTACACTAATTATGACAAATATAAGGATCATAGAGTAAAACAAAAATAATTTTAAAGTTGGGTTTGAAGTTTTTCTTTTGGAGACGAACACCTTGAAACTTCAAAAATAGAATTTTGCAAACTCTAAATATGAAAATAAATATGAATATTTTGCAAAAATATGAATCTCAAAAATGAAGTTTTCCTCATCACGTTATGGATTAGCGTGGGACCTTCAAGGTTTGGTTTGCATTTATATTCCAGCATAAAGTTGTAGTGAGATTTAAGTAGAATTCAATGATAACACACGGAAAACCCAGATTTCGACTTTTTTTTAGTCCTCGACATTAAACTGCCTTTTTGAGGGTCAAAACAGCGGAATTTGGCGTCCGGAAAATCGCGGCGCCTATTCATCGCCATTTATGGTTTTGGGGCGTTTCCGAAATGGTGTTATGGGCGTCGTAGTTCCACACGGTTCAAAAGTTATGAAGTTTTTAAGTTTAGAAACGCTTTGGTGTGCAAAAAAAAATAAAAAAGGGATACAACACGAGGACTTA
>CAKOAT010975153.1:374107-419659 GCA_932364175.1 Eruca vesicaria subsp. sativa | reverse complement strand
GAGGTCACCCATCCTAGTACTACTCTCGCCCAAGCACGCTTAACTGCGGAGTTCTGATGGGATCCGGTGCATTAGTGCTGGTATGATCGCACCCGTTAGTACATGACTCGAAATTCAATATATCCTTCGTTTTCCTCATCACGTTATGGATTAGCGTGGGACCTTCATGGTTTGGTTTGCATTTATATTCCAGCATAAAGTTGTAGTGAGATTTAAGTAGAATTCCCGGGAAAACACACGGAAAACCCAGATTTCGACTTTTTTTTAGTCATCGACATTAAACTGCCTTTTTGAGGGTCAAAACAGCGGAATTTGGCGTCCGGAAAATCGCGGCGCCTATTCACCGCCATTTATGGTTTTGGGGCGTTTCCGAAATGGTGTTATGGGCGTCGTAGTTCCACACGGTTCAAAAGTTATGAAGTTTTTAAGTTTAGAAACGCTTTGGTGTGCAAAAAAAAATAAAAAAGGGATACAACACGAGGACTTCCCGGGAGGTCACCCATCCTAGTACTACTCTCGCCCAAGCACGCTTAACTGCGGAGTTTTGATGGGATCCGGTGCATTAGTGCTGGTATGATCGCACCCGTTAGTACATGACTCGAAATTCAATATATCCTTCGTTTTCCTCATCACGTTATGGATTAGCGTGGACCTTCAAGGTTTGGTTTGCATTTATATTCCAGCATAAAGTTGTAGTGAGATTTAAGTAGAATTCCCGGGAAAACACACGGAAAACCCAGATTTCGACTTTTTTTAAGTCCTCGACATTAAACTGCCTTTTTGAGGGTCAAAACAGCGGAATTTGGCGTAAGGAAAATCGCGGCGCCTATTCATCGCCATTTATGGTTTTGGGGCGTTTCCGAAATGGTGTTATGGGCGTCGTAGTTCCACACGGTTCAAAAGTTATGAAGTTTTTAAGTTTAGAAACGCTTTGGTGTGCAAAAAAAAATAAAAAGAGATACAACACGAGGACTTCCCGGGAGGTCACCCGGGAACTTGAAATTTTAAGGTGGAGACGAACATTTTGAAACTTCAAAAATAGAATTCAGTGTCACTATTCAAAACTTCAAATTTGAAGTTTCATATTTTTATTTGCATTTTAATCCTTATAATTATACATTATATTTATAAGTTTTATATATTTTATGTTTTATCATTTTAACCCTTAAAAATTCTTATCTCATTAATATTTCATTTTTTATAAATTAAAATTTTACACATATTGTTTTCTTTAAAAAAACAAGATAAGATTAAAAATAGTTAAAATTAGAACTAAACAACAATATCACAAGACTTAATATGGTATTTTATTTATAGTTTAATATTTAATTATATATTTCTATTAATAATTAAGATTATAGTGTAATATTTTACCATTTAATATTGTGGTAATATTTTTATATATGTGCTAGTTATTTATAAAAGTTCTATGAATTTGAAATAGTTAAGACAAATATAAGGACCATAGTACAAAATACAAATAATTTTAAAATTAAGTTTGAAATTTTGTTTTTGGAGCATAACATTTACAAACTTCATATATAGAGTTTTGCAAACTCTAAAATAGAGTGTCTTTTTAGAGAATTTACCGAACCAAACTATTAAACAAAATAATTTATGTATGCATATAATCGGACAGATCAATATCATTATCTATCATATTATTAATTTACTAAACTGATGAATACCAAACCAAACAATAAATTATGAATCATTTATATATTTATTGCAAAGAGATTGATAACCCGATATGTTTTAGTAATTGGATAGCATCCTAATCAAAGCATCAAAGCAATAAGCAAATAATCATGAGCCAATCAATTGTAAAGCATAAGGATACTTATCTCGATGATTGGGATGAATTACGACAGAGACGTCATCCGTTTTGATTTGGACCAAAGCAATGTTAGAAACGTCGGAGAATGGAGATAACTCCGAGTAGGGTTTTGTGAAGTGGTTAGGATTTTAGGATTGCGTGATGGCTAGGGTTTCGTTTTGTGGTTAGGGTTTTTACTTAGAGTTAGGGTTTCGTGTTAATAACGTGTTGTGAATGGAAAGAAAATAAGGAATAATGGAAACTAGTCGCCTTAGAAAAAAAGGAAAGACAACCGCCTAGATCTAAACTGGACGAACTATTTATGGGCTGTTTATGGACAATCTATTATATGGTTTATAACAATTTTATTGTTTTGTAATAGTGTGGACATCGGTCCTTTTTTCCTTTTAGTGATAGATTATACTATAATAATATTTTTTGTAATAATGTTTAAAGAGAAATGCAGAGTCAACATCACGACTAAGCAAGTCTATTTTGCATTATAGATACTTCTCAGTACCTAGACCTAGTTGGCATCTCAAGCCGGTCCAACCGACCTGAACCAGGATAAGCCTTGTTCATAAAACTGGTGTGCAGACCAAAAACCTTCAGCGGACCAGACCTCGTATCACCACAGTATGGCACATCGACAAATCCAAACCGTTTCGACGAAGACTGCTCGTAATACAACTGAGGTCGTGACTTTGGGGCACTAGCAGACCGGGCCTTTGCCCTAGATGACTCTGTACAAGCCATGAATCTTGGATGGTCTGCATAGCAACAGCTTTTGGTGCAATCACTCGGTGCAATAGAACTTTCCGTGAAAGCAATGTTCTTGCTTATAGTAGCTGAGTGTAACTGAGGACTGTTCTCTGCAGTGCAAGACTGGTTAACAGTCTCTTCATGTGACGAGGACGGGCTGAAAGGGAAGGTGTAAACTGGTCCGGACCGGCCTGATTTGTCTATGACGAGGTGAGATGAGTAGAACATGTCTGGTCTGTTGTGTCTTGTGTAAGAACTGTTGTGTTTCCAATCGAATTCAGGGATCCTTTCTTCTTCGTTCTTGGCTGAGAAATGTCTGTTGTTGTTTGCCATAGAACCGTTCCTCTGCAAAATTATAATCCAATCTCTTAGTTTAAGTAGTAGTAGTAGTAGAAGTCACAATAATGATAACGAAATGTAAAATACATAAAATCCTGACTAACATAGATGCAATAATGAGAAATATTACAAAACCTATTATGTTTGGAACATAAGCCTATTACCTTTGCAACTTAAAGCATTCAATAACTTAAAATTTTCAAACAAATGGGACAATCAGCAACTAAAAGAAGAGAAAATAAAAATGTAATACCTTGAAAAGATGAGAATGGCCGAGCTTGTAGCTGCAAGAAGAGATCGAATGCTCTAGTTTTTCCGGCGTTGGTGGACCCTTATGGATGAACAGAGTTATTAAAGAGGAACCTTGAACTGAAAGATTAGTTTCTGATTATGTAAGAACAATCTTAAACAGGCTTACGGGGTTTTGGAAGTGAGAAGATTTGGTGTTGCTGGATTGAGAAGATGATGATTCAGGTGTGACGTTAACACGAGTGGCACGGACACGAGCCTGAGCACGAACCAAAGCTTGCATCCTGCACAGATGGACCGACATCCTCTTTCGTTCGATGTGGCCTCTAACTATAGCTTGAAGCTTGACTAATCCCTTAAGTGCTCTTAACGCTCTCCTTGCCTTCATTAACATTAGCCAACAATAAAAAAATTGCTTTAAATTTTAAGATTAAAAAGAAACGACACCTCCAAGAGCTCATGCTCTTATTATGGATAGGACCACTAGAGTATACAGAATTTTAAATAAGCATTTAATCTGATGGAAGCTGGCGCCAAAAGGAATGAAAACAAAAAAAATACTTGACATTTAAGAAATCTGAACTTTGTAATATTGACGAGGATATCACGAAAATTAATATGATGCAACCATTTACATAATTACATTTATTGTCACCCACTCTATAATAGGCAAAATGAGTCTAACTATTAATGAAAGTTGAAACAATGCGACTTTTATGCTGTTCACTAGTTCAAAGAAAAGGGTCTGAATTGTCTTTACACGCTATATAGACTATTATCCTAATCCCTCCAATAAGAAAAGAAACAAAAGATTCGCCATTAACTAAAGTTCAATAGGCCTGCATCGAAACATGATTTTACATATATATATCGACGACGTCTATCCTATGTTGAACTGAAATATAGCCTAACTATAGTCTATAGCAGCCACCATCACCATGTAATTATGAAGTGGTCCGGTGAGAACATTCATAAACCAAAAGTACAAACTACAGTTACTACGGACTGGTTGATCATCGTTTACTGATCTTCAATTGTCTTGTTTCTATAGTTAGAATTCATTTAATGGTATCAGTAATGATTTTCGACTTCAAAATTTATTATTTCTCTTGTTTAATTTCATCACATTTAATGAAATCATTTGTTGAAGTTCGCTTTTGATTGACATTTTGGTTTTGATCAACTGTGGAGG
This sequence comes from Eruca vesicaria subsp. sativa, assembly GCA_932364175.1. NCBI lineage: Eukaryota > Viridiplantae > Streptophyta > Magnoliopsida > Brassicales > Brassicaceae > Eruca > Eruca vesicaria. Next base: position 415,301 of record CAKOAT010975153.1, on the reverse strand, counting down.
GCCGGTTAATTGGGAGAGGAGAATGGGTAAACTTCTAACCGGTAAAGCTAAGTTAATCTATATTTGATCAAACCGGAACTAATTTAGAGAACCGGTTAAACTGAAAACAATGCCTAACCGGTGAATGTAAAATTAAGAAGAAAAAAAACAAATATAAACTTTTGGGTTGCCACAAAACAGATTACTTTATACAGAGAATATTCAATTGCGCTAGTATTAAAAATGGGAATATAGATGGTTAGCCTCTAAACACTCGTCTAGGGAAGAGGAAGCAGCAGAAGGTTTACGACATCAAAAAACGTTATACCGACGATAATCCCCGTGACTTTTTAAAGAAATCTATAACAATTTTATTTTATTCTAAGGCAAAAATGGAATAGATTTAAAAAGATTATGCACCTTTTCTAAAAACGATTTATTTCTAGTTGAATTCCGAATAAATAGTAAAAATAAATATTAGCAAAAAAACAATTAAAAGAGTAAGAAAGAAAATTTACCAAATAACCACGAAATACAGACTGTATCTTAATAGCAGCAAGACCTTCACGACTGTCGCGGCGGCGTTCCTGACCGTCGAAACTGCTAACATGCACTGACACGTCATCGAGTCCGTCACTAAAATGCGCTGCGACGGGACTACGCGTCAGCCTCCCACTCGTGCTCGTGAGCCTAACGGCCGCAGCTGCAGAATTAGCTGCGGTGACGGCGGCTTCAGCGACCAAAGCAGTGGCAGCGGCCATAGCAATCGCATGCTTGTCGGAATCCACGTCTGTCTCTTCCTCCCATACTAGCTTCTGTTTGCACCGCCGTCTGTGAGGCGACGGAGATGATTTGTGGTACGATGATGACGGTGGAGGGGTTGAGTTCGGTAACGAAGAAGGAGTATGAGGATGCTGACTCGGATGTGCGGCCGCATTTTCGCGTTTGGATTTGACGAAGCTCCATCGGCGTTTTGGATAGGAACGTGAAGGCGTCTCGAAGGATGGATCCGGATAACCCGGGTCGGGTTTCTTGAGTCCGAGTAGATTCCGGAACCACCGCGAAGCTTTTCCCATTACAAAACGAACGAAACGACAGCGTTTCCTCTATTGCCGGCTTCTTGCTCGTTTTGGAGTGAGAGAGAGTTTGGGAAGAGTTAAGTAGTCGCAGCAGTAGAACACAGTGTTGTAGTTAGTACCACGCTCCCCACTCGCGCGTGAAATCTCTCGCTCTTCCCCCCATGAAATATTGTTAATCACTATATTATTTTATGCGAATTTAGTCAAGATGCGTTGGTAATTTTTGTTTATTTCATCCAATCCATAAGAGAAGGAAACAAATTTTAGAGTTGAGTTTAGGAAAACTAAAATAAAAATTTGCAATTACTCTACAATCCATTAGCTTAGCAGTTGTTACCAATCAAAAGAAAAATCAATGATGATGGACATAGACCATAATATGTGAGTGAATGTTCCATCTCAAAAACACATGCGACTAATTTGTTATTATTGGATCTCTCTTTGATCATAACCAGTCACAAGCCTATGTAACCAAATCCAAAATGTAAAAAAAAAAATTTTTGTCAAATCCAAAATGTAATATTTTGTTAAATTAAGTATGTGTACACTGTATATATATATATATATTTTTTTTTTTCGTCATGTGAATCTGGGAAATAATATATGATGACTTCAAGGAACAGAGAGATGACAAAAAGCAGTTTACAGAGAGATGGTCCATACTATGATCCCATAACGGATGACGCCAATGACTGTTGTTAACTATCCTTTTTCTTCACTACATCATCACGTTTTTGTGGTCCCTACGCCGTTTTGTTTCGTCTCCTAACGGGATCGCGCCGTCCGCTGCGTCGTCGTTTTTATAGAAGTCGGAATACAATTCTTTTATTTGTTTGGTGTTTCCTTTGTCTTTTGTCTTTTTTGTCTTTTACGCATTTAAAATGTTTGTCATCAGTTATAAATGGAGGTTATATTTTCGGACTGAATATAGATTACCGTAGTAGTGTGTATGACAAATGTATCATGTTTTGTTTTGTTACTGGCTTATTATTGCTGCATAGCTGTTCGTAACAGTCGTGGTGCTGTATGAATGAAAACTACGTAGTTATCAACATATCATGAATACATAAATTAACGGTATACACTAGAAAGTTTTTTTTTACATTAGAAAGTTTTATGACAAGAGATGGGGCTAAACTCGTCGTGTTCGTATATGGATGTTAATTATATATATCATGCATGTGTCAGAAATCTTTGATAATATCAATCATTTTCTTAGCAGATAATATCAATCTTTTAAAGATCCATTTCCAAGAACAGATATCATGACACTCAAACTAAATACAAAGGTACCTAACCAAAATGAACTGAGTAACGAACTTAGGATACTAATTAAGGTCAGCTGTGAATCTTCAGTATACTCCAAATGTATAACCATAACTACAAATGAACAAACACTGTTAACAAAGATGTTTTAACTAATAATCATAATGATGCCAATGTTCACGTGTTCTACTTAGAAGAATCTAACTCGTAGTCGTAAAAGGAAAAAGGAAATTTGACCGACAAATAATACACTGGAAACGACGGTATATCTCATGCAAGTGAGAAAGAGACATCTCTCATGCAAGTGAGAAAGAGACATCGCAGAGACTCAAAGAGATGGAAGGGCATCGGACCAAAAGGCCGTTCCGATTTTTCCACGTCTCGGACAACAACAGATTATGGAGCCTACATGAATCTTAGTTTAGTCGTATATAGTAGACTGGTAGTGGTGGACGATGGTTGTTGACTTTGTTCAACGCTTCTTCGTGCATGTTTGTACGTGTCTCTTGCATGTGATGGTCAAAATTGGCAGCGGAATTATTGTTTGCTTCCCGCGTTAAAAATAATATTTGTTTGGAAGAGATATTGTATTCTTTTTTTTTTTTTTTTTTTGATAAAGGGCATTCTATTAAAATTGCAGAGAAAAAAGAAAAACATCACAGCCCATCTGGCATTGTTTTGTTGTGGACCTATTAGCCCATAATACAAACCCATGTATGCACATAATTGAAACCCAACTTTAACAGTAGTAAGCCCGTAGGGGACATAATAGGGAAGGCCCAAGCTTAAAAGCTTAGATCATAGTAGCGACTCTACGCGTTCCAGACGGAGAAAACAGAGGAGGAGAAGCGTGGTGATGAGTGGCTGATTGCAGATATTTTGGCTCGGATTGTTGCTGCTATGGAGGTGATGATCGCCTCTGGGGGTCTTGAGATTTGTCTATGAAGTCTGTTGTTTCGTTCCGACCAGAGGGAGTACATCAAGCATTGCCAAGCGAGAGTAGAGAGGTACCTGACTTGGCGAGGACGATGTTGTTGCTGCAAGTCCGAGATCGTCTGGTCCCAGGAGATAGAAGGAGAAAAACCGCATCTTCTAGCTGTTGGTTCCCAAACCCTCCACGTATAGATGCAGCAGAAGAAGAGGTGATCACGGGTTTCAGGGGCGCTATTACACAGAAGGCTAGATGGATCGGTTGGCAGACCCCAGCTCAGCAGACGGTCTCTCGTAGGGCACCTGTTTAGAACAAGAAGCCACGCGAGAAAGCTGTGCTTTGGGATGCCTTGTCGCAGCCAAATAATCTCTGACCAGGTAACAACTGGATTATGGTGCCTTATCTCCTTGTATACTAGTCCAGTGATGAACTTTGTATAATTCCTGTTGTTGATAATCCATTCGTATTGATCTTCCTGATGAGAGAGTACTAGCGTGGATATGAAGATTTGAAGTTGTACTTGCTCTTCTGATCGTGCAGGTGGTAAGGCCCATTGGTCATTGATGTAGAGGTCTGCAATGGTCGCTTGAGCAGGGATCCCTAGCCTTGAGCCCTGTCCGAGATGTAAGAAGTCTGAGATTTTCCCAAACGGAGACCAATTATCACTCCAAAACCTGGTATGTCTCCCATTCCCTATACTCATTTTGATCCAGTTGTACACAAGGGGCCGCAACCGAAGTAGACGTTTAACGAGCCAGGAATGGTTGTTTGATTCTTTCATTGTCCAGAAATTGGAGCGATTGCCTGCAAGAATTTCATCAACAAACCAAGCAACCCAAATAGAACCAGAGCTGAAAAAGAGAAGCCAAATAAGTCTGATTGAAGTGGCTTTGTTCCAGCTAACTAGATCTCGAATTCCAAGTCCTCCCTCTTCTTTTGCGTGAACTATTGTCTCCCACGCTACACGAGCTGAATGATGTCCCTCCAAGGTCCCTTTCCATAGGTAAGCTCCACAGAGAGAATTTATAATCTTGATACAAGATTTCGGTAGAGTAAAAGTGCTACACCAGAAATTAGTAATGCCTGCCAAGACTGTATTAATAAGTAGTAATCTTCCTGCAAAGGAAAGTGATTTAGCTGACCAAGAATTTAGTTTCCCTTTTATGCTCGATATCAAAGGCTCACAGTTTGATAGGGATAATTTTTTGGTGCAGAGTGGTACTCCGAAATATCTGATTGGTAGGGTTCCATGTGTTAGACCAGTCTCTGCAGCAATTTCATCTATTTCTGTTTGTGTGAGGCCGCAAGAGAAGAAACAGGTTTTTGAAAGGCTAACCCCAAGACCAGAATTTAATTCAAACTCTTTTAGCACTTCAAGGACTCCTCTGATTGATTGCTTGTCTCCCTTTGTAAAAATGAGCAGATCATCAGCGAAACAAAGATGGGTTAGCTTGGTGTCTTCGCATTTATGATGGTATCCGAAACGTCCTTGCGCTGCTGCATTATCAAGAAGAATAGAGAGGCAGTTCATTGCAATCACAAAAAGATAAGGAGAAAGAGGATCTCCCTGTCGCAGTCCTCTACTGCTTTTGAAGTATCCCTGAACCGTTCCATTGTAACCTACAGTGAAGGAAGGGGTGCAGACACAGGCTCTCAGCCAGCGAATGTATAGAGAGGGAAGGCCAATGTTTCCCAAGCAGGTAAATATGAAGTCCCAGCTGATTGTATCAAAGGCTTTGGCTATGTCAACTTTTATGGCTATGCGTTTGGCTCCTTTGTTGCGGTGATACCCTTGTACTACCTCTGCTGCCAACACTGTGTTCTCAACTAAGAGGCGGCCCTGGACAAAAGCTGTCTGATTAGGGAGTATTAGATCAGGGAGAATTGGCTTGAGTCTATGAACCAGCAGTTTTGAGATTGCTTTGTACAAGGTGTTGCAGCATGAAATAGGTCTGAAGTCTCCTATAGCAGAGGCACCTGGTCTCTTTGGAACTAGTGTGAGGATAGTAGAATTTGTAGCAGAAGGGAGGAAAGTTGTTCTGAAGAAGGTTGAGATTGCAGCCAGTGTTTCTGATCCCAACAGATGCCAAGCCGCCGTAAAAAATCCAGAGGTAAGACCATCCGGCCCTGGTGCTTTATTTGCATTTAGTTTCATGATGACCTTTGTTATTTCTGCAGCATCAGGGAGAGTGACCATTGCTTGAGCCTGAGCAGCCTGACAACGGTAGGGGATTAGAGCTTGGAACCATTCAGTAGAGGACACTGAAGATGGAGTAGCTATGGGAGATAGGAGGTTCTGAAAATGGCCCACAGCGTGTAATCCCATGGCTAGGGGGTCAGAGATTACTGTCCCTGATGGGAGAGTAAATGATCTGATCGAGTTGAAAGAAGCTCTCACTTGGACCAGTCGGTGGAAAAAGGTAGTATTCAAGTCTCCCTCCTTCAACCAGTCGACCCTAGATTTCTGCTTGAAATATGATTCCTCTATTGTCCTTAAGAAGCACCATTTGTCGAATAATTCTTTCTCCTGTTGAAATAGGTCCTCCGAAGGATTGTTTAGCGCCTCAACCTGCACAGCTTGTAACAAACAGTTAGTCTCTCGCACTCTTTCTTGAATTTTTGAGAAATTTTCACGATTTAGTGCTTTAAGTGGTCCTTTTATTTTTCTGAGTTTGTAACAGAGAAGAGTGAGATCAAACGCATTCCCTCCGGCTTGTTTCCACGCATCCTCAAGGGTAGAAAGGAACTTATGGTGTTTGGTTAAGTAGTTGAAGAATTTGAAAGGGCGGGTTCCTGAAATGGGAAGAGGGATAGATAGGTCAAGGATGCAGGGGGAGTGATCAGAGAAGTTGGGGGGTAAGAACGAGGCGTAGCTGTTGGGGAAATTAGAGACCCAAAGGTGGTTTACTAAGAGTCTGTCAAGTTTCTCTGTAATAGGGGCAGATGGGCATTTGTTGGTCCAGGTGTGAAGCGGGCCCGAGAAACGAAGATCGAAGACTTCAAGATGAGTGAGGGTATCCCTGAAAGAGACCATAGGAGAAGTGATGCTATTTACTCGTAGACAAGAGTGCTCTGAGGGGTGAAGGATTTGATTAAAATCGCCTCCAATTACCCATGGAGTTAAAGATAAAGACAGAGTGTGGTGCAGGTTTATCAATTTCACCCATAGATCTTGTCTCTCTTCATTAGTATTGGAAGCATAGATGGCCGTAAAGATAATCTTCGTACTGTTTGAGGTGTCAAGTTCACATGTTAAGGACTGCTTCGTCTGATTGACAACAGTTACCTTCACCGGGCCTTTCCAGATAAGTACTATGCGTCCATCAGCATCAGATTGGTGGTTAGAAGTGTAGTTCCAGCCAGAGCATGTTTTGGACATTACATACTGTAGTTGGGGTTCCTTTATATGAGTCTCAAGAAGAGCTCCAAAAACGGGTTTATTAGACAAAAGCCATTGACCAAAAGGGTTGTGCTTGTTCGGGTGATTCAAACCACGAACGTTCCAAAAAAATATTTTAGTACTCATGAGGAAGTGTCAGGTGGAACTCCTTGAAGAAGGAGCGTACCTACACTAGGAGTTTTTGATAGATCTAAGTAAGGTTTTTCAAAAGAGGGAAGGGTAATGGTTTTGATATGGTCAGGAGGGTGATTTTGGTTTCTCTCAGATGAGAGTTTAAGAGACTTTTTGGGGGAGTCAATAAGAGCAGCAAAAGGGTTAGAAGCCAATATGATGGAATGAGCAGTGGATAGAAAAGGTCGTTTAAGGGAGGGTTTGTGTTTAGAGGGATAAAGAGTTTTTCTGGTGGCTTGGGGGTTTTGGAGAGCAATAGTTAGGGGGATCGAATCTTTATCAGAGGGTACTGACCCGTCTTGGCTGTCTGGTGGGATGGTAGGGGGGGTAAGAGAGTTTTGGATGTTGAATTTGAACACTGGGTTAGTTGCAATAGCCGGTTCAGTTGATGGTACGGTAGCGGATGGGGGATTTGGGTCATTAGGAGAATTACCCTCAAGGGGAGAATCAACTAAGGCTATTCCGGCAGTTGACATAGAAGGATGGTTAACTTGCGATATGACAGAATCGGAAGTTGACGTTTCCTGCGCATTGACGGGATCTTTCACAATTTCTTTCCCAGCTCTAGTATTGTTTGCTTGTACCTCATGTTCTTGTTGCTTTGCTTGAGCTGCAGGGATCCAAGTCCTGGTGATATGGAGACAGTCCTTAACTATGTGTCCAATCTGTTGACACGAGGAACAGGTGGGAGGGACCCATGGGTACTCCACCTTAACAAGAATGATTTCACCGCTTTGTCTTTTTATGTGAACTAGTGGAGGAAGTTGCTTAGATAAATCTGCGTCAACCTTTACATGAGCTATGTCAATGTCAGTCAAGTTTTTAGTGAACTCGTCTGTTTCTTTTGGCTCACCAACTAGTCCCGCAGCGAAACTTAAACCTTCTTGTGATCTCAGGTCAAGGGGGACACCCTTTAAGTGCGCCCAGATTGGAATGGAGCTCATCTCCGGCGCAGTTGGTGAAGAAGATGCAGACCATGGTGAGACATGAAACATAGCCGTACCAATATGCCAAAGTCTCTTCTCAATAACCTTCCTTCTGATGTATTGATTCGGTATTCTCACCAGCATAGTACGTTTGATAGTATTGGTATGAATCTCAAGCTTGACTCCTTCACCCCATAAGAAATTGAGAACATTTTCTATGGCTTTGTAGGAGGGCATTTTAGCAAAGAAAGTTCCCACTATGTAATCCTGAAGCATAGCAGCACCACGTTCAAAAACTGCATCAGGAACAGTGACTTGTGGAATGCCAGTGTCAGATAGGTCAGTGGGGGCAAGACGCCTTAATGACTTATCTGCTCCAATTTTTGCTTTGTCAGCCCAGGTAGTCGGCTTTGGAATAGAAGGTTGGGGGTTAGTGGTGGGGATTTCAGCAACCGAGGGGGGAGATGGGGTGTTGGTCTTGGAGGATGGTATATTGGTTTGAGAGGATGGTGTGTTGGTTTCAGGAGGTGTAGGAGATGGAGCCGGGGTTGAGACAGATGGGGTAGTTTTGGAAGAAAGTGAGGGTTGAGGTAAAGGTGGAGTAACAGTGTTTAGGGTTTGGTGAAAGGGGGTTTTTGCCGTTAAGGCAGGATTAGTGAAGAGGGGGGAGGAATCTTTGCGAGGAAGAGCACGAAGCCCTTCAAAGCAGTTGTGGATAAAACCATTAGGAATGGAGTTTGCAATTCCAGATCTGGGAGTAGGAATCTGAGTTGTCTGAGTCGAAGGGACATCAGTAGTTGAAGGAGAGCAACCAGAAATGCAAGGTTTAGATGCAGTCCCCTTTGGAGAAGAAATTTGCATTGGAGACCTAGATTTCCGAGTAGGAGTAGTAGCAGATAAAGGGGGAAAATCAGCAGGGAAGGGGGAAGGAGGGTCGGGGGGGTCGGGAGGGACGGGGAGGGGCGGGGGGAGGAGGCCACCAGAGGTAGCCGGCTACGGAAACAAGACGGAGGCACGGTCGGGGGAGAGCCAGGCGTTCTCCCTCTCACTCATTTCTCTAATAAACTTCTGAAAATAAAATTGTATGATTTGAAAGTAATTAATGTAACGTGCTTTGATTAATCATATGGTTGAAGCAAAATTTGGATAGGAACTAATCAGAGATGATCATATGATTTATTAACAAGGTTAGGTGTACCTAATAAAAAATCTTATGACTAATATGCGGCTTCCAAAGTCGTTCAGTCGGTTTCCCTTTGTGTGGAGAGATTACAAAGGAAAAACTGAAACTCATCTACAAGATTTAAACTGTTGTTAGCAGTTTTCATTCAATCCTTTCACGCCATGCAGTAACAACAAAATGGTTTAGATTGCGATTGATCAAACATGAAAATATTACTTGTATCGCCAAGAGAATGTGATAAAATTTGGGATATTTAGTGTTAGTTTAAATTTTTATATAGTTTTTGACGTCAAGATAATTATCTTGATTTATGATCCGAGTTTACAAGAAATACAAATGATTACAAAAATCATCGATTCCAAAAAAAGATTTGACTAAAGAAGTAAAATTTCAACGAAGTCATCCCATATAAAGCTTTACTCCTGATCACCTTCAACTGGATGTAATAAATGTGTTGGGTTAATATCATTTGAAGAAACTCCAAATTCTAAATACAAAAAAAAAAAACTAAATGAAATGAAACTAGTAAATTGATTTGAGTTCATATCTTACATTTAAACTATAGTGTATAAATAACTAAATAAACTAATTAAATCCTATCAGTTCAGGGTTCGTTGTTGTTACTTGTTTATGCTAAGGAATTTGTAAGTATACTTAAACTTCAGATACAAATGCAATAAAAACTAGCGAGTAGTCAATTTTCGGATAAAGTCAACACTGAAATAATTGTCCATCACAAACATCAATCACCTTCAGTTTAGAGCAATATGCTCGAGCTTCTTGGTTGACAATTTAACATTTTGTGATTGTTTTATTTGTGAAAGACCTGAAAACTAATTTGAGTGATAGATGCTTGAAAGCAAGTATTTAAATTACTTTGTACCTTCCTGCTTAATAATGACTTATATTCTACCATAACTTTTTTTTTTACAAATTACATATACAGTCACTTTTTACCCGGTGACGTAGTATTCCCTATAAGATTCGCTTGGGAAATCGACTCGTTGATCAACCAATCAAACATAATATAAAAGGTAAAAGTAAAGATGATTTTATCTGAAACGCTACGAAATACATACAAGGCAAGAGCTAGAAGTCTAAAAGTTTGTTTTCTAGAGGTCACAAACATGTGTTTACAATTAAAATATTAGTGCTATTCAGGTCGAAGTGATTTGTTCTGACTTACCTAGACAAACAGACAAATATCTTCAAAAATTTCTTCCTTTCAGAATTTCACGCACATGCAGACATATACAATAAACACCCATCTATGTATCCCTTGCTTTAATATATATTAGATATTATATGCAAAAGTATCTCTATTTGACATTGACAAAATAATGACAATTTTGATACTACTACCACCACTCTCTCTCCTGAGACTCTACATTTCTTATAGCCATAGAATTGGTAATCTCTCTTTCTCATTTTTTTAGATTATACTTCTTTCCCACCCTCAAATTCTCTCATCTTTTTTTTTTGTCATTCTCTCTTCTATTTTTTTTGTTCTTTTTTTAACCTGATGAAATATTTTTATCTTTAGATTTTCAAATTATTATTTCTATATATAATATTAAAAGATGTATTGTTAATAATACAATAGAACCTATATAAATTAATACTCGATAATTAATATACACTAAATATCTCTATAAAATAATATAATTTTATAGTCCAAAATTGAGGTTTTGGTTCAATTAGAATATCGATAAATTAATATATCTATAAATTAATAAAAAAATAAAATTTGGTGAAGTCCCAACATTATTAATTTATAGAGATTTCACTGTATATATAAAAATAATGTGGTGTTAGCTGTTAACAAATACATGTACCAATTGTATTAATAAATACATGTATTAATAGAGACATTAACTGTTAACAAATTTTGTAGATGTTAACAAGTGTCTTAGCTGTTAACAAATACATATACCATAATTGTTAACACATGTGTTAGTTGTTAACAAATTTATAGATGTTAATACATGCGTTGGATATTGTATGTTAACAAATAATTATTGTTAAAGTTTCAATTTCTCTATCGAACTGAGTAAATTTATCAGGTAATAAAATATGTATCAATTAACAAATGTGTCAACCGCTAACAATTAATCTAACACTAATATCGAATTTATAATAAACTGTAGATTTTAGAGATGTTGAAATCTTGTAATGAATTGTAATTTATGTTTTCAATCATTTCAAATGTTAAATTACTTTATCTATTATATTATTTTTATATTATACTTTCAAAAATATTATTATTTAATAATATTTTTAGCATTTTAAAAAATTTAACAAATGTGTGGACAATAGGACTCTGATTTTTTCTGTAACCAGTAAAAAATATGTTTTTAGTTGAAGAATGACATTTTTGTTCGGTAACCATCATTTCTAATTATCACTCAATGGGTAAATCACTAATAAGATCCTTGATTTGTGGCAAAAGGCTAATTCACCCTATATATTATGTGTGTGTATAAAATGCATCTATTTCAAGATGCAGAATTGAGAATTACAATAAAGATTTTAAAAAGGATCAAAATAGTGGTTTAGGCTTCTAGCTCTTCTTATATTAGGTGCTAAGAAGCTACGGATGAGGCCATGAGGCAGTGATGGGAAGCTGTAAGAGAGAATATAAAATCAAAAGAGGCAAAACTAACCATTGTCACAGCTTTCTCCCTCATCTTCCCTTTTCCTCCCTCAGAAACCAACTACATTCCAAATCACAAAAAGCCATCGATTATTGATCAAAAAAAAAAAGAAAAGAAAAAGCCATCGATTTCTTGTTTGTTTTGTAATTTTCTATTTCAACCCTTTTAGTATTTATTTTTGCATCCGGGTCCCAAAGAAAAAGTGAAAACCATTATTCTCTAAGCAAACCAGGATAAACAAGACTGAAACAAAGTTTTAAGACTTCACGTACAAAATAAACAAAGAGGAAAGGAAAGAACAACATTCGTCTTGTAAACCAATCTGTGATATGTTTTTTTGTACTGAATAAACAGAACCGAAACCAAATTTGATCGCAAATTGAACCAAGAGTAACCGGAGATTTTGTTGAATAATACATTTTCCAAAACTGTAAAAGACAAACCAACTTGAATGCCTTTTTTTTCTTTTTTTTTTTTGATGGAGCCTTTTTTTTAGCTATTCTACACTTTGGAAGATTTGGTGAATATATAATTAGCACATAATAATACAACGAGACACATTGTATATCATATTAACTTATCAGAAGTATAGTTTTCCTTTGTTCACGTCCTTTGCTTTGCGTGAACCACCCTCTAACCATGAGCCATTTTGACCTTCTCAATCCTCGTCTTCCTGTGCACTCGACCCCGCTTTGCGGAACAGGCTCATCATCCTACTTATTATTTCCTCAAAGGACGGTCGTTTTGCTGGATCACTGTTCCAAGAACGTATCACAAAAGGTTATAATTACCCTATCCAATATTTTGCGGAAATATTTAATGGAACAATGTATAATACGTATATCGTGTCTTACGTTTGCCAACAATCCTGTATTATGGATGCGATACGAGGATTTAATCCTTCAGGCAAGTCCAGCCGTCGGTCCATGAATCCCACAACTCCAACAACCTATTTAAACTTTGATTAGAATCTTTATGATTGTGCTATAGTCTCACAAGAACACTAGTCGAGAAGGTACCTGGATAGAGTTTAGACGGTCCCATGGTATTAAAGTAGTCATTAGCTCCCATAAGATGACTCCAAAGCTGAACACATCACACCTGTTACAACAGAATTATTGAGTATTTAATCCCGAAGTTCTAAGTTACTGAACAATGTCTCGCAAGAAAGAGAGTTAAATATAATATTGACGTACTTCTCATTCGAAGGTTCACTCCTTAGAACTTCAGGGGCCATCCACTGTGGCTGCACATAGAAAAAAGTATGAGTGATGGTTAGTTAGAGAAACCCAAGAATGTTTTGTCCATTTCGAGAATCAGAGATGGCTTACTGTTCCTTTCCCGGATCTAGTGCTTAAGAATGTTGCGTTCTTCCACTTTGACAGCCCAAAGTCTCCAACCTAGGGAAGAAACAAAAGTTGTAACTTTACAAGAGGCTAAACTCATTTTTACAGGCTTTTCATGAGTGCGGCTTGTGGAGGAAAGTCATTTATTTGTTGTACCTTGACATTCCAGTTTCTGTCGACTAGAAGATTGGAAGATTTCAAGTCTCTATGTACTATTGGAGGATTCCTTCGGTGCAAGTAATTCATTCCCCTAGCCTGCAATAACATTGAAGAACCCATATAAACTAAGCCTTTCACATGGTTTAATTCTTTTAATGCGAGGGAGGGTCTCTGGAAGATGAGAGTCTTACAACATCAAGGGCCATCCTCAAACGACGCTTCTTGTCCAGTGGCTGATTCGAACTATGAAGTATTTTGAAGAGACTCCCTCTACTCATCACAACCGTAAATAAACAAATTAACACAGGGTGCAGAAAAATCTATAACGCATTCAATAAGAAGTAAAACTACATCTAGACAAGAGGTTAATAATCTCACCTTGGCAGATACTCCATGACTATGGCAGATTTTTCTTCGGAGCATACTGCTCCCATAAATAACAGCACATTCGGATGTCTCAGTTTCTTCATAATGTTGATCTGAAGATATTGATCCCAACTGATTTGTTAGTTTTTTTTTTGTCTGGTACGGATTGTTTTGCAAAATATTTACATAGCAGAGAGAAGCAAATATGCATACCTCCTTTTTGCATTCCGTCCAAGTCATCGCGTTGTGATCACCCTCAAAGTAAACCTTAATAGCAACATCCTGGAACAAATAAACTGGACTAGTTAGCTATTCGCGTCCACTGATACAAGAACCATGTCTGAATTATCTTTAAATTACAAAAGACTTACCGATCCATTCCAAACTCCTCGATGAACAGCAGCAAATGAACCTGTGCGCAAACATAATGCATCAGAAAAATACGCAAATTCGATTCAGCACTAGACAAGGTACTGAATCTGCATTTCTAATAAAGTGAGTGTAAGACATTGGTAAACCAAATGCACCTCGTCCAACTTCTTCCCCAAGTTGAAGATCTTCCCACCGTATCTCACACGAGGAGTCGGTGACAAATCCATTATTCACTTGGCTCGATGGGCTTTGTTGCCTACCAACGCTGACTTCAAGGCCTGGAAAGGGATCAGCACTAGGCCGAGCAGTCCAAGCATCTTCTATCTCACCGTTTAAGTCCGACATTCTTGTTCCCCTGCCAGAAACCAAACCACACTCTGGTCCTTTTGGTGGTTTCTTTTGACTCAGATTCCCAATAAACTGAAAACGGTCTCTAGCAGGTGGTACTAACTGTCTCTCTTCAGTAAAACCTCGAGTAGCTCCACTCCCGTAGGCATCGGACAATCTAGTTTCAGACTGTTTTAGCTTTCCATTGCCATTGTCTCTGAAGGTCGTGCCGCTAACTCCATTAGAAGCCCTAGAAACAGATCCACTACCCCCAGCCATCTTATTTATTCCACTTCCTAAGATAGGCTCGTTATCTTCTTTTCCTTGGCTGCCAGTAATCTTCCTTTGCAGCTTCCCCAGAAACTTATCCGCCTACAATAGCATATATGCAGATTCACTAACAGCACAAGACATCAATTGTTCTACGAAATATCAATAAGAAGACTTACCATTGAACCGTACTTTTCGAAAGTTGTGGAGGCAACAACCGGAACATTTTCATCTCTGCTCCTAGAACTCTGATTTGCATTAAAGGAATCATCTCCATTTCTCTGTGGTAGAAGCTTCGACGCCTTATGAGTTCATGCAGACCACAGCAAAAATATAACAATCACTCATTTTGCACAACAAACAAACATCAAAAAAAAGAACCCAGAATCTGAGATATACCAGGTTTGAAACAGCTGATGTAATCTGCGGAACAGCTGGAAGATTCTGCGGCACTTCAACTATCTGAGGCCTCGGGAGGTGCCACTGGTGCTTCCTCAAATTCGATTCAGGTCTACTATTACCAAACGCTTGTTGATGATGCTCACTACTCAACGGATGCATCCTATTAAACAGCGTCGCATCGCTTGAAACAGTAACAACACCAACAAGCTCCCCGTCTTCATAAATAGGGCTTTTAGTCACCAGTGCCATGAATAACTCTCCTGTTTTCTTCTGAAACGGAAATTGACCAGTCCAAGTCTCCCCCCGGCATACCCTGTTCCTGATACTCATGAGGCAGTTACGATACTCCTCGGTTACAAGCACATCAATCGTTCTGTATCCAACAACTTCCTCCGCATACCAGTGGTAAAGATTCTCAGCTGATCGACTCCTGAATCAATAAAAAAAAAAAAATCTCTTCACACAGTAAACATATAGAATCTGTATTATGAGATCTCAGAGATTACGAAGATTTCCTTGAATATACATCTTTATACACAAATACTAGAATATGAAACATAAACCTAACTTATACACTAAAACTATAAACATATTCAACGCAATTTCGTAATCTCTCCAAGATCTTCCTAAGTGATATTTCACTCTCTAATTCTCTGAATGAACAGAGACTTAGATTCTCAAGTGAAGAACGACTCCTGAATCAACAAACCACCACTAATAGTTGTTTAACTCCTTAATCACAAGAGATTCCAAACTCTAATTCACTATATGAACTAATCGCATTACAAGAAACACATCACAAAACACCAAATCATTTCATTCGAACGAATCGCTCCTGATTCGATCACACACGTTATTAAGATTATACTAATCAGTTATCAGATTTTACCAGAATGTAATCTCTCCCGAACCAGCGGACGTTACATGGATCGCATGCCCCATGGAATCCATCAAAGTCCGATACGCACTATCGGCGAAGTAAAACCCCGACACAGCTCTCTCCCAAGTCGCCGACGGACTATCCCAAGCCTCCTCCGCCTCCTCCACGTCATCATCAGCCTCCGGCGCCGCCTCGATTCCGATCCTCCTCTCCTCCTGGTTCAACAGATCATCCACGTCCTCCCTCAGCCTCGCCTGACTCGTCTCCATCCTCTGGCACCATTCCACCAACACCTGGTAGAGACTCGAATCCGCCGCGTTGGTTCCGGCCATCGTGTGCTTCCGCCGGGGATTCTGTTGCGCAGACGCATCTGGTGAAATTTTCGCAGTTATTTAAAAATAAAATTAAAATAGGGTCGAGAAATGAGGCGTTCCTTATTGTTTATTAATTTCCCCATCGGCTTCTTAATTACTCGTGACGTCATAATTTAACAAACCCAGCTTTATATATAAACACTGTGACGTGTTAGGTTTGCGACACGTGGTCAGTAGGCTAATGAGGTGACGGCACGTGTTTAAAGGCCGATGTAAGTGAAAGATTGCGAAACAAAGGATTTTGTCAGGATTGAGGAGGCAATTTACGATTTTACCCTGCTTGTTGCCGCCATTCCCGAGAAGATGTCAACGGCATTCACATATTTATTAATTTATCGCTGACGTGATTTTTTTTCTAGTTTATTACCGCTTGGTTGATTATTTACTAAGTAGTGGGACAGAAAGAAATGCTAAAAATGATAATATAAAATCGCTGATTGGATGGTGAAAATATGAAAATTTTATTGACAGGTTATATCATGAATTTTTATTATGGGCTATAATTGATGTTTCAATTGATTTTATATATTGCTGATTGTAACATTAGGTCATCTGCAACAATAATATCAAATTTTGTATAAATTTATCTTTCATCGCATCAAATTTAGTATAATATTATTTACTATACTAAATCTTTAAAATACGTATTTTATTCTATTTTCTTTAATAAAATAATAATTATTAATTATTTCAAATTTGTATAAAATGTAAATATACTGTATTATTTGTATTTGTAATTATTTTACATATTTAGTTATTTTTAGTTTTTCAATTAATAAATCTCTGAATAAATAATAGGGCAATTCTCTCAAATAGTTCTCTTTTAAGTTTTTATCACAAAAATAGACCTCAAAAATTAAAATGACCAAAATAACATTTTTTATTTTGAAAATTTTAAGTTTTTTTATTTTTTTTAAATTCGAAACCCTATCCCCAAAACCTCACTCCTTAACTCTAAACGAAAAAATCTAGGATTAGTTAACCCAATGGTATAAATGTATATTTAATAAAACATTTAAGTGATATTTTGGTTATTTTAATTGTTAAGGTCTATATTTGTGATAAAAACTTTTTTAGATCTATTCTAGTCATTTTCTCTAAATAATAGGGAAATTCTCTTAAATAACCCTCTTTTAAGTTTTTATCACAAAAATAGACCTCAAAAATTAAAATGACCAAAATAGCACTTTTTATTTTGAAAATTTTAAGTTTTTTTTTTAAAAAAAAAATTTGAAATCATATCCCCAAAACTCCACTCCTCAACTCTAAACAAAAAAGTCTAGGATTAGTTAACCCAGTGGATAATATGTATATTTAATAAAACATTTAAGTGTTATTTTGGTCATTTTAATTGTTAAGGTCTATATTGTGACATTCTAGTCATTTTCTCTAAATATAATACTATTAAGTTTATCTAACACTAAAATTACATTTTTTTTTATCTCCTAATATAGTTAAACTTGTATTACTAACAAATAAATATTTCATTAAAACAAATATATTATTTTATTATTTTCTTTTCATATTTAATATTTTGTAATTTTAAATGAAATTAATATTTTAAATAAAAAATACATAAAATATAATATTGATAAACCAAAAAATATAAATGTAAACAAATTACATAAAACTATAAATTTAACAAATATAATATCTTAGCGTGATAAATAATTATTTATCAATTAGAAATAATAAAAATATAAAATTGTTAAAACTGAAAAGGTTAAAATATATAATACTATTTTGGTGTAAAATTTGGTGTCATTGTTGGAGACGACAAAAACATTATGACGCCAAAATACTAAATATAGTATACTTTCAACACTAAATTTGATTATTGTTGGAGATGTTTTTAGTGACTAGATTATTGGAAATATCGGTTAATTTGAATACATATTAGAATTTATAGTCTCTATAAGAATTTTAGTTACATTCTATTTTACTTAGAGGGTGTTATTGGTTAATGTATTTTGACTGATTTTATTTATTTTAAAAGGTACATTTTAGTTACATTCTGTTTTACTTATAAACCTTAATAACTACAAATCGTATTCTCCTCAGTTGCAGTCATTTCCGACTATATAGCATTCAAAAGTGACACTTAAAGGCTGTAAAGTGGTTCGTGCTATATAGGATTTTTCATTTAAGACGTGATTTGCTTGGGGTATGTTTGCGTTAACAAGATAGACAAGGCCATATCCTCGGCATTTTTTTGGCGATGGGGAAAGCTCGGATCTGGGAAAGCTCATCGACTCTAAATGAGGTCGGTTAACGAGAAACCAAGAAACCTTATTCTTGAAACTGATCTAAACTTGAATAATCTGTTTGGAGTTCCATAACTTTGATGTCTTCTTATTTTTGTTCATCTTTGGGAGTTACTCTAAAATTATTTATTATTGATTGATGAAGCCAAATAAATGGGTCAAATATAGCATGATGTTGGCTATAACATGAAACCCTTTTCCGATTTAGAGAGTCTAAATGTTTATCATCTTCGAATTAAAAAGCAGTTTCTATAGTTTGCTGGTATTATTCTCTGATATTCTCATCTATATACCTCTTACTCAATACTAATATTGTGATTTGTGCATATCAACTTACCAGATTAGCATAAAGAAATGATATTCAAGGCTAGAATGAAGATCTCGAAATTTTGGGGGATACAAAAGAAAGAAACTCTTCACTGTTTTTGTTTTGTGTGACAACCTAACAGTTCAACTTGATGGGTTTTGTGCAATCTTATTTAAACACACAATAACTACTTTAATTGTATTATAACAATCACAGAAGGTGGATTAAATTTATAATCTATAATGTTGGATATGGGTCGTGTATCTTCTTAGGTCCACAAGCTGACCGAGTCCAAAGAAGAAAGCGAAATTTATCTACGATGACTGATCTCCACCTGCTCGTTCATAAAACTTTTGACACACGCAATAAGACAATTCACCATAGCAGGACGCAAGGGAGAATTAGGACTGTATTGATGACTACAGAGAGCAGTTAAAGCGAAAGACAAAGATAATGTAGAAAAAAAAAAGGAGAAAATACGAGAAGAAAAAAGGGAGAATTAGATAAAATGACTACAAACTGATCTTAATCTATCAACTACACGAGTGTTCAAAAAAAAAAAAATCTATCAACTACACGTTCTCATTTTTTGAAAACAAAACTTTGCAGTCTTTTACTCGATTCGACTTCTACACTTCAATAAACATAATCTTTGGTCATAAACTTTCTTTTTATTGTTTGGTTAGTCTTAAATCTAGCTTTTTCAACATCAATACTATAAAAACAAAAACACAACTTGAAGTCTTAAATTTCGACCCTTATATTAATTATGCACCATAATATCACAAAACAGCATAATTATTGAACCATATTTAAATATTTATATAGTTATAAAGATACTCATATATTTTTTTTCTAAGATTTCAATTCAATAAGGTCTTACTATATCCTTTAAATATATATATATATATATAATACATATATATAGTTTAAAAACAAAATACACTTTATAAATATCTCAATAATTAAGGAATTCGTATTATACACTAATATGGATTTAATTTCGAGTTATATACACCATATAATTTTTTATATTTTTATAAAAATTTATATCATTATTAAGTATTGAATTAAATAATAAATATATCAAAATATTTTAATCTATTAAGTAATTATATAAATTTAAAATTAAATTAAAGTATATATACATACAAAATATTGAAAATTTTAGATTTTTTGATATAGTTTAATTTAGAAAAAAATATAAAATTAATTATTAATTTCATTATAATTTATTTTTTCAAATGTAGATATTAAAATTAGAAAATAATTATTTACAAATTAAAAATAAAATAATAAAACTAAATAATATATATAGTTTTTAGTAATATAGAAACAGTAGCAGTTAAGATTTTATTGTTTATAGATTTTACGGGTTATTTTATCAATCACCCAGCATATTAATCAAATATGGGAAATTTTTAGCAAACAAATTAACTCATTTATATTATTCTTATAAAAATAAAATTTGAGTAGTGCAATCGATGTTTATAGAAGTATTACTTTGTTACAAATAAATAAAACAAATGTGAGATAAACTAGATACATGAATTATTTTATTTTATATACTATGTAGTTATCTTATACTATAAAGAAGAAGTTACTCTCTTCTCATCATTACACCTCATCATATGACATCACTAATTAAGTTCTCTTATGTCTTGCCACGTGTCTTGACCTTTCGGTACACAGCGTCTTCTTAAGGATTCTCTTTGTACTGTTGGGTTTTTTCATTGACCTCTAACCCTAATACAACAGCAGTCGAGAAACAAAAAAGGTCATCTCTCTTCTTCATGAAAATTCTCTAGCGATTCTTCGTCTTCCATATTCTTCGGAGAATAGTCCTTGATTTTCTTCTGGATTCTGAGAAACTAGCATCATTGATCGAATCTCAAGCTTCGTTGAATCATAGTTTAGGCGATAGATCTCTTCTTCTGATTCGGCGAGTGTTGTAGATTGCTTGAGTTTCCATGGATCAGATTTGTTTCTCAAAATCAACATTTGGTCTTGGTGGATACTTTCACAGGTTTTGAGCTTCGTTGATCAATACGTTGAATTATAGGTTAGGCGACATATCTCTTTGGTCGTTTGTACCTTTTTGATTCGGCGAGTGTTGTTGATTGCCTGAGTTTCCATGGATCGGCCATTTACCTTATACTGGATGTACTCACAGATCACTAAGGCCTTTTGGAGAATTATGGTCCTGTGAGAGTTTACGATACCCCCATTACCGAGGTTTCAATTTCTTTTATTATGTAGTTTTTTATGTCCGTGTTTCTTAGATTGTGATAATTTCTGAAAGTCATCTTTTTTTTATAGGCTGGATTTACTGGAATTGGAGTTGGTGCCGCATATGCTGGCTTAAAGCCTGTTGTAGATTTTATGACGTTTAACTTTTCTATGCAGGTTAGCCTTTATTTTTCCTTACATCTTCTCTCTTTCCTTGATTTGATTAGGCATCACTGTTGCATTATGGGATCTTGCACTTTGGTGCAAATATGTTGACACTGAAGCTCACAGACATTCTTTTCTATTTGTATCCTAACATTTCTTTTGGAATTTGTTTCAGGCAATTGATCATATCATAAATTTTGCTGCAAAGCCAAATTACATGTCTGCTGGACAGATAAATGTACCCATCATCTTTAGAGGACCCAATGGTGCTGCTTCTGGTGTTGGTGCTCAGCATTCTCAGGTAAATGATAATTTTGTACAACATTACCTTCAGCATCTTTTATAATGATAATCAACATTACCTTCAAATTTTCCCAGACATTTGAATAATTGATTTAGATCAAGGTTCTTAGGACGGGATGTACAACTTCTGAGATGATCAACGTTGCAACCTTTCGTTTCTCCGATCAGATCAAAGTCTGGTTATTGTCACACTCACAATACCTGACCTTCTTCACTATTCTGATTCTTGCTTCAATATGTTTTAGATGCGCCTTCTGAAGAACTCAATTCATCTTGCAGGTATTTTTTCGTCTTTTTAAAAGGAAAACTAATGATTCATTTTTTGCAATATGACTTACACAAGTTTGTAACTCATTACTTGACCTTGCTGGAATCATGTGTGGACAATTCAGTAAATCATGTTGGAAATTTTTCCTTGGAACATTAACTGGAAAGGCAATCATCGAACACATACACAGGTTTGTGAGAGTATTTCTTTCGGTGCGTATTTCAGATTCGTTATGCAAAAGAAGTACTATTATGGTAAATTTCTAACATATGACAGAGAATTCTATCGCCACATGGCAGAACAACAGATGATGCTGTCTAAGTGCAATTCCGGCACCGCTGAGGCACCGGCTAAAAAAAAGAAAGAGGTAGCGTAAGTGCAACTTTTTTTCTTGCGCCAGTTAACCTTTCTGATGTAGAGAGTAAGACTTATTTCTTTTAGTTTTAGTTGGTTATGCACAATACTCTGATTCAGATTAATTTACATTACGGCGGTATGATCTTAATGACAACAGCTGATTTTTCACATGAAAATAAGCTTGGCCAAGGTGATTTGGTTCTTTCTATAAGGTAGTAATAACATTCTTTCTTAATAATTTTATTGAGATCTTGTGCTTGGAAGAGTAAAAGTTCTTAAGAACCGGTTTCAGGGGATATTATAACATGGGAAAGAGATAGCACTGAAAGAGATTAACCAGATGTTCAGAAGGAGGTATAGAGTTTAGGAATGGGGTTTCACTCTTGATAAGACTCCAGCATAGAGTTTATATATTCATGTGAGGGTTGGTATCATCAGTGACAAAGACTGATTTCAAGAAGTACTTTGCTCAGTTTAGGACTATCATTGATTATTTGGTGATTTATGACCACAAAACTAAACGTCATAGTTGCTTTGGCTTTGCTACATATGACGAAGAGGCTGTAAACAACGTGTTGCAGAGGCTGTTCCTTAAACTCGATGGGAATATGGTTGACTTCATAAGTGGCTTCCCTAAGGAAACGTCTCCCAACCCAAACCGGAACACGCTAATATAACTTCAGATCAAATTTATTGAGGGAACCCTTATCAGAATTATATTACCAGATCAAATAGAGTCTTTGGAATGATGTTTATCCTCGAGTATAATGCAAGTCTTAGCAGGTACGGTGGCTATGGAAATGGTTATGTCACTCAAAATCAACTATGGGTGATTAATGGTGGTGTGAGTTACATATCAAACACTGAATTAACCGGAAGGCTCAAGATCTCCACAAGAGGAGGAGTTGTTCATATGACCAGCTCGGGTTTGGGAATGTCCAGTAGAGGAGGCATGCGTGGTTTTGGATACATGAGCAACACAAAAGTAAGAACTAAGACAGCCTTTGCTCTTTTGATGATTGAAACAACGTGAAGATTATTAATAAATTGCTTCTAGCTTCGATGCTTAACAAATGTACTCTTATAGACATGAGATGATGTTGGGGTGAGTTTTAGAGAGAATTTTATTTGAGTCTCATATATTTCATATTTGAGTTTCTTTGTTTTTTGTTTAATCTTTGTTCCAATTTGGAATTTGTTTTATCAATAAATGGGCTCATCCCAATGCGACATGTGACTTGGTCATAATTTATCAAGTGATAAAATTTATAGTTTTTATTTATAAAGATACTTACAACTTTAAAATTTTAAAGAATTTATATATGATTTTGTTAATCAATATTATTATCTATATCCATGTATTTTAGTATTTTTGTTTTAATATATATAAATTGATTTTAAATAAATATTTAATTTATATATAACTTCTTATTTTAAATAAATAGAACACATCATAATTTATCAAAAAAATTATCAAAATCAACCTCAATTGTTGATGATATCAATTATTAACATTCTATAAAACCACTACAATAACTTTGACAAAGAATCCTACAAAAAAAGGATACAATGGTATTGGAAATATGGATCTCATCTTCTTTTAACCAAATATGACTGATTTATATATCTTATAGTGTTATAAAACTGAAAACACTATAAAACTTTACAATTTAGAATTATAAAAGCAAAATACTAAGAATTCAATAATTTTAGTTATATAGTTGAAATTTGTTGTAGACAACAAAATTATATTCACATTCAATCTAACATAAAACGAAATTTACATAAAGTTATAAGTTATTATAAAACTAATCCATCAAATCCCGCCCGTAGGGCGGGCCTACCCTAGTTTCTTTATAATTTTTAAGTGGGATATACAATACTAAACTACAAATAAATTTTATATGAACATATGTTATTCTGTTAAAAAGTAAAAATCAATACAATACATAGTAAACTTACAAGGATTACGATATTAAAAGTAAAATATTATAATTTTAAGTATGATATTGTATTATAGCATGGGTTAGTTGATAGAATAATTTTAATTTTTTTTTTTTTGCAATTTCTATTAAATTTACTCTTCACAAATCTAAAATAATTATATTAACATCTCATACTTTCGCATTATTTTACAATCTTAAGTTTGAAATCTAAACTTATGCACAACTAATAAAATATAAAACGACAATCCTCATAGATTATTTTCATCTAGTTTATAATCATTTAAATTAAAATTTGTATAGAATATTGATTACATCATTTCTTAAAATTAAAATCTGAACCTTTAAAAAAAACTATATAAAACTAATTATACATAAATTATGTAAGAAATTATAATTTTATTTAACGAAACTTAAAAAATAATTAGTAATTTGAAAGCACAGATCAAAATATAGTCTTAAAACTTATATGATTATCATTAAAAAACAATATAATTTTTTCAGTGAAAATATATAAGTGGACCAATATTTAAAAATAAAAATAAAATAAGATCCCCTATATATTATTTGCGAAGTGATTTTGCCACATGTCCTCTTTACAATTAGTTTCACAAAAAAATGATGATATGTCTACTATAATTGATGACATGGCATATGATTAAATATGACATGGACAATTGCATTTAATGTTAATATATATTTTTGGAAAACTTTATAAAATATGGTAACAACTCATATATTAGATTTAATGTCGATTTATATTTTTGGAAATATTTTTAAATATGGTAATAACTCATAAATCATCATTAAAATAAATATATTCAAATATGACATTATAAATTTCGAAAATATCTTTTAATTATATATTTTAAAATTATACAATTTATTACAAACTTTTCAAAAATGTATACCTTTTTTGAAAATTATTAAAATTTAATCGTAAAATTATTAATTTCTTATATATTTACAAATTTAATAAATATTGTCTAATTTTAATTTTTGATAATTATAAATTTTTCTACAAATTTATTTAATATATTTAATTAAAATAAATAGATAAAAAATGGATCTAAGATTATAATTTTAAATATATACATGCATATTCTTAAGAAAAATGGCTAGAATAGACCTAAAAAAGTTTTTATCACAAATATAGACCTTAACAATTAAAATGACCAAAATAGCACTTAAATTTTTTATTAAATATACATTTATACCCCTTGGATTAACTAATCCTAGATTTTTTTTGTTTAGAGTTGAGGAGTGGGATTTTGGAGCTAGGGTTTCGAATTTAAAAAAAAAATTAAAAAAAAACATAAAATTTTCAAAATAGAAAGTGCTACTTTTGTCATTTTAATTTTTGAGGTCTATTTTTGTGATAAAAAAACTTAAAAGAGGGCTATTTGAGAGAATTACCCTATTCTCAAATATAATTTAAAATAAAAAATTTTTTTTTTTTATTATTTTTATGTTTAATTAAAAAAAATTGTATTAAAATAGTGATAAGAAATAGAAAATTTTAATATTAATAAAATTTTAATTTTAAACATAATTTGGAAAACTTTACAAAATATGGAACAGCTCATATTAGATTTGCTATCGATTTATATTTTTGGAAATATTTTCAAAATATGATAATAACTCATAAATCATCATTAAAATAATTATATTCAAATATGGCATTATAAATTTCGAAAATATCATTTAATTATATATTTTAAAATTATACAATTTTACTACAAACTTTTCAAAAATGTATACCTTTTTGAAAATTATTAAAATTTAACTGTAAAATTATTAATTTCTTATATATTTACAAATTTAATAAATATTGTCTAATTTTAATTTTTGATAATTATAAAAATTTCTAAAAATTTATTTAATATATTTAATTAAAATAAATAGATAAAAAAGCTATCTAAGATTAGAATTTTAAATATATACATGAATATTCTTAAATATAATTTAAAATAAACAAAAATATTTTTCTATTATTTTTATTTTTACTTAAACAAAATTTTGTATTAAAATAGTGATAAGAAAAATAAAATTTCTAATATTAATTAAATTTAATTTTAAACATAATTTATATTGTATCTGCTAAAAAAATATTTTAAATTTTTTTACTGCACATGGTGCAGGAAAACACCTAGTAAAATAAAAAAGTGCCTTAATGGAGGATGAAGAACTTTAAAGAAGTGTTTTAGAAAGTACTGGGTGGTAATTGACTCAATGCCTAAGAGCACCTCCATTCATTAGGACCTTTAATGAGATTCAAGAATTAAAGTAATGGGTTATAAGGTGATTTAATTAGTTAAGAACATTAGTCAGTAGAAATTAATTTTTCCTCCTCCAATGGGAGAACCTCTCATAGGGTTCTTAAATTTTTTTATTTTTTCTTTTGCAGAATTATCTAAAATAAAAGCATACATAAAATTATAAATGACATAAAACATATTAAAATTACAAATACAAATCGTAAACGAGAAAAAGCCGATTAGTTGAAATCTTGATTTGTTCCAAATTTTTGCCATATATTCTCAACCAAATCAGCTTTCAGTTGTTGATGTATTGCTTTATCACGAACGTAATCCCGACGAGATCAAAAGGTGAATTGCCAGAGAATTTTTCTGATCAAAGAAGAAGAGAAAGAATGCATGTCGAAGAAGGAGAAAAAGAAATAAATGAAGGGTCCAATAAAAACGTGCCACGTTTCGCTCCTTACCAACTCTACCGTTCCTTCATTTAAGCCCGGTTCTTTCTTTTTTTCTCTTTTTTGATTTTTTTTTCCCATTTTTCTTTAAAACCCCCGTGTAGAAACACCGATGGAGGTGGCCTAACGTCTAAAGCGATTAAAAGGATGCCTAGATTATAAGTAAGGCAGTTTAGGCATTTATAAATTATACTATATACTAAAGCTATATAATATTTTATATTAATTAAATATTACTATTCACTAATGATAAAATTTATGTTCTTTTACTTATAAAAGATTTTACATTATAATATATTAATTATTATAATTATTAATAAGAAGTTGTATATTATTTGTTATTAAAATTTTGTAATTGTTTAGACAGTTTATAATGTAATCTCCATGGTTTTATAAAACTGAGCGCCTAATCGGGGCCGTTTTTATAATTCTGCTTTCAAGGATGGTACTCCTTCCATTTCAGTTTAGTTTTCGTTTTGGATTTTTGCACTCATGGTAAGAATTCATTTAATTTTTCATATTTTCTATTAAAAAAAACAAAATTACCTATACATTTAACAACATTTCAACCAATATAAAAATAGAATAGTAGATAAAGTTAATAAATTTTGTATTGAAATTATAAAACGACACTTATTTTGAAAAAAAAAAATTTATTCTACAACGACAAATAAATTGAAATAAAGGGAGTATAACTCTTTAAATTTCTCATAATTATCAAAATCTAAAAATTAATAAATAACAGTTTAAGTGGGGGTTATTGGTTCTAGTCTAGATTCAGAAATTCTTCTTGGATTTTGCAATTTTTGACAAATCCACACATTTAGAATCAAATAAGTAGATTTCAGAATCAATGAAATAGATTTAAAAATAAAAATAACTGAATTATTTTAAATCAGTCAAATGGATTTTTTCATAAGCTCAACTTTGTAACAAAACAAAATATGTATAAAACTACAATATACTATGTTTTATCATTTTCTATATCATATGTTATTATGATAACATAAAATCCATCACATATTTTGTTGTTATTGTCGTTCTCACTTGATTGGCATGTTCTTTTTGTTGATCTTTAGAACATAATTTCTATACCCTTGTTATTAACTTCTTCAAGATCTTCGTCATCAGATTTTTTTTATTCAGAAAAATTATCGATTTGCTAGAACTTTCGAAGAAGACTACATAAACCAGCACACAAATATTCTCTCCGTTTGTGTCCTATAAGGAAAAGGGGATGCACATCTAAAAACTAAAAGTCGAGATTTGAATATACCAAAATTCTTTCGATAACATTCCCCTGAAAAACATGATGACAGTTAAACAACTTTTTGTCATTTTATGGAGTAGAATCTCCAGAATACTCTTGTAGACCCAAAACCTTATGAGAGATTTTTGGTTATATTAACGTCTACGTGTACGTAGAGTTAGGTTAGAGATGGTTAGTTAATATATTTATATGTTACACCACTATGTACACGTTAATATAATATAGAGTTGGTGAAACTTGGTAATTGTCTCAGACTCTCATATCAGTATTTGCTTATAATTATTAGGGAAACATGGTTTCCGAGCTGCTCAAAATCTCTCTCTTTTTTCTCGAGAGAGTTTGCCCTATAATTATTTGTGTATTTGTGTGTATGCCTAGCTTTATAGCATGAGAGGGCTANCTATGTACACGTTAATATAATATAGAGTTGGTGAAACTTGGTAATTGTCTCAGACTCTCATATCAGTATTTGCTTATAATTATTAGGGAAACATGGTTTCCGAGCTGCTCAAAATCTCTCTCTTTTTTCTCGAGAGAGTTTGCCCTATAATTATTTGTGTATTTGTGTGTATGCCTAGCTTTATAGCATGAGAGGGCTAATAATCTATCTTGTCTGGTAATTTGAACTTAACGTTTACGTAAAAGTCTCTTCTCCGTGCAGGGGTGTGGTTTCTAGTTAAAGCAAATGGAAAGATTCTCCAAGGTTGTTTAAAAAAAGAAAGCTCTAAGGCCTCATCGAGGTTTGCTCGGTGGTCTCGGCTAACTGCTACTCGCGGACGGCGTCAGTTAGCCGAATGTTTTTTTTGACTAATTTGGTGGGTTGTCTTTGATGGTGTAGTTCAGGGGGTACAAGGTTTGATCGGCCGTGAATGGCGGTTCCTCACGGAGGTGATAGTTTCTCCTGTTTATGGCTCCAACCCATCCCTATTGAAAGAAGGGGTTCGTCCTGTGTTGCGGAGAGGGGTATATCGGTGCTTCTTGTAGTGATGAAAGGAATCAGATATGACTTTGGGTTTGGCGTCAAAGGCTGCAACCTCTCCAAGAACACATAGTAATCTGGTAAGTCTTATAGAAAGTCTGTGGTCAGATCTAGACAACCTGACAGTGCTTTTCTGCTTTCTTGTGATAAAAAGGACTAAAATAACTCTTTTGAAACATTTATAAATGTTTAATAATCATTTATAAAATTTATAAATCCAACTTCACCACTTAAATACTAAAGTTCACTAATGTCTTTTTTCGGTCAAATAATCACTAAATTATAAACTCAATTTTTTTTTGTATTTTTGATTGAAAGTATTTTTAAAAAGTTATAAACATATGGTATTTCAAAAAAACTTCAAGATCTTACTGACAAAGTTGTATCTCGTTATTATTCTTTGTCATCTAAATCTTTTTTTTTTCTTTGTGCTTTGTATATTTTCAGAAATAGTTTTTATAGCTATTGCTGGGTATATATGTTTTATATACAATTCGATGAAGCATATGGTTAGATAGTTAGTTCACATTAGATTTTAACATTTATATTTTGTAAGATGGTTCGTTCATATTAATTAGTCATAATTCAAAACTCTTTAGACCATTGATTAGTATTTACATGTGAATGTGTCTTTGTCTTTTATCTTACTAGCTACCACAACTTAACCCTCGATCAAGCAAGAAAAAAAAAAACTTCCCAGTGATTTTAAATAGGGAGACAACTTAACCTTGGATCACGCAAGTGCAGAAGAAAATATATGGTAATTCACCCCATTGATGATTACGCGATAAGAAAAATATTAGATAGATATACTGCAAGTTTCATTTAGTTACATATATTTAGATATCGCATGGAATTTTCTTTCAAATTGTTAAGACAATAATAAAAAAAAGTTAAAGAAAACAAAAACAAAATATAGATGAACTCATGGCTTCATTTGTCTATTGTGATGAATCAAATGTTACTATGCCTCCTTCGAAACAAATAGTTTATAATGTGCCCGGTTCAGTGACCTGAATCCATCTTTTCCGGCGACTTTCATCTTCCCAGCAGCATCCATTTGAACTTTTTCACCACCTTTGAAATTGAAGAAATCTTTGAATAAACCTTTAAATTCCCCACTGCTCATAGCTCCGGCATTGACTCCTGCTTGATTTTCTAGTAGTTTTCTTCCATGATCTTTACCTCCGAGGTAGGGCATATATTTAGNGACCTGAATCCATCTTTTCCGGCGACTTTCATCTTCCCAGCAGCATCCATTTGAACTTTTTCACCACCTTTGAAATTGAAGAAATCTTTGAATAAACCTTTAAATTCCCCACTGCTCATAGCTCCGGCATTGACTCCTGCTTGATTTTCTAGTAGTTTTCTTCCATGATCTTTACCTCCGAGGTAGGGCATATATTTAGTAAAATTATCATACAAGGTGTTGATTTCTCCACCGGTTTGTTCTTCGGTTAACTCTCTTCCGTGTTTCTTACCTTCTAGGAAAGAACCAAAGAATTGGAAATACTTGTCATACTTACTTTGGTCCGAACCGTTGACTTTTCCAGTGGTGTTGCTCCCTGCTTTTTCTTCGGCTAATTCTCTTCCTTCTTCAAGTGCTCTTGCATGATGAGCAACTTTCTTCACCTTCTGTTCCTCAAAATCGTTAACTAGATCCATGAAATCAGTGATTGAACTCCTGAAATATAGTATAGCATCACCAATCTTGTTCGATTCACGTAGGTTGATGTTAGCATCAGCCTTGTAATTATGTTTGGCTGAGATCTTTGAGATTGCATTTTGAATATGACGAAGCCCCTTTATAAAACGAACACAACTTTCCTTTAGCTTCAAGGAAGTTTTCTTATCGACTTTACCGCTAATACTAGCTTCCACTGCAAGAATTGCTTTGGTTGTTAGGGCATATTTGGTCTTGGCGATTCCAGAAACATCTACGATGGGCTTCCCAAATTTGTAGAGGTTCTCAAGGTACTTGACATAACCTTTGCACATTGTGAACATTGCCTTAATTTTGGCAGTTTTTGGGGCAAACTTTTCTTTATGGTTTATGATCTCAGTGATTTTGGCAAAGGGTAAGGTCTGGAGTTCGGATACGGTTTTTGGAAATAATGGTGACGGAGGTTCATAACTATGAACGGAAAGGAATAATGAGCTAAGGGCTAGAGAGATGGCTAAAGATAACAACAAAGAGATCCTTGCCATGGTTGTATTGCTTATGGCAAGTAAATGTTAAAAAAAAAGACGAAAAGGCAGAGAAATATAAGAAGGAAGTGCTTTTTGATTTGAGATCTTGGAAAGTTATATATACTTTGTTCTGAATTTGTATAAGCTAATTATAGGATAGAAAAATGGTTAGTCATGAGAAAGAAAAAAACATGACAATGAGATATTAATGGAAATATGTTAAATTTTTGTAAAGAATTTTAGTGAACGATACAAGAATAGGAGAACAAATCGTATCAGTTTCAATCAAGTTGTTACTTAAGTTAAAACAAACAAAACAAAAATTCGTTTTTTGTTATGATTAAATAGAAAATGTTTTTCACACCCGATCGAGTCCAAAGACCATCTCTTTTTCAGCTGCAACTTCTCAGAACCAATATGGAGCAATTTCACAAAGAAGCTGCTTCATACTCAATACACGAGTCAATGGGATGATGTCCTAACTCTTTTGCAGTCCAACATTAGAGACAAGACAATATCCCTCCAGATCCGCTATGTGTTTCAGTTCTGATACACACTTTATGGCAAGAAAGAAACATCACAGGAGACATGGCGAATCTTCTAAAAACCAAACTTCTATCATTAACTTCGTGGACAGAGTGGTCCGGAACCGGATGGATAACCTCCAAGGTGTTGGTCGTGGGAAATATGGTCAAGCTTTTGCAATTTGGTGTGAATCAATATAAAGGACTCTAATTTCTAATAGAAACAACAATGTTATATTTACTGTAAAACTGTTTTTTTTTTTAATCTGAATTTAATTTAACATTCATTCACAAAAAGAAAAACTAGTAAATGTTACCTAGGCTTTCCATGTTAGGGTTATAGTTTGTTTATATATGTGTGCATACTTCTCTAACAGAAGTAAATGTTTGTTGGTTCCTTCTTATCAAATTAATTGTTATTTAAGAATTGTTTCCTTTTGAAATAAAATGTACCAAGTAGCTTTCACATTTTCAGATTGACTTGTCAATGACCTATACAAATATTCAGAAATACGGAGCTTAATGCAAAAGAAGGGAAGGTATTGCTTCAAATGTGATGGAAAGTAATTCAAAATTCGTACTTGTTCTAATAAGGTGATGCGAGTATTGAAGGTAGTGATGAGGAAGAAGCGAGAGTATGAAGAGGACTACGCTATATAGCAGCACAACTGATGGTTGTTTTCCTAAAGTCTTTTTGATGACTCCTCTTATTTAAGAGTATAAAAATGCATGGCATGATTGGAAAAACAGAAGTGTGATTATTCCTCTGTATTACGTCTATGGCTGTCCCCTTTGTCTTGACGACATTGTATGTTTTATCTTGTGGATGCAACTGTCAGTGTGTGATTATATCTTGTGGTTCCACTACAAGAAAATATAGACCTCAACGACAAAAATAGTCATATTTTCGTAGAAATGTTTTTTTTTTTCCGATGAAGAAATCGACAAAAATATTCATTAGTTCTGATTTGTCGAAATTAATTTTTTTCAGAAACTTTTTCCGACAAAATTAGGACAGCAATTTCCAAAAAAAATTGATGACATTTCCCGTCTAATTTCTGACAATATCATCCTTTTTTAATTTAATAGTTAATAAAAACAAAACTTAGACTAATTCAAAACAAAATTAAAAATTAACTTTTAAAAATAATTAGAATTGAACTAATATTTTATCTAAAATAAATAAATTCATAAATTAAAGAATATCAATTGTTTAATTACTAATAACATTTAAAAAAGATTTATTAAAGTAAAAATCTTATAGATAAAGGTATATATGTTTTAAATTCTAAATCATTTATAATTTAAATATGAAGACATTGGTTTTTCAATAAATTTTTATTTAAGTATCTTTTTCCCGAAAGTGTTGATTTGAGAAAATTATATTCTGTAAAAAATAATATTATTAGATTTATATATTATATCAGATAATTACAAATTAAATTGATAATTATGAAAATAAATACATATTTGTAATAAGATAATTCTTATAGAATATTATGATGTTTTCTGGAAATAATACACTTAATGTTTACATATAATTTATTATATAATTACAAATAATTAAAAATAATAATTAAGATTTATATATTATATTAGATAATTGATTATAAATTAGTAGGATAATTAGAAAAATAAATACATAAAAATAAGATAATTGTTATATAATATTATGTCGTTATCTGGAATGATTTTTTTTCCTATTATGAAAGCTAAAAATTTAAGTTATAAGAGAATTTAAAATTAAAGATTAAAAACAATTTTTACAAAAATATATTCTAAAATATTTTTAATATGTAAATGTTTTTCAACACAATAATAAGTATATATATTTTTTTAAAAATTGGTCATATAAAAATAATTTTATGTTAGATTTAAGTCTTTAAAACCATAGAAAATAATTTATTATATTATTTTGGAATGAATAAGACAAAAGATAATAAATATTCATAAGAAAATTATGTTCGAATGTGCTAGCACAACACCTAGTTTAACTACAAAACGCATTAGTATATTGATAGGGATAAAGTGGCCCTCGACAGAAGCAGTACAAGCATCTGCTTCCGGCCTTTACTATAAAATAGAATTTTCGACCATTTTTGTAGAATTTATCACTAGCTCAGATGGTTAAAGTAGCAGCTGTTTCTCTTATAGGTAGCAAGTTCAAATTCACCTTATGGTCCTTCTTTGTGTGGGGAGATTTCAACCTTTGTTTTATATTAGTTTTTCAGGGTTGGGCCTGGGATAAATGGTCTTTTTTTTTTTGTGGGGAGATTTCAAGCTTTGTTTTATTTTAGTTTTTCAGGGCTGGGCCTGGGATAAACGATATTAGGCAAAAATTCTCAAGTTATATAAAAATGGTTAATGCTTGTTAGGTTTATAATTATAGAATATACCCAGATACTACTAAACCATTTCTCTACTAAATTTGTATATGATTTAAGAATATACAATCTCCGTTTCAATTTAGTTGTTGTTTTAGATATTCGCACACATATTAAGAAAACATTTAATTTTATATATTTTCTTGAAAAAACACAATTACCTATATATCTAACCACATTTCAATCAATAAAAAAATATAATAATAGATAAAGTCAATAAATTCTACATTAAAATTATAAAAAGACACTTCGAAATTTTTTTTCTTCAACGATAAATAAACTGAAACGGAGAGACTATTGATTTAAATGTGGTTGTTTTTGTAGAAGGGAAACAAAAACTTTTCTTAGTGGCTCGATTTAGTTAATAATTGAACAATTATAGTATTTAAGGAAGTAAGATTCGTGGAATTGGCATATGTGTCCGTGTCTCTTGTAGTTATGAATAGAATCATATATGTGGTTCATTTCTCTCTTTCGGAAATCGACATTCTTGACTGTGGGATTAGCGTCAACGGTTGCAACCTCTCCGAAAACTAATATTAATTAACTTGGTAAGTCTTATTGAAAGAGATGCCAATTTTCCAAAAAAAAAAAGAAAAAAGTCATAAGGAAAGAATATTGTCAGATCTGGAGAATCTGACTCGTTTTTGCTCTTCCGTTTTACTTAGTTCAAACTACGACTTATAAATCTTTCTCAGTCACAGTTTGATTCCATTTTAATGTGTATTTAGCTGTCTGAACCGATTCTAAGTTTGCTCAAGACATTGTTCTTATTTATCGTTGGAGCATTATGTTCTGGTTCTCTTTCCAGAATAAATTATTTTGTTCCAAAATAAATGATGTTTCGAAGAGTTTTTATGTTATTTTTAAAATACCTGATTTTTAATATATTTATATAAATATTTCAAGGCATTTTCTTTCAAATTGTTAAGCAATAATAATAAAAGTTAATATATATATATATATATATATATAGATGAACTCATGGCTTCTTTCGTCTATTGTGATGAATCGCATGCTATAATGCCTCGTTCGAAACAAATAGTTTATGATGTGCCCGCATGCTATAATGCCTCGTTCGAAACAAATAGTTTATGATGTGCCCGGTTCATTGACCTGAATCCATCTTTTCCGGCGATTTTCATCTTCACAGCAGCATCCATTTGAACTTTTTCACCACTATTGAAATTGAAGAAATCTCTGAATAAACCTTTAAATTCTCCACTGTCTGAGCTCCATTATTGACTCCTGCTTGATCTTCTAGTAGTTTTCTTCAATTATCTTTACCTCTGAGGTAAGGCATATATTTAGCAAATTTCTCATACACGTTGTTGATTTTTCCACCGGTTTGTTCTTCGGTTAACTCTCTTCCGTGTTGCTTACTTTCTAGGAAAGAAACAAAGAACTGGAAAATATTTAGGCGAGAAGGTAAATAAAATATGGAGAAATTTTAAATTTCTAAAAATTTAATTTTGTAGGAAAAGAATTGATGTTTATTTGAGAAAAAAACAAACTAAATTCAATAGTTAAAACCTAAAAGTTTTAATACAAAATTTAATAGCTAAAACCTAAGATTTTACACAATTTAAAAGTTTCAATAGTTAAAACTATAGTTTTCGGCCTATTGTTTTAATCAATTTTATTTGATAAAAAACAAACTAAACTATAGTTTTCGGCCTATTGTTTTAATCAATTTTATTTGAGAAAAAACATACTAAACTATAGTTTTCGGCCTATTGTTTAATTATGCGATAAGAAAATTATTAGGTAGAGATACCGCAAGTTTCATTTAGTTACATATAGATAAGCATCCCATGTCATTTTCTTTCACAATAATATTAAAAGGAAAAAAAATCTAAATAAAGATGAACTCATGGTCTCCTTCGTCTGTTTTGATGAATTGCATGATATTGTGCCTCCTTAGAGACAAATAGTTTATAATCTATGTGCCCGGTTAATTGACCTTAATCCATCTTTTCCGGCGACTTTCATCTTCCCAGTATCATCCATAAAAAAATTTTCCCCACTATTGAAATTGAAGAAATCTTTGAATAAACCTTTAAATTCTCCACTGCTCTGAGCTCCGTTATTGACTCCTGCTTGATCTTCTAGTAGTTTTCTTCCATTATCTTTATCTCTTAGGTAAGGCATATATTTAGCAAATTTCTCATTCAAGTTGTTGATTTTTCCACCGGTTTGTTCTACGGTTAACTCTCTTCTGTGTTGCTTATCTTCTAGGAAAGAACCAAAGAACTGGAAATACTTTTCATACTTACTTTGGTCCGAACCGTTGACTTTTCAGTGATGTTGTTCCCTGCTTTTTATTTGGTTAATTCTCTTCGTTCTTCAAGAGCTCTTGCATGATGAGCAACTTTGTTCAGCTTCTGTTCCTCAAAATCGTTAACTAGATCCATGAAATCCGTGATCGAACTCCTGAAATACAGTATAGCATCACTAATCTTATTTGATTCACGAAAGCTGATGCTAGCATCAGCCTTGTAATTATGTTTGGCTGAGATCTTTGAGATTACATTTTGAATATGACGAAGCCCTTTTATAAAACCAACACAACTTTCCTTTAGCTACAAGGGAGTTTTCTTATCGACTTTACCGCTAATACTAGCTTCCACTGCAAGAATAGCTTTGGTTGTTAGGGCATATTTGGTCTTGGAAATTCCAGAAACATCTACGATGGGCTTCCCAAATTTGTAGAGGCTCTCAAGGTACTTGACATAGCCTTTGCACATTGTGAACATTGCCTTAATTTTGGCGATTTTTGGGGGAAACTTTTCCTTATGGTTTATGATCTCAGTGATTTTGAGAAAGGGTAAGGTTTGGAGTTCGGATACGGTTTTTGGAAATAATGGTGATGGAGGTTCATAACTATCAACGGAAAGGAACATTGAGAAAAGGGCGAGAGAGAAGGCTAAAGATAACAAAAAAAGAGATCCTTGCCATGGTTGTATTGCTTATGGCAAGGAAATGTTAAAGAAAATCTAAAAGGGAGAGAAATATAAGAAGGAAGTGCTTTCCGATTTGAGATCACGGGAAGGTATATATATACTTTGTTCTGAATTTGTATAAGTTAATTATAGGATACATTAATGGTTAGTCATGAGAAAGAGAAAAACAACAGACAATGAGATATTGATGGAAGTCTGTTAATTTTTCTTTTGTACGAGTTTCAGTGAATGATACAAGAAATAGGAGGAAAAATCATATCAGTTTCAATCAAATCGTTACTGAAGTTAAAACAAATAAAAAAAATTTGTATTTGAAATGAAATAAATAGAAACTGTTACCTAGGTTTTCCGTGTTATGATTTTAGTTTCTTTATATATCTGTGCATACTTCTCTAACAGATCGATAATGTTTGCTCCTTCCTCCTTATCAGATTAAATGTTATTTAAGAAATGATGTCCTTTTGAAATAAAATTAATGTATCAAGTAGCTTTCCCATCTTATGACACGGCTTATCAATGACCTAGACAAAGATTCACAAATGAGTGTAATGCAAAAGAAGGGATTGTATCTGCTTCAAATGTGACGGGAAGTACTTCAAAAGTCATAGTTGTTATATGAGAAAATTCCATAAAAATACTCTAACCAAATTTCATTAAACCTTTTAATATCTAATTTTTTCGTGCTCACTTAATATTCAACTAATTGTTTTGCTCGCTTTAACACAAAAAGTTTTAAAATAATACCCCTTTTATATCCAAACATTCTTTATGTTAATTAAAATACTAATAAATTTCAAAAAAAAATCTCTAACATCAAAGAAAATATAAAAGATTTTAAAATTTATTTTAATATTTAGGCGAGAAGGTAAATAAATTATGGAGAAATTTTAAATTTCTAAAAATATAATTTTGTAGGAAAAAAATTGATGTTTATTTGAGAAAAAACTAAATTCAATAGTTAAAACCTAAAACTTTTAATACAAAATTTAAAATTCTACAAAACTAAATTTTTAGAAATTTAAAATTTCTCCACTTCTACACTTCAATAAACAGAATCTTTGGTCATAAACTTTCTTTTTATTGTTTGGTTAGTCTTAAATCTAGCTTTTTAAACATCAATACTATAAAAACTAAAACACAACTTGATGTCTTAAATTTTGACCCTTATATTAATTATGCACCATAATATATCACCAAACAGCATAATTATTGACCTACATATTTAAATATTTCTATAGTTAAAAAGATACTCATATATTGTTTTTCTAAGATTTCAATTCAATAAGGTCTTACTATATCCTTTATATATATAATACACATATATAGTTTAGAAACAAAATAAACTTTATAAATATCTAAATAATTAAGTAATTTCGTATTATACACTAATATGGATTTAATTTCGAGTTATATACACCATATAATTTTTTATATTCTTATATAAATTTATATCATTATTAAGTATTGAATTAAATAATAAATATATCAAAATATTTTAATCTATTAAGTAATTATATAAATTTAAAATTAAATTAAAGTCTATATACACACAAAATATTGAAAATTTTAGATGTTCTGATATAGTTTTTTTTAGAAAATATTATAAATTTAAATATTAATTTAATTATAATTTATTTTTTAAATGTAGATATTAAAATTAGAAAATAAGTATTTACATACTAAAAATAAAACAATAAAACTAAATAATATAAATAGTTTTTAGTAATATAGAAACAGTAGCAGTTAAGATTTTATTGTTCATAGATTTTACGCATTATTTTATCAATCACCCAGCATATTAATAAAATATGGGAAATTTTTAGCAAACAAATTAACTCATTTATATTATTCTTATAAAAATAAAATTTGAGTAGTGCAATCGATGTTTATAGATGTATTACTTTGTTACAAAAAAAAAAATGTGAGATAAACTAGATACATGAATTATTTTATTTTATATACTATGTAGTTATTTCTTTATAATTTTTAATTGGGATATACAATACTAAAATACAAATAAATTTTATATGAACATATGTTATTCCGTTAAAAAGTATAAATCAGTACAATACATAGTAAACTTACAGGGATTACGATATTAAAAGTAAAATATTATATTTTAAAGTATGGTATTGTATTATAGCATGGGTTAGTTGATATAATAATTTTAATTTTGTTTTTTTGCAATTTCTATTAAATTTACTCTTCACAAATTTTAATTAATTATATTAACATCTCATACTTTCGCATTATTTTATAAACTTAAGTTTGAAATCTAAACTTATGCACAACTAATGAAATATAAAATGACAATCCTCATAGATTATTTTCATCTAGTTTATAATCATTTAAATTAAAATTTATATAGAATATTTGATTACATCATTTATTAAAATTAAAATCTAAACCTTTAAATAAAACTATATAAAACTAACTATACATAAATTATGTAAGAAATTATAATTTTATTCAACGAAACTTAAAAAAATATTATGTAATTTGAAAGGGCAAATCAAAATATAGTTTTAAGACTTAAATGACTATCATTAAAAAAATAATATAATTTTGTCCAGTGAAAAGATATAAGTGGACCAAATATTTTAAAAACAAAAAAAAGATAAAATAAAGAAGTGCCTTGATGGAGGATAAAGAACTTTAAAGAAGTGTTTTAGAAAGTACTAGGTGCTAAGTGACTCAACGCCTAACGTCTAAAGCGATTAAAAGGATGCCTAGATTATAAGTAAGGCAGTTTAGGCATTTATAAATTATAACTATATGCTAAAGCTATATAATATTTTATATTAATTAAATATTACTATTCACTAATGATAAAATTTATGTTATTTTACTTATATAAGATTTTACATTATAATATATTTATTATTATAATTATTAATAAGAAGTTGTATATTATTTGTTATTAAAATTTTGTAATTGTTTAGATAGTTTATAAGGTAATCTCCATGGTTTTATAAGACTTAGCGCTTAATTGGCGCCGTTTTTAGAATTCTGCTTTCAAGCATGGTACTCCCTCCATTTCAAATTAGTTTTCGTTTTGGGGTTTTGCACTCATATTAAGAATACATTTAATTTTTTATATTTTCTATAAAAAAAAATTACCTATATATTTAACCACATTTCAACCAATAAAAAAAAAGAATAGTAGATAAAGTTAATAAATTTTGTATTGAAATTATAAAACGACACTTATTTTGAAATGAAAATTTTACTGTACAACGACAACTAAATTGAAATAGAGGGAGTATAACTCTTTAAATTTCTCATAATTATCAAAATCTAAAAAATAATAAATAACAGTTTAAGTGGAGGTTATTGGTTCTAGTCTTTTATAGATTCAGAAATTCTTCTTGGATTTTGCAATTTTTTGACAAATCCACACATTTTAGAATCAAATAAGTAGATTTCAGAATCCATGAAATAGATTTCAAAATAAAAGTAATTGAATTATTATAAATCAGTCAAATGGATTTGTGATAAGCTCAACTTTGTAACAAAATAAAATATGTATAAAACTACAACATATGTTTTATCATTTTCTATAGCATATGTTATTAGGATAACATAAAATCCGTCACATATTTTGTTGTTATTGTCGTTCTCACTTGATTGGCATGTTCTCTTTGTTGATCTTCAGTTCTAAGAATTTCTTTACCCTTGTTATTAATTTCTTCAAGATCTTCTTTGTCATCAGAAGTTTTTTATTCAGAAAAATTATTGATTTGGTAGAACTTTCGAAGAAGACTACGTAAACCAGCACACAAAT
Source organism: Eruca vesicaria subsp. sativa (assembly GCA_932364175.1). Taxonomy (NCBI): domain Eukaryota; kingdom Viridiplantae; phylum Streptophyta; class Magnoliopsida; order Brassicales; family Brassicaceae; genus Eruca; species Eruca vesicaria. The sequence goes on along the minus strand of CAKOAT010975153.1, from coordinate 374,573 downwards.
ATTCTCTCCGTTTGTGTCTTATAAGGAAAAGAGGATGCACATCTAAAAACTAAAAGTCGAGATTTAAATATACCAAAAATTCTTTCGATAACATTCCCGTGAAAAGCATGATGACAGTTAAACAACTTTTTGTCATTTTATGGAGTAGAATCTCCAGAATACTCTTGTAGACCAAAATCTTATGAGAAATTTTTGGTTATATTAACGTCTACGTGTATGTAGAGCTAGGTTAGAGTTGGTTGGTTAATATAATTATATGTTATATCTCTATGTACACGTTAATATAATATAGAGTTGGTGAAACTTGGTAATTGTCTCAGACTCTCATATCAGTATTTGCTTATAATTATTAGGGAAACATGGTTTCCGAGCTGCTCAAAATCTCTCTCTTTTTTCTCGAGAGAGTTTGCCCTATAATTATTTGTGTATTTGTGTGTATGCCTAGCTTTATAGCATGAGAGGGCTA
>CAKOAT010975153.1:354219-373135 GCA_932364175.1 Eruca vesicaria subsp. sativa | reverse complement strand
GACCTGAATCCATCTTTTCCGGCGACTTTCATCTTCCCAGCAGCATCCATTTGAACTTTTTCACCACCTTTGAAATTGAAGAAATCTTTGAATAAACCTTTAAATTCCCCACTGCTCATAGCTCCGGCATTGACTCCTGCTTGATTTTCTAGTAGTTTTCTTCCATGATCTTTACCTCCGAGGTAGGGCATATATTTAGAAAAATTATCATACAAGGTGTTGATTTCTCCACCGGTTTGTTCTTCGGTTAACTCTCTTCCGTGTTTCTTACCTTCGAGGAAAGAACCAAAGAATTGGAAATACTTGTCGTACTTACTTTGGTACGAACCGTTGACTTTTCCAGTGGTGTTGTTCCCTGCTTTTTCTTCGGCTAATTCTCTTCCTTCTTCAAGTGCTCTTGCATGATGAGCAACTTTCTTCACCTTCTGTTCCTCAAAATCGTTAACTAGATCCATGAAATCAGTGATTGAACTCCTGAAATATAGTATAGCATCGCCAATCTTATTCGATTCACGTAAGCTGATGTTAGCATCAGCCTTGTAATTATGTTTGGCTGAGATCTTTGAGATTGCATTTTGAATATGACGAAGCCTCTTTATAAAACCAACACAGCTTTCCTTTAGCTTCAAGGAAGTTTTCTTATCGACTTTACCGCTAATACTAGCTTCCACCGCAAGAATAGCTTTCGTTGTTAGGGCATATTTGTTCTTGAGAATTCCAGAAACATCTACGATGGGCTTCCCAAATTTGTAGAGGTTCTCAAGGTACTTGACATAGCCTTTGCACATTGTGAACATTGCCTTAATTTTGGCAGTTTTTGGGGCAAACTTTTCTTTATGGTTTATGATCTCAGTGATTTTGGCAAAGGGTAAGGTCTGGAGTTCGGATACGGTTTTTGGAAATAATGGTGACGGAGGTTCATAACTATCAACGGAAAGGAACAATGAGCTAAGGGCTAGAGAGATGGCTAAAGATAACAACAAAGAGATCCTTGCCATGGTTGTATTGCTTATGGCAAGTAAATGTTAAAAAAAAAGACGAAAAGGCAGAGAAATATAAGAAGGAAGTGCTTTTTGATTTGAGATCTTGGAAAGTTATATATACTTTGTTCTGAATTTGTATAAGCTAATTATAGGATACAAAAATGGTTAGTCATGAGAAAGAAAAAAACAAGACAATGAGATATTAATGGAAATATGTTAAATTTTTGTAAAGAATTTTAGTGAACGATACAAGAATAGGAGAACAAATCGTATCAGTTTCAATCAAGTTGTTACTTAAGTTAAAACAAAGAAAACAAAAATTCGTTTTTGTAATGATTAAACAGAAAATGTTATTCACCCCCGATCGAGTCCAGAGACCATCTCTTTTTCCGCTGCAACTTCTCAGAACCAATATGGAGCAACTTCACAAGAAGCTGCTTCATACTCAATACACGAGTCAATGGGATGATGTTCTTTTGCAGTCCAACATTAGAGAAGACAACAACCCTCCTGATCCGCTGTGTGTTTCAGTCTCTGATACACACTTTATGGCAAGAAAGAAACATCAGGAGACATGGCGAATCTTCTAAAAACCAAACTTCTATCATTAACTTCGGGGACAGAGAGGTCCGGAACCGGATGGATAACCTCCAAGGTGTTGGTCGTGGGAAATATGGTCAAGCTTTTGCAATTTGGTGTGAATCAATATAAAGGACTCTAGTTTCTATAATGGAAACAACAATGTTATATTTACTGTAAAACTGTTTTTTTTATCTGAATATAATTTAACATTTATTCAAAAAAAGAAAAACTAGTAAATGTTACCCAGGCTTTCCATGTTAGGGTTATAGTTTGTTTATATATGTGTGCGTACTTCTCTAACAGAAGTAAATGTTTGCTGGTTCCTTCTTATCAAATTAATTGTTATTTGAGAATTGTTTCCTTTTGAAATAAAATGTATCAAGTAGCTTTCACATTTTCAGATTGACTCGTCAATGACCTAGACAAATATTCAGAAATACTGAGTTTAATGCAAAAGAAGGGAAGGTATTGCTTCAAATGTGATGGAAAGTACTTCAAAAGTCGTACTTGTTCTAATAAGGTGATGCGAGTATTGAAGGTAGTGATGAAGAAGAAGCGAGAGTATGAAGAGCAGTACGCTATACAGTGCCCGGCTCTTGGAGCAAGCAGGAGAAGCAGGTGCTTGCGGTCGTATCATTTATGTATGATTTTCGGCCGCATATTAATAACAATTCATTTTGTCTAGTGGTAGAGTTTTCTTCTCTCCTTGAAAAAGGACAAGGGTTCGAAGGCTCTTGTAGGCATTTAAGCTACTTATTATATTTTTTTCTGTTTTTAGTCTTTTAAAAGTGGCCTTTTTTTCCTCTCTTGCTTCCAGCCATCAAATTTCTAGGACCGGCTCTAACGCCACTAACTGATGGTTGTTTTCCTAAAGTCTTTTTGATGAGTCCTTCTCTTATTTAAGAGTATAAAAATGCATGGCATGATTGGAAAGACAGAAGTGTGATTTCCTCTGTATTACGTCTATGGCTATGCCCTTTGTCTTGACGACATTGTATGTTTTATCTTGTCGATGCAACTGTTAGTGTGTGATTATATCTTGAGCTTCCACTATAAGAAAATATACTGGACCTCAACGACAAAAATAGTCATATTTTCTTAGAAATGTTTTCTTCCGATGAAGAAATCGACAAAAACATTCATCAGTTCTGATTTGTAGAAATTATTTTTTTTTCAGAAACTTTTCCGATGAATTATAGAGGACTTTAAATTACAATCCGACAAAATTCAGACAGCAATTTCCGAAAAGATTGACGACATTCCCCGTCTAATTTCTGACAATATCATCATTTTTTTAATTAAGTAGTTAATAAAAACAAAACTTAGACTTATTCAAAATAAAATTAAAAATTAACTTTTAAAAATAATTAGAATTGAACTAATATTTATCTAAAATAAGTTAAATTCATAAATTAAAGAATATCAATTGTTTAATTACTAATAACGTTTTAAAAAGATTTATTAAAGTAAAAATCTTAGAGATAAAGGTAGATATGTTTTAAATTCTAAATCATTTATAATTTAAATATGAAGACATTGGTTTTTTGATAAATTTTTATTTAATTTTTTTTCCCGAAAGTGTTGATTTGAGAAAAGTATATTCTGTAAAGAATAATATTATTAGATTTATATATTGTATTAGACAATAACAAATTAAATACATATTTTTAATAAGATAATTCTTATAGAATATTATGATGTTGTCTGGAAATAATACACTTAATGTTTACATATAATTTATTATATAGTTAAAAATAATTAATAATAATAATTTAGATTTAATATATTATATTAGATAATTGATTATAAATTAGTAGGATAATTAGAAAAATAAATACATTAAAATAAGATAATTTTTATATAATATTATATCGTTGTCTGGAAATGATGTTTTTTTCCTATTATGAAAACTAAAAATTTAAGTTATAAGAGAATTTAAAATTACATATTAAAAAAATATGTACAAAAATATTTTCTAAAATATTTGTAATGTGTTAATGTTTTTCAACACAATAATAAGTATATATATATTTTGATGAAAATTTTACATATAAAAATAATTTTATGTTAGATTTAAGTATTTAAAACCATAGAAAATAATTTATGATGTTATTTTGGAATGAATGAAGACAAAAGATAATAAATATTCATAAGAAAATTATGTTCAAATGTACTAGCACAACACCTAGTTTAACTACAAAACGCAGTAGTATATTGATAGGGATAAAATGGCCCTCGACAGAAGCAGTACAAGCATCTGCTTCTGGCCTTTACTATAAAATAGAATTTTCGACCATTTTTGTAGAATTTATCACTAGCTCAGATGGTTAAAGTAGCAGCTGTTTCTCTTATAGGTAGCAAGTTCAAATTCACCTGATGTTCTTTTTTTTTGTGGGGAGATTTCAACCTTTGTTTTATTTTAGTTTTTTAGGGTTGGCCCTCGGATAAACGATATTAGGAAAAAATTCTCAAGTTATATAAAAATGGTTAATGCTTGGTAGGTTTATAATTATAGAATATACCCAGATACTACTCAACCATTTCTCTACTAAATTTGTATATGATTTAAGAATATACAATCTCCGTTTCAATTTAGTTGTTGTTTTAGATATTCGCACACAGATTAAGAAAACATTTAATTTTATATATTTTCTTGAAAAAACACAATTACCTATATATCTAACCACATTTCAACCAATAAAAAAATATAATAATAGATAAAGTCAATAAATTCTACATTAAAATTATAAAAAGACACTTCGAAATTTTTTTTCTTCAACGATAAATAAACTGAAACGGAGAGACTATTGATTTAAATGTGGTTGTTTTTGTAGAAGGGAAACAAAAACTTTTCTTAGTGGCTCGATTTAGTTAATAATTGAACAATTATAGTATTTAAGGAAGTAAGATTTGTGGAATTGGCATATGTGTCCGTGTCTCTTGTAGTTATGAATAGAATCATATATGTGGTTCATTTCTCTCTTTCGGAAATCGACATTCTTGACTGTGGGATTAGCGTCAACGGTTGCAACCTCTCCGAAAACTAATATTAATTAACTTGGTAAGTCTTATTGAAAGAGATGCCATTTTTCCAAAAAAAAAAAGAAAAAAGTCATAAGGAAATAATATTGTCAGATCTGGACAATCTGACTCGTTTTTGCTCTTCCGTTTTACTTAGTTCAAACTACGACTTATAAATCTTTCTCAGTCACAGTTTGATTCCATTTTAATGTGTATTTAGCTGTCTGAACCGATTCTAAGTTTGCTCAAGACATTGTTCTTATTTATCGTTGGAGCATTATGTTCTGGTTCTCTTTCCAGAATAAATTATTTTGTTCCAAAATAAATGATGTTTCGAAGAGTTTTTAATTTATTTTTAAAATACCTGATTTTTAATATTTTTATATAAATATCTCAAGGCATTTTCTTTCAAATTGTTAAGAAATAATAATAAAAGTTAATATATATATATATATAGATGAACTCATGGCTTCCTTCGTCTATTGTGATGAATCGCATGCTATAATGCCTCGTTCGAAACAAATAGTTTATGATGTGCCCGCATGCTATAATGCCTCGTTCGAAACAAATAGTTTATGATGTGCCCGGTTCATTGACCTGAATCCATCTTTTCCGGCGATTTTCATCTTCACAGCAGCATCCATTTGAACTTTTTCACCACTATTGAAATTGAAGAAATCTCTGAATAAACCTTTAAATTCTCCACTGCTCTGAGCTCCATTATTGACTCCTGCTTGATCTTCTAGTAGTTTTCTTCCATTATCTTTACCTCTGAGGTAAGGCATATATTTAGCAAATTTCTCATACAAGTTGTTGATTTTTCCACCGGTTTGTTCTTCGGTTAACTCTCTTCCGTGTTGCTTACTTTCTAGGAAAGAAACAAAGAACTGGAAAATATTTAGGCGAGAAGGTAAATAAAATATGGAGAAATTTTAAATTTCTAAAAATTTAATTTTGTAGGAAAAGAATTGATGTTTATTTGAGAAAAAAACAAACTAAATTCAATAGTTAAAACCTAAAAGTTTTAATACAAAATTTAATAGCTAAAACCTAAGATTTTACACAATTTAAAAGTTTCAATAGTTAAAACTATAGTTTTCGGCCTATTGTTTTAATCAATTTTATTTGAGAAAAAACATACTAAACTATAGTTTTCGGCCTATTGTTTAATTATGCGATAAGAAAATTATTAGGTAGAGATACCGCAAGTTTCATTTAGTTACATATAGATAAGCATCCCATGTCATTTTCTTTCACAATAATATTAAAAGGAAAAAAAATCTAAATAAAGATGAACTCATGGTCTCCTTCGTCTGTTTTGATGAATTGCATGATATTGTGCCTCCTTAGAGACAAAAAGTTTCTAATCTATGTGCCCGGTTAATTGACCTTAATCCATTTTTTCCGGCGACTTTCATCTTCCCAGTAGCATCCATTAAAAAAATTTCCCCACTATTGAAATTGAAGAAATCTTTGAATAAACCTTTAAATTCTCCACTGCTCTGAGCTCCGTTATTGACTCCTGCTTGATCTTCTAGTAGTTTTCTTCCATTATCTTTATCTCTTAGGTAAGGCATATATTTAGCAAATTTCTCATTCAAGTTGTTGATTTTTTCACCGGTTTGTTCTACGGTTAACTCTCTTCTGTGTTGCTTATCTTCTAGGAAAGAACCAAAGAACTGGAAATACTTTTCATACTTACTTTGGTCCGAACCGTTGACTTTTCAGTGATGTTGTTCCCTGCTTTTTCTTTGGTTAATTCTCTTCGTTCTTCAAGAGCTCTTGCATGATGAGCAACTTTCTTCAGCTTCTGTTCCTCAAAATCGTTAACTAGATCCATGAAATCCGTGATCGAACTCCTGAAATACAGTATAGCATCACTAATCTTATTTGATTCACGTAAGCTGATGCTAGCATCAGCCTTGTAATTATATTTGGCTGAGATCTTTGAGATTACATTTTGAATATGACGAAGCCCTTTTATAAAACCAACACAACTTTCCTTTAGCTACAAGGGAGTTTTCTTATCGAATTTACTGCTAAATTGAAATGATTTAGAATATACTCCATCCGTTTCAATTTAGTTGTTTTAGATTTTCGCACACAGATTAAGAAAACATTTAATTTTACAATTTTTTTTTGCAAAAACACAATTACCTATATATCTAACCACATTTCAACCAAAAAAAATAATAATAGATAAAGTCAATAAATTTTACATTAAAATTATAAAACGACATTTATTTTGAAACCAAAATTTTCTTCAACGATATATAAACTGAAAAGGAGAGACTATTGATTTAAATGTGGTTGTTTTCGTAGAGGGGAAACAAAAACTTTTCTTAGTGGCTCGACTTAGTTAATAATTGATCAAGAAATTTCTCACAAATTCTGGGAAAAAAAATTTCGACCAAATAGTACTAATGAATGTTTTCAACTAGTTTGTTGGAAATAGCCATTTCAAGCCAAAATATGGTCGTTTTTGTTGTTGGCGTCTGGTATATGTTCTTGTGGTGTAAGCACAAAATAAGCTGTGCTAATAGTTGCACTGACAAGATAAGACAAACATTGTCGTCAAGACAAAGGGCATAGGCATAGACGCAATACAGAGGAATAATCATTTATGTATTTCCAATGCTATGCACTGTAATAGTCTTAAATAAGAGAATTAATCATAAAAATAAGAATTTAGGAACACATCCATCAGTTCTTGTTCTATTATAGCTTACCTCTTCATACTCTCGATTCTTCCTCACTACCTTCAATACTTGCAGCACCTTAATATATAAAAAAAAAAGAAAATTCCATAAAAATAAATCAACTAAATTTTATTAAAATTTTTAATATTCAATAACATTTAATCTGATAAGGAGGAAGGAGCCACCATTATCGATCTGTTAGAGAAGTATGCACTCATATATAAAGAAACTAAAATCATAACACGAAAAACCTAGGTAACAGTGTTTTTTTTGTTTTTTCTTCTAGGTAACAGTTTCCATTTATTTCATTCCAAATACAAATTTTTGTTTTATTTGTTTTAACTTCAGTGACGATTTGATTGAAACTGATATGATTTGTCCTCCTATTTCTTGTATCATTCACTAAAACTTTTACAAAAGGAAAATTAACAGACTTCCATCAATATCTCATTGTCTGTTGTTTTTCTCTTTCTCATGACTAACCATTAATATATCCTATAACTAGCTTATACAAATTCAGAACAAAGTATATATACCTTCCCAAGATCTCAAATCGGAAAGCACCTCCTTCTTATATTTCTCTCCCTTTTAGTTTTTCTTTAACATTTCCTTGCCATAAGCAATACAACCATGGCAAGGATCTCTTTGTTGTTATCTTTAGCCTTCTCTCTCGCTCTTGGCTCAATGTTCATTTCCGTTGATAGTTATGAACCTCCGTCACCATTATTTCCAAAAACCGTATCCGAACTCCAGACCTTACCCTTTGCCAAAATCACTGAGATCATAAACTATAAAGAAAAGTTTGCCCCAAAAACCGCCAAAATTAAGGCAATGTTCACAGTGTGCAAAGGCTATGTCAAGTACCTTGAGAGCCTCTACAAATTTGGGAAGCCCATCGTAGATGTTTCTGGAATTGCCAAGACCAAATATGCCCTAACAACCAAAGCTATTCTTTCAGTGGAAGCTAGTATTAGCGGTAAAGTCGATAAGAAAACTTCCTTGAAGCTAAAGGAAAGCTGTGTTGGTGTTATAAAAGGGCTTCGTCATATTCAAAATGTAATCTCAAAGATCTCAGCCAAACATAATTACAAGGCTGATGCTAGCATCAGCTTACGTGAATCGAATAAGATTGGTGCTGTTATACTATATTTCAGGAATTCGATCACTGATTTCATGGATCTAGTTAACGATTTTGAGGAACAGAAGCTGAAGAAAGTTGCTCAACATGCAAGAGCACTTGAAGAAGGAAGAGAATTAACCGAAGAAAAAGCAGGGAACAACACCAATGAAAAAGTCAACGGTTCGGACCAAAGTAAGTATGAAAAGTATTTCCAGTACTTTGGTTCTTTCGTAGAAGGTAAGCAACACGGAAGAGAGTTAACCGAAGAACAAACCGGTGGAAAAATCAACAACTTGTATGAGAAATTTGCTAAATATATGCCTTACCTCAGAGGTAAAGATAATGGAAGAAAACTACGAGAAGATCAAGCAGGAGTCAATAACGGAGCTCAGAGCAGTGGAGAATTTAAAGGTTTATTTAAAGATTTCTTCAATTTCAATAGTGGTGAAAAAGTTCAAATGGATGCTGCTGGGAAGATGAAAGTCTCCGGAGAAGATGAATTCAGGTCAATGAACCGGGCACATCATAAACTATTTGTTTCGAATGAGGCATTATAGCATGTGATTCATCACAATAGACGAAGGAAACCATGAGTTCACCTATGTATATATATAATTATATATATTTTTTATTTTTATTATTATTTCTTAAAAATTTGAAAGAAAATGCCCTTAGATAATTATATTAAAATATTAAAAGTCAGGTATTTAAAAAAAAACTCTTCGAAACATCATTTATTTTGGAACAAAATAATTTATTCTGGAAAGAGAACCAGAACATAATGCTCCGACGATAAATAAGAACAATGTCTTGAACAAACTTAGAATCGGTTCAGACAGCTAAATCTACTATGAATAAAAGTTGCAAATAAAGTCATTTTAGCCTGTCCACGTATGCAGATATATTCAACCAATAGGAAATCAGTTTCTGGCCACGTCAGCGACCTTGCCTTTGTCGTTTGGGCTTGAAATCTTGCACGGCCTGGCCACGTTCAATTACGAAAAGCCCACAAACCCTAATTTTTAAAAATCGATTCGCACATCCCTTACTCTTCATCTTCTTCGTCTCTTCGTTTTACTTTTTCCAGTTTACAAACAATCAATTCACTCTCCCTTCCTATACACTCTTCAATCTCATTAACGGATTCTCTTTGCTTTCCCCCTCTGAGTTTCTATATAAAAAATTTTCCTCGATGTTTATATTTTCATCAAAAGTTGTATAATCCTCACAATTCTTTATTGCGATGACTTTGTTCGCTGTTCCCGACTCACTGTCATCTAACGGCAAAGCGGCGGTCAATTCCAGTCCGGTCAATTCCGTCGCCCAAACCGGTATCATTGCTGAGACATGGAAAGAGTGAGGTTTCTGCTGCTCATCAGATCTCTCAATCTTGGTCTCATCGTCATCGTATTTTTTCGTTAAGACATGACTAGGATTCGTGGCAGATGAGGAGAGCAAGAGTGTCTCTAGGCTCACTTATTTTCAGGGCGGCGATTAAGACGACCGAGACGGCGGAGATAGAAATGGTGTGTCCGTACGCATAAATATAAATAAAGATGGAAACTTTGGGGGGGGTTTGGGTTGATTGACTTTGTTATCGCAGTGAACATAGCACAGAGGAGTGCTAAATCTTTATTCGATTTAGGAAATGTTTTTAAAGAAATCTAAGGACATATCTTGGACTTCCAGGTACCTGTTTTCTTGGATTTCCAGGAAATGTATTCGATTTTTTTTCTTTTGGTAAAACCCTTTTGGGACTGACGTAATCTGGCTGCAACTGTTCTTCAGAGTTGAAAATTTTTCTGTTTTGGAAAGGTTTGGTTTGTCTTCTTCTTCTTTGGAAAGTGGTTGAGAAGCAAGCCTTCTTCAAGGGGATCTTTTTAGCAACCGGTGAAAGTTTCCTGCTTTTTGGAAGGTAACTATTTGTCTTCTTTGGAAAGTGATTCACTTTCATGGCTATTATACTGTATTTTGTGGAGTTTAAGTTATAAGCTTTATTTTGTATGTTGAAGGTTTTGCTTTTGGGATATATGTTTGGGGGTGTCTTTTCTGTTCCTGTGAATAATCCTCACTTGCGCAAATCCTGAAGTAGGCTCATCATCACCAATCTTGGTAATCACTTTTTCTTATTTTTTTTTGTTGTTGTTTATCTCTGTTTGGATACTAGAAAAGTCAGATTTGAACATGGTGATTTTAAGACAGAAAAAAACTGTAACATGGTGACTGAGTATAAGGTTTTTACAGGAGAGAATGACTTGAAGAACTCAAGTATGCAACTAGGTACAATAACAATTGTGAAGTTGCAAAGTCCTTAGGTCCTTAGCAGTCTCAAGGTTTTTCTTCTTTTTCTCAAGTTCTTAAATTCTCTGTCAGAGTTTTGATTTTGTAGAATGTTAAATTCTCATTTTCAGTTTTTATTTGTCTTTTGTGTTAGTATCATCGGGTGTCAGAATGTCGGGAATTCAAGTCTTTTAAATGCATGGAGAAAAGTATGGAACATAATGATGCTTTTCATATCTTTAACACTTTTATTCAAATAGTACTACATTAAATTTTAAATACAGAAATCGGTGGAACTACTCGAGACGTAGTGGAAGCTAATGTTAGACTCCGTGACTTGCCTGTCACTCCTCTTGACACTGGTGGTATCAGAGAAACCAATGATGTTGTCCTGAAAATAGATAATTTATTATTTTTTCAATGATTAATTGCCAAAGGTAATATCTTGAGATAGAGAGTGATGGCTACTGCAGGAGTTGAGATGTTAGAAACAGCTTATAAAGTTTCTGATGTGATAATCATGGCTGTGAATGCTGTCGAAGGCTGGACGGAAGAAGACACTGAGCTTCTTGGTAATTATTTGATGGTCATGGAGCCAGAATGCTCTAATGATTTGACCTTAGTTAGATGGTAGTGGAGCCAGAATTATGGCTGAGGGGTGAGAGCAAAGTCCGAGATATCATAAGCAAGTACGGAGAATTTCGAGCAGCTCCACAAAAATACTTACACCATATACGAATGCTACGAGAAAAGTGACACTAGGGTGGAGAAAGTGAACTGGAAAAGTGTTCTTTGAATGAGTTCTATGCTGCAAATGGGAAGCAGACATCTCCTGAGACTTCTTGGCCTACTGACCAACTTGGTTTGTTGGCTTCCTCATCGGATGGGTCAGGCTTGCAGCCAAAGATTGTCAGTGTGCACCGGTTACACAGAGTATAAACCAATGTAATGGGATCTAAGGATCAATATGTCAAAACTTGTAAGCAGTTCAGTCTATCCCTTGGTTTTAAATATGTTCAAAAACGAATATCAGTGTTCTTCACTACCAAAAAACAACATATATATAACATTAAATTTTATTTAATGAGTATTATAACTAATATTACCATTTTTTTAAAAAAAAATTGTAGACTAATTTCAAGTGATATTAAAGATGGTGTAATTTTAACCAAATATAAATAACATCATTCTCTACACATGTTTATAAATTTATAACTAGAAGTCTTCGGTGATAATTTGATAAACTTTACAATTAGAAAAAGATGACTGCATTGGGATATCCTTTGTCAAAGAACATACGGCTGAATTACTTTTACAGAACATCACTCCAAAAACATACGGCTAAATATAACATTCGTTTTTTCTTTATAAATTCATTTCTTATTTTTTTGTTCAAAAACAAATATTGTTTCTATCATAAATATATGATTTATACATTTCTGGACGTGTTTTAATATTTAAAATGTCACGTGAATGTACTTTGATCAAATCACAATGCATAAAACAAAAATAAAAGTTTAAACCAGGTGGAACTATACGCATGTGTGATGGATATCATGAATTACATGTATAGAACCATAAATTTACTTGACTTTTTAGTCATCATTTTATTAAATTATTAAATTATGTAATGTTTTTATTTTCTTATTAATTTATTATATTATGTAATGTTTTTATTTGTGCAACTGCAAACTTAAAATTATAATAATCATGTTTACTAATTTGTCGAATAATAGTTTATACAGCTTATATTGTATTCTTAAACATTTTTGTTGCATTTACACCCACATTTTACTTTAATACATGTTAGATTTAAAATGCGATAAGAACATAAATTTATACTTATCATTGTTGAATTTTATTAAAAACTAAATGCTATAAATTTATTTTATGTGATCGTGTACTTATTGACTACTAAATATTTGTTTATTGACTGATGATAAATCTATAACAAATTTATATGAGCAATGTTCAATTGATAATGACATAATTCTAAATCTTATAATATAATTAGTATAATTATTCAAGATCCACAATTGTGTGGATTATTAAAGTGTCATGCTCATATCTATAATGTATACAAAGTTAGAAAGTATATGATTTATTGTTTTAGTTATTTCAATTATTAAATATTTTAGAATCGAATGTAATGATATAAATTGTAAAAATATATACAACAGTTAAATATAAGACTAAAATAAAAATAATTGAAAAGAAAACTCACAAGGATAAAAAATATTGTTAATATTTGTATTTTTTTAGTTGAGACATTGAATAAAATTTGTTAAACGCCTCAAGACATGGAAACACACAATAAACATTATAAATGACTTTGTTAAAATAATTACCTATAGAAAGATAGACTTCAACATATTGACTTACAATACATGTGTTTGTGATAAATCTTATTGGTTGATTCAGTTGGCAATAAAGAGGAATAATTTACAATATATATAAGTTTATTAAATTAAGAAATAACAAAGCCACTGCCACGTTATCATCAGCTACTTTTGTAGTTTTGATCAACTATTTTTGTAGTTTTGATTATAAATTTTATAAATTATCTAAAATATTTTAATTTTTCACAGATTTTTTTTAAATTATAAATTTTATGATACATAAACTTTTACTATATTTAAACGTATTATCCGCGCGTAGCGCGGACAACGACTCTAGTACACATTAAAATGGAATCAAACTGTGACTGAGAAAGATTTACCAGTTGTAGTTTGAACTAAGTAAAATGGAAAAGCAAAAACGAGTCAGATTATCCAGATCTGACAATATTCTTTCCTTATGACTTTTTTTTTGGAAAACGGGCATCTCTTTCAATAAGACTTACCAGGTTAATTAATACTCCCTCCGTTCCTTAAAGATACATATTCTAGAAAAAAACTTTGTTTCTAAAAGATCCATTTTTTACATTTTCAATGCATGTTTTATTAACTAATTGTAAACTTCAAAAAACTTAATTGCACTAATTGATTTTCTATTGGCTAAAAATTATGGAAAGAAGATAAATACAAAAAACAATGCAAATTTATTGTGTTTTATTAAAAAGTGTGAAAAAACTAGAATATGGATCTTTTAGGAACNAAGATCCATTTTTTACATTTTCAATGCATGTTTTATTAACTAATTGTAAACTTCAAAAAACTTAATTGCACTAATTGATTTTCTATTGGCTAAAAATTATGGAAAGAAGATAAATACAAAAAACAATGCAAATTTATTGTGTTTTATTAAAAAGTGTGAAAAAACTAGAATATGGATCTTTTAGGAACAGAGGGAGTATTAGTTTTCGGAAAGGTTGCAACGCTAAACCCACAGTCAAGAATGTCGATTTGCGAAAGAGAGAAATGAACCACATATATGATTCTATTCATAACTACATAAGACACGGACACATATGCCAATTCCATGAATATTACTTCCTAAAACATTTGAGATTTGCCAATGTTACGAATCTTACTTTCTTAAATACTATAAAGATAAATTATAGAGGACACTAAATTACCGGAAGTTTTCAACAAAATTCTTACAGAGATTTCCACAAATATGTTTACGATAGTTTCCATCTAATTTTACGTTAAATATTAATTTAAAATAGCACTCAAATAAATAAAACCAAAATTTAAAATAAAATTTTAATAAGAACTATTTATAAACTAAAATTAAAATAAAATTTAAAACTAAATATTGCCAATTTTTTATTATTAAAATAACAAGATGTATTAAAGTAAAAATATTAAAGAAAATGGCAGAAGAAAATATATATAGGCTTCAATTGGTGACGATGAAAATGAACAAAATGAAAAGAAAAAAATTGAATAAATTTTCATTTAAAAAATTGAATTGAAAAAAAAATTCAACATTTATGAACAAACGTTCCTCATCAATTTAAGAAGAGGAAAATACTCTTTCGTTAATTCCTCTAATCATGAGGAACATAGAGGAATGTGGTAGGGTCCATAAAAATTAGTTTGACAAAAAATAAACTTAATTGGTATCAATTTTGAATAATAACAAACTCATCATCTTTTTTTCTGTAAAAGGTGGTCACCAATTGAAGCTATAGTTATTCGGCCTATTGTTTAATTATGCGATAAGAAAATTATTAGGTAGAGATACCGCAAGTTTCATTTAGTTATATATAGATAAGCATCCCATGTCCTTTTCTTTCACAATAAAAATAAAGGGGAGAAAAAAAAAGCTAAATAAAGATGAACTCATGGCTTCCTTCATCGGTTTTGATGAATTGCATGATATTGTGCTTCCTTAGAGAAAAATAGTTTATAATGTATGTGCCCAGTTCAGTGACCTGAATCATTTTTTCCGGCGACTTTGATCTGCCTAGCAGCACCCATTCGAACTTTTTCACCACCATTGAAGTTGAAGAAATATTTGAATAAACCTTTAAATTCTCCACTGCTCTGAGCTTCGGCATTGGCTCCTGCTTTATTTTCTAGTAGTTTTCTTCCATGATCTTTACCATTGAGGTAAGGGATATATTTAGCAAATTTCTCATACAAATTGTTGATTTTTCCACCTGTTTGTTCTTCGGTTAACTCTCTTCCGTGTTGCTTACCTTCTAGGAAAGAACCAAAGAACTGGAAATACTTTCCATACTTACTTTGGTCCGAACCGTNCGTAAGCTGATGCTAGCATCAGCCTTGTAATTATGTTTGGCTGAGATCTTTGAGATTACATTTTGAATATGACGAAGCCCTTTTATAAAACCAACACAGCTTTCCTTTAGCTTCAAGGAAGTTTTCTTATCGACTTTACCGCTAATACTAGCTTCCACTGAAAGAATAGCTCTGGTTGTTAGGGCATATTTGGTCTTGGAAATTCCAGAAACATCTACGACGGGCTTCCCAAATTTGTAGAGGCTCTCAAGGTACTTGACATAGCCTTTGCACACTGTGAACATTGCCTTAATTTTGGCGGTTTTTGGGGCAAACTTTTCTTTATGGTTTATGATCTCAGTGATTTTGGCAAAGGGTAAGGTCTGGAGTTCGGATACGGTTTTTGGAAATAATGGTGACGGAGGTTCATAACTATCAACAGAAAGGAACATTGAGCCAAAGGCGAGAGAGAAGGCTAAAGATAACAACAAAGAGATCCTTGCCATGGTTGTATTGCTTATGGCAAGTAAATGTTAAAGAAAAACTAAAAGGGAGAGAAATATAAGAAAGAAGTGCCTTCAGATTTGAGATCTTGGGAAGATATATATACTTTGTTCTGAATTTTTATAAGCTAATTATAGGATACAAAAATGGTTAGTCATGAGAAAGAAAAAAACAACAAACAATAAGATATTGATGGAAGTCTGTTAATTTTTCTTTTGTAAGAGTTTTAGTGAATGATACAAGAAATAGGAGGAAAAATCATATCAGTTTCAATCAAATCGTTACTGAAGTTAAAACAAATAAAACAAAAATTCCTATCTGGAATGAAATAAATGGAAACTGTTACCTAGAAGAAAAAACAAAAAAAACACTGTTACCTAGGTTTTTCGTGTTATGATTTTAGTTTCTTTATATATGAGTGCATACTTCTCTAACAGATCGATAATGGTGGCTCCTTCCTCCTTATCAGATTAAATGTTATTTAAGAAATGATGTTCTTTTGAAATAAAATGTATCAAGTAGCCTTCCCATTAAACCAGTGGCGCTTGAGGGAATAAACCCAATAAGGTGAACCCGGATTCAAACTTCACTGGCCACACTGATATAGGTTATTGCTTTCGACCCATTTGAATGCCCGGGAGAGGGTATATCTGTGGGCTGTACCTCCACCTGGGGTTTAGATCTGTGTCTTTAATAGACCCGGGTTTAACCCTTTTAGTTTACAAAAAAAAAGTATCTTTCCTGTTTTATGACACGGCTTATCAATGACCTAGACAAAGATTCACAAATGAGTGTAATTCAAAAGAAGGGATTGTATCTGCTTCAAATGTGACGGGAAGTACTTCAAAAGTCATAGTTGTTATATGAGGAAATTCCATAAAAATACTCTAACAAATTTCATTAAACCTTTTAATATTTAAATTTTTCGTGCTCAGTTAATATCCATCTAATTCTTTCGCTCGCTTTAACACATTTTTTTTTAAATAATACCTCTTTTGATATCCAACCATTGTTTATATTAATTAAAATATTAATAAATTTCAAAAATAAATAAACAAATCTCCAAAATCAAAGAAAAATATAAAAGATTTTGAAATTTATATTAATATTTAGGACAGAAAGTAAATAAAATAAGGAGAAATTTTAAATTTCTAAAAATTTAATTTTGGAGGAAACAAATTGATGTTTATTTGAGAAAAAAAACTAACATCAATAGTTAAAACCTACAAGTTTTAATACAAATTTAAGATTATACAAAATTTAGTTAATTTTATTTCTCAAACACAAAACTAAATTACATTTTTCTGAGATTTTAAAATTTTTATTCATTTTTAAAAAAATCAATTGAAACACTTTATTATTTTTAATAAAATAAATAATGTTTGGATATTAAAATAGACACAGTTTTAATAGTTTTTGTATTAAAATGAACAAAATAACTAGTTAAAATATTAAAATGCATATAAAATAATTTTGAATATTAAAAATTTTAATAAAATTTAGTTGATTTATTTTTATGGAATTTTTTTTTATATTAAAGTGCCGCAAGTATTGAAGGTAGTGAGGAAGAATCGAGAGTATGAAGAGGTAAGCTATAATAGAACAAGAACTGATGGATGTGTTCCTAAATTCTTATTTTGATGATTAATTCTCTTATTTAAGACTATAACAGTGCATGGCATTGGAAATACATAAATGATTATTCCTCTGTATTGCGTCTATGCCTATGCCCTTTGTCTTGACGACAATGTTAGTCTTATCTTGTCAGTGCAACTATTAGCACATCTTATTTTGTGCTTACACCACAAGAAAATATACCAGACGCCAACAACAAAAACAACCATATTTTGGCTGAAAATGGCTACTCCCAACAAACTAGTCGAAAACATTCATTAGTACTATTTTGTCGAAATTTATTTTTCCAGAATTTGTGAGAAATTTCTGATAAATTATAGAGGACACTGAATTACCGGAAGTTTTCAACAAAAGTTTTACAGCGATTTCCACAAACATGTTTACGATAGTTTCCATCTAATTTTACGTTAAATATTAATTTAAAATAGCACTCAAATAAATAAAAACAAAATTTAAAATTGAATTTTAATAAGAACTATTTATTAACTAAAAAAAAATTAAAACTAAATATTGCCAATTTTTTATTATTAAAATAACAAGATGTATTAAAGTAAAAATATTAAAGAAAATGGCAGAAGAAAATATATATATGCTTCAATTTGTGAGGATGAAAATGAACAAAATGAAAAGAACAAAAATTGAATAAATTTTCATTTAAGGAATTGAATTCAAAAAAAAAATTCAACATTTAGGAACAAACGTTCCTCATCAATTTAAGAAGAGGAAAATACTCTTTCGGTAATTCCTCTAATCATGAGGAACATAGAGGAATGTGGTAGGGTCCATAAAAATTAGTTTGACAAAAAAATAAACTTAATTGGTATCAACTTTGAATAATAACAAACTCATCATCTTTTTTTCTGTAAAAGGTGGTCACCAATTGAAGCTATAGTTATTCGGCCTATTGTTTAATTATGTGATAAGAAAATTATTAGGTAGAGATACCGCAAGTTTCATTTAGTTATATATAGATAAGCATCCCATGTCATTTTCTTTCACAATAATAATAAAAGGGAGAAAAAAAAAAGCTAAATAAAGATGAACTCATGGCTTCCTTCATCTGTTTTGATGAATTGCATGATATTGTGCTTCCTTAGAGAAAAATAGTTTATAATGTATGTGCCCAGTTCAGTGACCTGAATCAATTTTTTCCGGCGACTTTGATCTGCCTAGCAGCACCCATTCGAACTTTTTCACCACCATTGAAGTTGAAGAGATATTTGAATAAACCTTTAAATTCTCCACTGCTCTGAGCTTCGGCATTCGCTCCTGCTTTATTTTCTAGTAGTTTTCTTCCATGATCTTTACCATTGAGGTAAGGGATATATTTAGCAAATTTCTCATACAAATTGTTGATTTTTCCACCTGTTTGTTCTTCGGTTAACTCTCTTCCGTGTTGCTTACCTTCTAGGAAAGAACCAAAGAACTGGAAATACTTTCCATACTTACTTTGGTCCGAACCGT
>CAKOAT010975153.1:315311-342764 GCA_932364175.1 Eruca vesicaria subsp. sativa | reverse complement strand
TTGTAAGTATTCTTTGTGAACGACTTATCAGACGACTTAATGGTAAGTCGTCTACAAAGAAGACTTACCAGACGACTTAACGGTAAGTCGCCTGATAAGTCGTCTACGTAGAATACTTAGAAGACGACTTAACGGTAAGTCGTCTACGTGGAATTATAGTCAAAAGATACACTTACACAGTCATGCAGCCAAGATAAGGCGGTTCAGAGGATGTAATACCACGTAGTTGGCGCTGTACGTGGTTTATCCTCCAAAGGTGTCTCATACCAGCTGCAAACACAAAATGTTCAGTCAAAAATCAGTTTTGTAGACTAAAAAGCAAGCTATTATGGATCACTTACGGATCAGTTTTCAACCAATCAGCGAGCTCCTTCAGTTTGGTTTTGTTAAATGATCCAAACGGATTATAGACTGGAGCTTTGGCCTTTTTGGAAGCAATGTTAGCCTTTTTGCTTCCGCTTTGGCCTTTTTGCTTTGGGTTTGGAATGATCACTTTGGCCGTGCTGTTTGCTGTATAAGGAGATTGTTGTGAGGCAGCAAGAGTCCTTGCTCGCTCACTCTTGGCACGTTTAATTTGTTCCAAACCGGCTTCCCTATTTTCATGATATCTTACTCGCTCCTTCACTCGATCTGAAATAGTGGGTTGGTGTTTTTCCAAGATTTCGAAGCTCGGGTCTGGATCTGGAGGGTTGGATGGAAGGTTGGATGGACGGCTGGATGGAAGGCTCGGTTTTGGAGGTTTTTCCTGGCTCGGAACTATACTCAGCTCTTTCGAGGCAGTAGCACCTGCGGACAAATCCGTTGCTTCACCCCCCTTCGGCAAGCTCTTCTTTCCCGCGTTCGACCCATTAAAACTTTCACATTCCCCTTCATTTTGACCCTTACTCTTTTTTTGTTCTTTTCTGGTGACACCAAGGATTTTCTCCACAGCTTCCACCCTTTTAGACAGATACTTGATCTCCGTAAGGCACGTCCCAAACCCTTGACTCAAGGCATCGAGTACATCCTTCAAAGAATCTTTCAAAGAATCCTTCACGATTCTTTCAATATCCTCTTTGGTCAACCCACCAACGTTCGGTCTGACCTCAGCCTCTTCCTCTGCAACTTCCTCTGCATCTCTGAAATGCATCTATTATCTGATCAGTAGTTGACCCAGCTTTGACATTAACTCCCAACAACTCCCAGAAAGCAACCATGCTCCTTTGTAACATGACAGTTTGGTCTCTCAAGGTCCTAAATGTACTCGCAGTTTAGACCAGTGAGGTATTCAAACTCGAGCAGTGAAAACCTCAAAGGTTGTGGACCAGCAAGACTCCATAGCTCATACTTCTTCTTTATGTCGAGCTGGAAACAGAGTATGTAGTGAACCAGCCTTGAAGCCCATTCAAAATCCAGCTCTTGGAACTTGATGAAAACTCCCAACTTAGACTCCTTAAGCTCTTCATATTCTTCATCCTTAAGAGCATTCCTTAGAGCAGTATATAACTTCGTACACGGATGATACGTAATGCTATGCTGAGCACTAGGCTCTTGCCCTAGTGTATGTATCCTACGGGCTACGGGGGAGTTCGGGAATATTCTGCAAAAAATCAAAGAAAACCATCTCAAACACACAACCATCCAGTATAACATTTTGAAAGCTGACCTGAAAATTCGGAGAAGATGTACTCGCCTTCGACATAGCGGTTATAGAACTGAAAAAAAAGCGCGATGAGAACGACGGTAACCGTAAAATATCCCCAATCTTTGAAACCCTAATTTGAAATGAAAATATCCACAACATCCAACCTAACTAAACAACAAGTCGATTGAAATCCCCAATTTTTGAAACCCTAATTTGAAACCAAAATTTCCCGAAATCATTGAAAACGCAAAACCAAACAGTAAAAGTAAAGGAAAACAACTTCCATCCGAATAAAAACCCATTAAATCGGCAAGAAAAGTCTTCGATTTACCTTGTTCTTGTATCGGATCGAAATCGCCTCGAAATTTTCTCGAAATCACCTTTGAGAGAAACGTGGCGTTAGGGTTTTCTGAATTTCGCGAAAAATGCCTAAAAACAAAAATCTTCTTCTATATGTCCGGTAAAAAATACGGTTAGGTTTAAAAGTAATTCGGTAAAATCCGGTTTGGACGACTTATAATTAAGTCGTCTATTGATACTATACATCTGACTAAGTCGTCTGCCTTATTAAGTATATTTACCAGACGACTTAGATATAAGTCGTCCAGACCCTAAACCCTAAAACCTAAACTAAATTGAATAAATTAACTAACTAACCACATTATAAAATCAAATTATACTTAAATAGAGTCTACTATATATAGAAATAAACACACTTAGGTAAATTTTTAATATTTCAAAAAAACATTTATGCTTTCAAAAATCTGACCCTAAGAAACACATACAATACTACAACATATGTTGGCAAACCCAAAACCAAAGAATATCATCACTCACTACTTTCACTCATCTATGTTAAAACTAATTAAATTTTGTTCTATATTAATTTATATCTCTTAAAACTGGTGTTAATTACATGATTTCAATTTTTCTCTTATCTAAATATTTTTTACAAATTTTTTAAATTATGTTTAAGAATAACTATACCAGACGACTTTCAACTAAGTCGTCTGGACGACTTAGTTGAAAGTCGTCTGAATAGAATACTTACGAGGTTAGACGACTAATAATTAAGTCGTCTGACAAATCTTCCGGCTGGATGACTTTCTAGACGACTTTAAAATATTAGTCGTCTACTAAGTCGTCCAGGCTTTTTGAGTATGTTTTAAGAATTTGTGTTAGAATTTATGTTAGACTTCTTAGACGACTAATAATTAAAATTGGTGTTACCATGGTTTGTACATAGAGGACAAAAGGAGCTGTAGTTATAAAAGTTGATCATCCATTACAAGTCATACGTTTAAAAACAATTTGAAACAAGGGAACAACAACATAGAAGTCATCCATTACAAGTCCACTAGAAGCAGATTACAATAAGACGATAGCAAGACAAACATCCATCATTTAGGAAGAGACGAGGAAGTTGAGGCACCATCCGCAGCATCATCCCCTTGAGGAGGTGTATACTGAATCTCAGTAAAACTAGGACCGAAAGGANAAGTCCACTAGAAGCAGATTACAATAAGACGATAGCAAGACAAACATCCATCATTTAGGAAGAGACGAGGAAGTTGAGGCACCA
Organism: Eruca vesicaria subsp. sativa; assembly: GCA_932364175.1. Lineage (NCBI taxonomy): Eukaryota > Viridiplantae > Streptophyta > Magnoliopsida > Brassicales > Brassicaceae > Eruca > Eruca vesicaria. The sequence goes on along the minus strand of CAKOAT010975153.1, from coordinate 339,558 downwards.
TCCGCAGCATCATCCCCTTGAGGAGGTGTATACTGAATCTCAGTAAAACTAGGACCGAAAGGAGTCACATGAAATACCATGTCTCCTTCCTTTTTGAACACGAGAATGTCACCGAGCAAAGGGAGTGTGCTTGGGCGAAGGCTTCCCAACCATCGGTGAGTCTTCTTCCTTCTTGTATAACTTCCCAAGTTTGGTGTGAAGCGTCCGATCGTAGTGTCCATTTTCCTTCGTTCGGCGTGCCTTCTATGTGTTTTGCGTAGAAGGCAAGTGGTATTGTCTACAAGTCAACAAAGGAGAAGATAAGAAAAGGAAATAAACAGAGGAGAAATAGAGAGCGTGTGTATACCACGCCACTGTAGAAACCAGGAAGCAGAGGCTTCAAGAAATGAGGTTCATGCTGATTCGCCATCTGCAAACAAGAAACGAATTGGAAACATTTTAATTCTAAGTCGTCTGGGTCGTCCACCTGGAAGACTTATAATTAAGTCGTCTGGAAAGTCTTTCAGGTGGAAGACCCTAATTTGAAATGAAAATATCCACAAATTGCTTGAAATCACAAATAGTAACCGTAAAATGAGAGGAAAACAATATCCAACCTAACTAAACAACAAGTCGATTGAAATCCCCAATTTTTTAAACCCTAATTTGAAACCAAAATTTCCCCAAATCGTTGAAAACACAAAACCAAACGGTAAAAGTAAAGAAAAACAACATCCATCCTAATAAAAACCCATAAATCTGCAAGAGAAGCCTTCGATTTACCTTGGTCTTGTATCGGATCGAAATCACCTTTGAGAGAAACGGCGTTAGGGTTTTCTGAGTTTCGCGAAAAAGTGAGTAAAAAAAAAACATCTTATATATGTCTGGTAAAAAATACGGTTAGGTTTAAAAGTAATTTGGTAAAATCCGGTTTGGACGACTTATAATTAAGTCGTCTGTTGATACTATACATCCGACTAAGTCATCTGCCTTATTAAATTAAGTCGTCCAAACCCTAAACCCTAAACTACATTGACTAAATTAACTACTAACCATGTTATAAAATCAAATTATACTTAAATAGTGTTTACTATACACATAAATAAACACACTTAGGTATATTTTAAATTTTTCAAAAAAACATTTATGCTTTCGAATTTCTAACCCTAGGAAACACATACAATACTACAACATATGTTGGTGAAACCTAAACTAAAGAATATCATCACTCACTACTTTCACTCATCTATGCTGAAAACAACTGACTTTTTTATATCTTAATTTATATCGCTTAAGACATATGTTAATTACATAATCCCAATTTTCATTTATCAAGATATTTATTACACAATTTTTAAATTATTTTTAAGAAAAACTGTCCCAGACGACTTGCGAGGGCTAGAAACGTAAAAAAAAAAGACTCTTTTTTTGGTTGTTCACAAGAGGTTGGTTGTAATTTCAACAGCCTTTTAAGTTACTTTTGCATTTGATTCAAGTTTGGGTTTACTTTTGCATTTCAAATCAAGTTTTAAAATTCAACTGAAACACTTTAGAATTTATAATAAAATAAATCATGTTTGGATATTAAAATAGACACAGTTTTAATAGTTTATGTATTAAAATGAACAAAATAATTAGTTGAAATATTAAACTGCATATCAAAGAATATTGAATATTAAAAATTTTAAGAAAAGTTAGTTGATGTACTTTTATGGAATTTTCTATTTTTATATTAAGGTGCTGCAAGGATTGAAGGTAGTGAGGAAGAAGCGAGAGTATGAAGAGGAGTAAGCTATAGCAGAACAAGAACTGATGGATGTGTTCCTAAATTCTTATTTTGATGAATTATTCTCTTATTTAAGACTATAAAAGTGCATGGCATTGGATAGACATAAGTGATTATTCCTCTGTATTGCGTCTATGGCTATGCCCTTTGTCTTGACGACATTGTTTGTCTTATCTTGTCAGTGCAACTTTAAGCACTTCTTATTTTGTGCTTACACCACTAGAAAATAGGGCTTATTTGTGAAATAGCCATAAAGAAAAAGAAAACTAGATTTTTAGAGAGAGAAGAGAGAGATAGGAAGAGGATGGATAAAGAGAAGGGGTATTTGGTTAGTTACCTAATTTTTTTTTTTTTTTGTGTAGCTATGAGATGCAATTTTCCTAGAAAATATATCAGAAGCCAACAACAAAAACCACCATATTTTTGCTGAAAATGGCTATTTCCAACAAACTAGTCGAAAACATTCGTCAGTGCTATTTGGTCGATTTTTTTTCTTCATAATTTGTGAGAAATTTCCTTTAAATTAGAGATGACACTAAATTACCAGAAGTCTTCAAAAAAGTTCTTACAGTGATTTCCACAAATACGATAGTTTCCATCTAATTTTATGGCAATATCATTCAATTATTAATTAAATATTTAATTAAAATAGCACTCAAATAAATCAAACCTAAATTTAAAATTGAATTTTAATAAGAACTAGTTATTAACTATAAATAAAATAAAATTTAAAACTAAATATTGCCATTTTTTATTATTAAAATAACAAGATGTATTAAAGTAAAAATATTAAGGAAAATGACAGAAGAAAATATATATATAGTTATTCAGCCTATTGTTTAATTATGCGATAAGAAAATTATTAGGTAGAGATACCGCAAGTTTCATTTAGTTATATATAGATAAGCATCCCATGTAATTTTCTTTCACAATAATAATAAAAGGGAGAAAAAAAAAGCTAAATAAAGATGAACTCATGGCTTCCTTCATCTGTTTTGATGAATTGCATGATATTGTGCTTCCTTAGAGAAAAATAGTTTATAATGTATGTGCCCAGTTCAGTGACCTGAATCAATTTTTTCCGGCGACTTTGATCTGCCTAGCAGCACCAAGTCGAACTTTTTCACCACCATTGAAGTTGAAGAAATATTTGAATAAACCTTTAAATTCTCCACTGCTCTGAGCTTCGGCATTGGCTCCTGCTTTATTTTCTAGTAGTTTTCTTCCATGATCTTTACCATTGAGGTAAGGGATATATTTAGCAAATTTCTCATACAAATTGTTGATTTTTCCACCTGTTTGTTCTTCGGTTAACTCTCTTCCGTGTTGCTTACCTTCTAGGAAAGAACCAAAGAACTGGAAATACTTTCCATACTTACTATGGTCCGAACCGTTGACTTTTTCAGTGGTGTTGTTCCCTGCTTTTTCTTCGGTTAATTCTCTTCCTTCTTCAAGTGATCTTGCATGATGAGCAACTTTCTTCAGCTTCTGTTCCTCAAAATCATTAACTAGATCCATGAAATCAGTGATCGAACTCCTGAAATATAGTATAGCAGCACCAATCTTATTCGATTCACGTAAGCTGATGCTAGCATCAGCCTTGTAATTATGTTTGGCTGAGATCTTTGAGATTACATTTTGAATATGACGAAGCCCTTTTATAAAACCAACACAGCTTTCCTTTAGCTTCAAGGAAGTTTTCTTATCGACTTTACCACTAATACTAGCTTCCACTGAAAGAATAGCTTTGGTTGTTAGGGCATATTTGGTCTTGGCAATTCCAGAAACATCTACGACGGGCTTCCCAAGTTTGTAGAGGCTCTCAAGGTACTTGACATAGCCTTTGCACACTGTGAACATTGCCTTAATTTTGGCGGTTTTTGGGGCAAACTTTTCTTTATGGTTTATGATCTCAGTGATTTTAGCAAAGGGTAAGGTATGGAGTTCGGATACGGTTTTTGGAAATAATGGTGACGGAGGTTCATAACTATCAACGGAAAGGAACATTGAGCCAAGGGCGAGAGAGAAGGCTAAAGATAACAACAAAGAGATCCTCGCCATGGTTGTATTGCTTATGGCAAGGAAATGTTTTTTTTTTTTAAAAAGTTTAAAAGGCAGAGAAATATGAGAAGGAAGTGCTTTTGATTTTAGATCTTGGAAAGGTATATATACTTTGTTCTGAATTTGTATAAGCTAATTATAGGATACATAAATGGTTAGTCATGAGAAAGAAAAAAACAACAGGCAGTGAGATATTTATGTGCGTCTGTTAAGTTTTCTTTTTTAAGTATTTTAGTTAATGATAGAAGAAACCGGAGGAAAATTGTATCAGTTTCAATCAAATCGTTACTGAAGTTAAAACAATCAAAACAAAAATTCTGTTTTTCTTTGTATGAAAGAAATAGAAAATGTTATCTAGGTTTTCCGTGTGAGGTTTTTAGTGTGCATACTTCTTCTCTAAAAGATAGTAAATGTTTGTTGGTTCCTCCTGATCAAATTAAATGTTATTTAAGAATTGTTGTCCTTCAGAAATAAAATAAAATGTATCAAGTAGCTTTCATATTTTCAGACGACTTATCAATGACAGACAAAGATTCAGAAATGCTGTGTTTTAATGCAAAAGAAGGGATGGATTGCTTAAAATGTGATGGAAATTACTTCAAAAGTCATAGTTATTCTAATTAGGTGATCATGCGAGTATTGAAGGTAGTGAATGTGATTGAAGGTGGTGGATAGGTAGAAGCGAGAGTATGAAGAGAAGTACGTATCCTGAGCATAAAAAGCTTGCATTGTGAAACCGTTGGTAAACCATAAGTTATTCGTCACAAACAAAGAGTGGGTTCGATCAAGTGATTGTGGAACATATTCCTTAGCCATCGGATTTAATTTAGACAACTCAACATCCGAATTACTGATCTCACGCTTGAGAGCCCCTTCACTACTTTCACCCTTTATAGGGTTTGGTGTCTTAACAGAAGAATTGGATTCAGGGTTTTGATCATCAGGATATGGCTATACAGATGGTTGTGTTCCTAAATTATTTTTTTTCTTATGGAGAATATTGGTCGTTGAGAAAATTTCCGACTATCACAAGTTCGTGAGGAAAATTCACAACGGGAAAATGCCCATCAGAAATGTTCCACAAAAGTAATATCTGTAAAAGACCATAAGTCTATCGCTAATATTCTCAAGATATGTGTTCGTTGGTTAAATTATTTACCATGTTTTCTTACGAATCATTTCGTCGGGAATCCTTGGAGAATATGTCTGTCAATAATTCGTCGGTAATATTCGAGGTAAATTTGTTTATAACTGAAAATCAGAATTATAATGCAAGTTGGCACACTTGAGGACAAAAGAGGTTCGATTTTAGTGACAAACTCACAACTAATTTGCATTTCTTCTTGTTTCATCTTATGGGCCTTTCTTGTTTCTTTGTAGCCAACTAACCCACACCATGATATCGTTACGTTTTTAGTCTACAATGGAAAAACTATACTACATTCTCATAACTAAGTAGTCGTAAAGTTTTTTTTTTTTTTTTTGATAACCGAGTGTCCTGATCCCACCATGTGGTCCAGACTAGAGACCGATCCTTGCGTGGACGCACACCTGAAGGTGGGTATTAGTTAGGTGAACACGATCTTTGGTCTCGGGCGCCAGAACAAGTTCGCATGTAAATTTCCTGGTGGCCAACGCGGATCGAACCCAGGGCGGGCATTCCAGCAGAAGTTCCTTTACCACTAGACCAACACACGTTGGTTAGTAGTCGTAGTCGTAGAGTTTTTTTTTTTTTTCCTTTTCTTTTCTTTAAAAAGGGCTTTTTAGTGGTCGTAAGTTGTAATCTAACATATGGATTTTCAATTTGTACTATTACATATCTTCCAACCGTGTGGAATATACATTAAAAAAAATATTAGTGGAATGTTTATGGGGTCAAGCCGGCGATGTTTGTGTAACAAAAGAGAGTAAACGAAGAAGAAATGCGGGTCGTTAACGGCGTTCGCTGTCGCAAACGATGACCTTGACGGAGACGTTATGCTTCTCGCCGTCGTCAAAGTTGCATCACAACTTCTTCCTTCATTAACACGCGCTTAGGCGCGTAACACACGCGTCCATGTGGGACCACTAAACATGGTGTTTTTAATATTTAGTTTATTCAAACGTTTCTTTATCATACTCTTGCACAAGAATTTCCCGGCAACGAAACCAACTTCTATATTGTCCTTTAATTGCTGAACTAGATTCATATATACATACACACTTACATACTTACATGCATATAATATATACTTCAAAACCACTTGACAAAGATAGTTGATGTTAAAAACTAAAGTTTGTTAAGTCATTCTCATGAAATCATGACACTCCCATGATATTTAATCACAGGAGACAGATAAGATTTTGTAACTTTACATTGCTTTCAACTATTCAACAAGGGGAAATTAAACTAGAAAGTGCAATATATATATTTAACAAATCATATTTTACATTAAAAAAAAAAAAATCCAACGATCAAATGTTTGAAGTGTTTCCTTCCTAAAATAATCAATTAGAGAGTTTACAATGAAAACAAATGTCGTTAGTGTCACAATAAATCAAAACACATTCAAATGCCTATAGTTCCCACTTTCTTCTATGTCCAAAGAATCCAACAAAAACGGCGTCGTATTACTTCCACTACCATCATCATCACATGATCTAGTCATGAGTTCTTTGGCTCTATGAACCTCAGCTTCCCAATCAGTCTTAGCCAACACGACCAACATTGAAACCAGACACGAGCCCTGAGCTGCAAACAGACCTAACCACAGTCCCTTGAAGTCAAACCCTCTAAAGAAACTTAACCATATAGCCACAGGCATTCCCACAAAGTAGAAACAACACAGGTTTATGTTTGCTCCTAGTTTAGGTCTAGCACTTCCTCTCAAAACTCCACACATTGTGGTCTGAGGACAGTTCCCTAGCTCGCAAAGCCCGATGATCGGCAAAACCATGGACGTCAACTTCAGTATCTCTTCTTCAACCGTGAACAATCTAGCCCACCAGTTCCTAACCATCAACGCGAAAAACATGGCGAGTAAACCTAACCCTAGGCTTAAACAAAGTCCGGTTATCGCACCAGTCCTTGCCTTATCAGGCTGATTCGCGCCTAGCTCGTTCCCTACGCGTGTAGAGACGCTGACACTAAGAGAGGAAGGAAAAATGTAGATCAAAGCAGTGGTCTGGATCAAGATTCCCATAGACGCGACGGTTGCTTGCGGATTAAGTAACAGTCCACAAAGAAGAATCATTATTTCATACCACCACCATTCTAAACAAACAGAAACGCAGCTAGGGATTGCTAGCTTCATTAATAATCTCCATCCTTTAAAGCAATCAATAGAGAATCCTCCCCAAGTCTTCTCATAAACACCCGAAAACACGATGTAGATGATCAGAAACCCTAGGAGGTTTACATTAGTCCAGATCCCGCCCAGGGCTACGCCTTTAAGACCGAACCCTAGGGAAGAAACAAGAAGGTAGTTGATGGGAATGTGAAGCATCACAGCGAAGAAAGCAGAGTATGTAAGAGGAAGAGTGATGGATTGAGATCGGAGGTAGATACGGAGAGGATGTAACAAAGATTGAAGAAACAGATCAGGGAGAGAGAAGAGGATGAAGATCTCAGCTTGGTTCGAGATTTCTTCGTCTTGTCCGAAGAATAATAGAATCCTCTTGATGTTGAGCCAGAGGATAGAGATGGGGAGAGAACAGAGGAGGAGCAAAAGTGTGGTTCTTTGCAAAGCAAGGCCTAAGAGTTTGAATCTTTTGGCGCCAAAGGCTTGAACGCAGATGGGTTCCATGCCGATGGAGAGACCGGAGAGGAGAGAGTATCCGGTGATATTGGCGAAACCGAGGGCTAGTGATCCGCCGGAGAGAGCAGGGAGATCGTTGAGACGGCCGAGAAAAAGCATTGAGATCATTGAGCGAGAGTAGAGGAGTAAACCGGTTAAGATCATTGGGAGAGATATTTTGGCGATTGATTTGGCTTCTTGAAGCGAAGAGGAGAGATGGGTCGTGTCCGGATTTGGATCTTGTCGGTGATCTGTTTGGTTCTTGAGGATCAAAGGAACAGCCATGTTTGCAGGTTTGAGAGAGAGAGAGAGAGAAAGAAAGGAGATGAAGGTGTTGTCGATGTGTGAAAGGCGTGTTATAAGTTTCAAATTAAGTGACTAATTAAGCTTTAGACAAGTGATTAAGGAAAACAAGAGAAGTTTTTTGACTGGAATAGTTAAGTCTTAATTTATTTTTCTCCCAAATTAAAACAGAACTGTTTTGGCGGTTTTTTTGACCAGCCATTATGTCAGAGCATGTGCATTGAGGGTTCATAAGGAGTTTATAAGGAGGTTCACACAGTTTTCTAGATGAACAGTGATGAACTTCTCTCTCCAAAAGTTCATCCCGGTGAACCCCAAGAGGGTAGAGTTCACCACGTGTCGGAAGGGGATTGGTTCAATTATTATTTTTTTTTTTTTTTTTTTTTAAAAATCTGATAGAAAAAAAATAAAATAATAAAATATTAAAAGATGAACCCCAAGAGGGGTTCATTGATGTACATGCTCTCATTGTTATGACTCCTCCGTCTTCCTACTGGCGACAGTATTCTATGTATTTTTTCTAAATTATTTTTATTCCAAAGTTATAAAAATAAAAATTCTATATTATTTTTATTTCAAAGTTATAAAGTAATTATATAAGTTTGTAAAGGGAAAAAAAATATTTTGGTTCGGAGTTATTATTTTTGTATTTATTTTTTTTTACTTTCATTTGTGGGATATAATATACACACACACAATTCTTTTTCTTTTACGAAAACACACACAATTCTTATAAACTATGGATCATGGATGTGCTATGGAAACTTGTTCTTTTATTAAAAATTATAATTATAAAATTCAGTTCAAACAAAAAAACTTGTTCTTTTATTCACGATTACGTTTATTTATATGTAATTCGTAAATCTCTAAGTTATTGCTTTTATCTGGAATTCTTTATTTGCCTCACGTTTGCTGCATGCATCTTAATGGAAAACTAGTAAAAAGAATATTTGGTCTTTGTATATAATTTACTTGTTTTTTAACTTTTCGATATTCAAGCCCTTTGTCAAAAAAAAAAGCCCTTTGTCAAGAAAAAGAAGAAACTTTTCGATATTCCTCTTTGCTAAAATGGTTGTTGGTTCACTCCGCATCTTCAACGCTTTTGCAACAGCTAATTTGTACAGGAATGTTACTTAATTGATTATTGACGAACTTCACATATTTTTAAAAAATGATAAGCTACAAGATTTATACATAGCTGGAAATTTCTTTTTAAGCTGAACTGTGGTCCATAATAGACTGGATTAATATATATATATATATATATATATATATATATTGTTGTTATATGCACTATATATTGAAAATGACTATATTTGCAATATATGTTATTTAATTATTTGTTAGAAACAAATCATACAACCAAGTAGAAATTAAATCCCTAAGATACGATTTGAGAGTTTTATAGAAGTGTTTTCTTAAGGGAAAATTTCTTAAAAATACATGAACTGATTTATATTTGTTAATAAAATACACAAACTATTTTGGATCTCTGTTTAATACATGAACTAATTTTCGTTACCTATTAAATACACAAACATTTAAAATTCAAAGATTTTCCACATCGTTTTTAATGACGTTAACTATATTTAACAGATTTGTAGAAGCTGTTAGTGTTTAATTAAACACATGTCACATATTTAAATTATAAAAATAAAATTCCTTAAAAATACACGAATTAATTTTTATTTGTTAATAAAATACACGAACTATTAAGATCCCCGTTTAATACACATGCTAATTTATGTTTTCAACCAACTTTTGAAATTTGCAGTTTACACATCGATTTAGGACTATATTGATGATGTTAGTTTTAACTAAACATGTGGTAAAAATGTGAAAAACACGCTCACCTTCCAAAACTTCTCAAGTTAGTTTCAATTCGAATTTAACACCGTAATCTGTTCCAATCCATTTTATTCTCTAAATTATGTTCATTTTCTTATTTTTCGCTTTGATTTCCCTTTATATCGACCTCGTGAAAAACGACGAAAAAGATTAGGTCATTTGAAACGAGTTTCTGAGTTTGGAATTAGTTTATTATTATGTATTTCTTATTCTTATTCATTGCTTTAGTTGTAGTGATAATGATTTAATCAATGTTAATTTACACTATGATCAATAAGTTTCTTATTATAAATTAGGTTGTACATCTATTATCTCTACTATGATCAATAAATTTGAAATTCCATTTAAAAAAATCTACACTATGAAAGCGTAATAGAGAAGAAAACTAACAATATAATTAGCTGGATGATTTTTAAGGAATTTTTTCTTCACATATATATAATTAACCACTAACATCTTCTTCACTTTTGTTAAACATAGTTAACATCGTCTAAATCATGCTAAACATAGTTAGCATCAGCTAAATCGATGTGTAAAATATAAATTTCAAAAATTGGTGTATTTAATTGAAAGCATAAATTAGTCTGTGTATTAAACGGGAACTAAAATAGTCTATGTATTTTATTAACAAATGAAAATTAGTTTGTGTATTTTTAAGGAATTTATTTTTATAATTTAAACATGTGTTTAATTAAATACTAACGTTTCGACAGATCCGTTAAATATAGTTAACGTCGTTAAAAACGATGTGTAAAATTTTTGAATTTCAAAAGTTTATGTATTTAATAGGTAACAAAAATTAGTTTATATATTAAACAAGAATCCAAAATAGTTCATGTATTTTATTAATTAATATAAATCAATTAGTGTATTTTTAAATAATTTTCCCTTTTCTTAACTATAAAAACATAGGGTAACAAATTGACTCGTGTCGTTTCTTAAATTAAATAGTGTTCAGCACAGCAACAAATGTCAAAGCTTATTAAATTTAAATTTGAATGTTAGAGAATTACTATTTCATCTGAACTATAAACAAATAGAAAAGTGATCAGTTCCTGAAAAATTCGCTAAAGATGACCTATCTGCGTCATAGTTGAATCCACTTGACAGTTCGGTGCCTAATAACATGTATGATATTATAAAATTCATCTTCCAACTGTTCGAGGCTTCGACCAATAATACAAGAAAATGTTCAATTCCAAAAAAATAAGAAAATGACCTTAATTTCTATATAATTACGATTTCGCCTCTACTTCATTCTTTCTGAAACCAATTTATAAATTTAGTAGCTATAAAAAGATTAATATTAAGTTATCACGGAATTATATTCAAAATTCTGGACGCTTTTCTATAAAAATTGAAAATTATGCTTGCAACAAACTGAGAAGAGGGAATATACCAATAATTCGTATTTTAAAATTTTCCAATAATTTATTGGACCACCCTATTCATATAGTAGAGGAGGAAATTATAGTTTGGCGAAAAAGGAAGGCTTGCTTCCATAATTAGTTTTAAATGAAATATTTTATGAGTTTATGGTATAGATTTGGAATAACAATTTATTGTATATGCATAGATATTATTATAATGTCACATGCTTCACCTTTATAGAATATGGACCATTAATATAGTTTAAGTTTAGGATGATGGGAAAAAAAATTATATTATCTTATCACGAGTTATGTCGACATTTATTATATTATAATAAAATAATCCAATAACTCTAAATATAATTTTTACAACAAAAAGAGAAATCATATGAAAAATAGAATTTGAATATTTTAACAAAAGGTTATTGTCACGTAATTCGTAAATCTCTAAGTTGACCGAGTATATGAACCAAAAAGAATTGTTTTTTTCGCCTAATCTTTATTGAATATGTGCTATAGCTTAACAATAAACCACATATTCATTACGAAAATTGATTATGTTTGAGAATAAGAAACTTTCCGAGATAATCGAAAGATATGTGTTATTATTATACTTAAACTTATCTAGGTTAGTCTAATAGAAATTTTATTATCATAGTCAAATATGTCTGTTTTCGTAACTAAAACTAATAATTGTGCACCATTCTGACAACGTCTAATTATATTTTTCGTCGAAGACGTACTAAAATCAGCATACCGCATATATAATGGTTTTCACAGATATTCTAGAAACCATATCTTCACATGATCAGTGTAACAAAACAATGTCATGTTGTCAAAACTGTACAAAATGTATTAATATATTTGGCATAGAAGGAATCAAGACCATAAAAAGCTTATGTAATATGAGGAACCCTATAATAGCCTAATTGCATAGTTTATGCTTCTCGTGTAGCTTTTAACTAAGCATACCTTTGTATTCTGTCATTTGGTGACTTCGATGTATGTGATAACCATCATCCGGTTGCATAGAGTAAATAGAGTACTATGTATTATTCAATTGTTAGGGTATAATACACAAAGGGCCTATGTACAATATTGTTATAGCTTGTCGTGGGATCTAAGACATCAGTTACGTATATGATATATCATATAAAATTGATTAACTGCACATGATTTACTTTATATATCGTCTAAGTTTCAAAGTTTTTTTTTCTAGTTTCAAAGTTACATACATCTCTTTTGATATCTTAAAACGAACGAGTTGCTTCACTCTATATAACTTTGTTTCAAAAGAAAAATCATTGAGTCCCTACCAAATGATACACGAGAAGGAGACAAATTTGTTGGTCGTATGGAAAATTGGAAGGCACTTCACCACGATCGTGTAATATCGGACAGGAAATAGTTATCTATCGGAGTTTGAGAGACCCGAGTTCGATTAAGAAATCATTTCGTCAATTCGTTTCTATCAGTTAGATATATTCATCGGCACCAATGCTGACTCATTCACATATTTTTGGTTTCTAATGCCGAACATTGTCCTATGGTATCATCTTTTCGTCTATATATCATATCCGAAAAAGATAAATTATAGGTCTTTTATATATATAACTTAATGAAATTTAAAAGAAAAGTAAAAGTCTAAAACTATTTTCAACTTCTAGGAACACTAAACTAGGATATACTCTTTGATTAAAGCTGAAATGAGGAAAAACAGAGTTGTCCAAATGTCAATCCTCAAAGCTAGTTCATTGATTGTCAGTACATGTGTATATATTGCTGTGTCTTAAACATATGGGTTTATGGGCTTAACTTGTGACACAATCTTGTGTACTTATCATCTGGTGGACAATATTGTTTTTCTTCATGTGTGCTTCGATACGGATAGCAAAATCTAAATATATTGTGTAAACTTTACTGCCAGCAACTCTTGTGTTCAACTATTGTTATATATATATATATATATATATAGTTCTATGAAGAACATAATATGTATACGTATCAAAACGAGTACATATTTACAGGCTATTAGCCCTATTACTTTATATATTAGCCTGGGAGTTAGTTCTTACTTCTAACTCTTGCTCAATATACCGTAAAGGCTCGCTAATATGAAACCCAATATCGCCAGACAAAGCCCATTGGATATCTGCCACCAATATAAGCACGACTTATCTCTTTTTTTTTTTTCTGAATTAACCGATGACTATCCTAGATCCATAAAGAAACCTAGACTGAGTCCTAAAAGGAAGTGCAGCCGATAAATAAAATTTCTCTTCGAATATTCAAATAGGTCCTAAAGCATGAATTCATATACATGTTAGATGACTAAAAATAATTAAACACAGCAGATAAATCAAAACTAAAACATGTTGGTGTCTCAACCCCACCTTCTTACCACTATACCATAATCATCCGATCATTTTCTTCCTTTTCCAGCTGAAGTAATTCATACAATTAAGCCCAAAATACAGGGGAGCAGAACTTTTCTAATAATCATCTTTGTAATCACTCTAATAACTAATGAAACCCATTCTGAGCCAAGAGGAAAATCTATGGAGGAAATTAGTGATGTTTTCACGTATCATACTCACGTTAATTTCCGTGATGGTTTGACTACGGAAGTATCCTTAATAAATTTAAAATTACCATTATTAAATTTTGTTTTCTTTTTTTATTTGGTAATTTCTGTTAGTTAAATTTATTTTAATTTTTTTCTAATAACAGATATAGTAAAAAGGACAATCTGAAATCTGAAAACATTTTGTTTTGTAATATATAATGTTATTTAATAAAAAAGGAAAGTTAATCAAATTAATCTTGACATGAAGAAATAATTAAATAAAAAGAGACTATTTTAAAGTAATATTTTATTATACATATTATCTTATTATAAAGAAAAATGATAAAATAAAAGCATATTATTTATAGTAATATTTACTAGTTTTTATTCAATATAAATTATGGATACCTCAAAACATATTAAAATAAACATTAACTACTTTAACAATTTATTTCTTTTGTAAAAAAATATATATGCATGAGATTCAAAATATTATCTTTATATTCTTTTATGTAAGTTTAATTAATCTACACATTATTTATTTTCTCTTTTCGCTTCTTACAAAATTTTCTCCTAAAATATATTTAAACGAAAACTAAATGTAAAATAAAAAATTATCAAAATATTAATTTATTTAGAGAAAGAAAATATTACGGTTAAGTTCAAAGAACCAGATGCAATATAATATACTCAAGTAATAACTAAAGGTATTAGATATTACATATGAAAATCACATGTTTAATTCCAAGACATAATATTATTAATATAAATTATACATATAACACTACAAAAAACAAGGTCTGTAGTATCACTAATTTTTAAAATTTATATCACTTATTGAATGACACAAATGTATTACCATCACTTAAATAATTAGTTCTGATAGTGGCGATACAATATACGGCATCGGTTACAGTAACTGATGGTTATACTTCCATCAATTATAATAACTGATACTATAATGCATCCCTTATCATAACTGATATAGATATTAGTGACACTTAGCGTAAATGATTTAATTATTTGTATCGATTATTTTAAACGTTGTAAATACTTGCGTCACGTTTTATAGATGATGTATTTTTATATCATTTGAAATATGTGATGTTAACAGTAGCATTACTTCTTATAAACGATGGGAAATGTATTATCACTTATAACAACTGATACTAATTATTGTAACGCTTTTGTTAAGTGATTGGAAAAAAAATGTTTCACTTAATTTAATTGATGTTAATGTAACACTGTTGCATCATTTGATATACTTGCTACAAATACTTACACATCACTTATTAACTGAAGTGATATAAATTCTTCTGTAATTACAAATTTAAATTCATTAAAATAAAATAAAAAATTAATAATATAAAATAAATAAATTATTTTTCAGACAAATATCAAAATGCATACAAAAGTCGTATATTAAAACGAGAAGCAAACATAAGAACTATAGTAGCTAATAAAATAAATAATCCAACCAATGGTCTTAGCTATTATTAAAAGTGCATGCCGCCATACTCTAATTCACATGATCTCTATTTTTGATTGCCTATAAGAAAATACTAGAAGATTTATTTCCTTTTAATCAAAGAGTAATGTTTAAATTAAATATGTTTTAACATTAAACTCGTAAAGTACCTCAGAATTCTGTTGATTGACCAAATTTGATAAATTATCAGCAAAATTTGGTTGATTGGCCAAGTTTGACAGAACACCAGCTAAATTTGGCACCGTTCCATTAGACTGCATATAAGTAGTATTTAGTAAACAATAAAATACAGCAAATAAAATATAAAACACTAATTAATATAAAATAACCTGAATAGTAGTAGCACCAACTAGTTGTTGGATCATTCCTGCTAAATTCTGGACTTGGCTTTGCAATCCTGAAACTTGTGACTTCAGCTCAACAACTTCAGAATTTGACGCTTCTACATTTGGAGTACTGGACATTTTCAATAGCTTTGAAGGTGTAGGTCCACGTCCTAGGCACCGGACTCGTCCTGATCGCTCTGGTCCAAAAACTTTGGAATACTCATCGTCTAAACTAGCAGTGATATTTGACCTTTCAACTGAAAGATTTTCACTCATCAAAAGTGTGAGTTCATCCTGAAATATTTAAACAATATAAACATGTATAACTTAATAGTTTTATAAATATTGGAAATAAATTTTTATATTTAAAAGAACTAACCGCACGAGTTTTTGCTTCTTCACAAACAAAAGTTCCATCAGACTTCTTACGGCTTGCAATGAAAAATTCTGCTCTGCATGGTGTTCTTCATGTTTGGTCTTTCTAAAGAAAATATAAGAAAAAATATTTAACTTATTGTCCAATACAAATATAAATATGTACCTACACGAATGGTATGAAGAATCAAAAAATCATAAAAACACAAATTACTTACAATGTTTTGTCGCTTCCTCGCAAAACTCTTTCTTCCGCAGACATGTGGTAAAGTATTCTTTTTTTGGTTATTGATATTCCGTTCACGCATTTTCTGAGTTACTCCCAAATCTTGTAATATGTATAAATCTATCTTATATTCAATACATAAACATACCTTCCATTTTTCACTGAATCTATAGAAAACAAAACCATTCCACTGATCTTCTGGAACCATGGCAGGACGATTCTGTATGGTTTCAGTACGGTCATTCCGTTTGTACATCTTCCAGAGACGAACTTTAAAATCCTTGCATCTGCTCCCTAATACACTTAGAACATAGTTCTTTTTCTTGTCCGGATTATCAAACCAGAATTTAGTCTGTAACAAATGCCATAGCTTTTTATTACAAAAAAATAGTATGAAAAATATAAAAACCAATAACTATGTTGTAAGAATAATAATATTTTTTTGTTACCAGAATAATGTCCCAGGCTTTGTCCTTCCGATGAGGAGCGAATACCCTCCAATCAGCATAGTCAATTGGCAACAAATTAACATCATTACTCAACTGACCTAACCAAGACCCTAATAAACCTCCAGAATCTTCATCAGGCTGACCACAATCTTCATCAAAATGAATTATCACTTGCGGTTTTGCAATTTCCAAACTTCTTTTGTTGTCAACGTTTGTTCTTGTATTTCTCCATTTGAATCTATTTAATAATCAGACAATGCATTAGTTATCAAAACTAAATAATCAGACAACGCATTAGTCTGTACCAGGAAGCAACGTATTCCCGTTTTCCACTAAAAAAAAAAATATATATATATATATATATACATTTAGTTATAAACAATTATTTGTGTCAATAAAAAAACTGAACGTCACCTCTGATTTTCACTTTCCATTTGAAAGTGTTACACTCTGGAGCAAATTGTGGTGGACAACTGAAATCTAACTCCGTCTCTAAAAGCTGCGAGTCATCCGGTGCTTGTGTATCATCAGAATCTATAAAGAACATAGCTCTACACAGAAAAATATAAACCTAGTTAATATTGACCAAAAAAAATACTGATGAAAACTATTGACCAAATACAGAGACATGAGGGCTCTGCTTTTGTGAACTAAAAACAGAGGGCTCTGTTTTTGTGAACTAAAAACAGAGCAAGAGTATGTACATCTAAAAAAAAGCTGGTTCTCAGATTTCACCACTAAAACTAAACAAGCGTAGGATTATTCATAGATATCTTATAAGCAAGTCAAAAGAATCTAAACAGCAGTAACACCAATGAATAAGAAATCAATGAAACCAAATCAATAATAGAGAAATCAATGAAACTCAATAGGCCTGTCCGTTTCATCACCGCTACTTCTAGCGGCAGAGTTCAAAAACTACGGCAACGGAGACCAAAAAAGCAGAATCGAAAGTTAAAACAGCTACCGATTGATGATGCTAAACACACAGCGGCTGGAAATTCAAAGACTTTGATGACGCTATAAAATCTAGCGACACAAAAACTGGAGGAAACGGGTGTTTCTTGTACCTCGCTAAACGTCGTAGGGTGATTTCAATGATATGCTTCTCTTGAAAACCCTAATACGTTTATGGTGAGTTAATATATAAGTTATAAATATATTTCACTTGCCGCCTAATGTAAAATAGAAGTATATTTCACTTGCCGCCTAATGTAAAAAAAATTATTTTTCATGATTAATTAGATCCTAGATTTTTTGAGAGATTTCAAATTAAGGGCTTGTGAAATTGGGAATTATCTCGACAAGAGAAAGAATCTCTTGGGCACGTGCAATCTAACCTTGCGCTTCTCTCAGTTGCTCATCCTTGTACATGATTGTTTCTTGAGCAATCCTAGGATAAAGACTCTGGCTTTAAGGTACTCAAAACTTCAAACATGGCAACTGCAAGATCGTGTAACAAAACACACAGGAAAACTAACATGTTCCTGCAATTCAGCGAACTGTCTCTCCTTCTCTTGGATATGCGCCTGAAGTTCAGACATTTTATGTAAGCTTTGGGACATCTCAGCTTCAGAGTGATCACGCTATGGTTTTGATCTGTATTTCAAATTAAGGGCTTGTGTAGAGAAATCAACTTCTCATGTAAGCCGCCTTCTTCTCCAAAGAAGATCCTCGTTTGGAGGCTTACCTACCCTTGGAGCTCAACAGTGTTGTTGTGGAAACTTTGGAAGATGAGCCGAGTGAGAAGCTCAAAGCTGATAACCCAATCTTCAACATTAGTTACAAGTGTTTCTCTGATCCTTCAACGCCTTTGGCTGGTGATTGCCTTGTTATGTTGTATCATCACTTCTCTATAATTTATGCAGTTATGTTTTCCAGACTTTTCTTTTGTTTCATGTTTTGTGTTTATTTATCTCTATGCACACCATGTTGTGTGTTGTTTTATGCTGGTGAAAAAAGAGTCAATATTAAAACGAGAACCAAACATAAGAACTGTAGTAGCTAATAAAATAAATAATCGAACCAATGGTCACATGCTACTATCCCCCATGTCATATAAATCTCTAGGTTGGACATGCACAGCAATATTCCATCCTTTCTCACATGGGTCTTCTACATAATACACCATTTTTGCTTGAGAGGCCAAGACATACGGTTCGTCTTCTTCTTCATCCCCCGTGTGTAACAAACGATCAAAGTTCACCATGTTATGATCATAAGCATCATGTTTGTAGCCTCGAATACTGCGAGTATCAGCCCATTTACACTTGAAAAGCACAACTCTAAAAATGTCAGTTTAGTTCGATAACTTCTACTAACTTCCCATAACAAGCTGTATCTCCTGCTTTAGGATTTTGATCACGCGAGCTCGCATAACTCACCGAATCAGCATTCACATAAACACCACTATTTTGTGTCTTCAGGCCATCGCCTCTTCCTGATGCTCTAAACTTATACCCATTGATATTATATGATGAATATTTCACTACTTTTTCAGACGGACCCAAAGCTAAGCTTCTAATATCATCAGACACACCTTCAACATCATTTTTTTCCACCCTATCTTTTAGCCATTTCCCAAAATTAAGATGCACTTCTCTGTCAAAATCTAAGACGTGGCTCTGCTTGCTTTGGCGAATCTTTTTCTTGCTAAGCTCTTTCTTGTAGCGCCTAAATTAACCAATAAATATAAATGGTTTGTTATTTAAAATAAAGGAAAACAAATTTAAAATAGAATATGTATTGATTAATATGGAAAACTTACTCTCTCAAAGGATCTAGGAATTGAAAATTTATCAATATAAACCGATGCGCCTGTTGTCTCTCGACATAACTAACTAAGTGTATAAACCTGACCAGCTCCGACGAATCGGCCTACATTTGGGAAACTTAATCGAAGCTCCGAGTTTGATGTATGATTTTGCACTGGTGAAGGCCGGTCATCAACTCTTCCAACTATGTTGAATCTTGTCTCTATATCATTGAGATACTTTGAGAAAAATGTAACACATTCATCAGCCAAATATTGTTCGCATATTGATCCTTTGGGTCTGACACGATTACGAACATAAGATTTGAAATGTCCAAGTGTTCTGCACATATATTAATTATGTGAGATACTCCTATATTCACCAGTCATGAAAAAATTATGTGACTAATAGTTTATGATGATTACCTTTCAATTGGATACATCCAGTGAAAAGCCACTGGTCCACCTTGTTTTACTTCTTCGACGAGATGCACAGTTAGATGTACCATTACAGTGAAAAATGAGAGAGGAAATACCATTTCCAAATGGCATAAAGTCATTATAATATGCTCCTGCAGTTTATCTAATTCATCTGGATCAATGACTCTTGCTGATATATTTCGGAAAAAACGAGATAACTCAATAATGGCAGATGTTACATCTTGTGGGAACAGATCCCGAACTGCTACTGGCAATAAATCTCTCATTATAATATGAGAGTCATGACATTTAAGACCAGATAGCTTTTGATTCTTCGCATCAACGCAGCTAGATATATTAGATGCATATCCATCCGGCAATTTTACATTTTTTAAGACATCTAAGAAAATGTCTTTCCCACTACGATCCAAAGTGAAACTTGCTGGTGCATAATTATCATTATTATCAGGCCACAACTCAGAGCGAATACTAAGCTCACAGAGATCTTTTCTAGCGCTTAAGTTATCTTTTGACTTCCCCTTGTCGTCTAACAATGTGTAAACAACATTGTCAAACACATTTTTTTCTATATGCATAACGTCTAAGTTATGTCGTAGGACCATAGATTCCTAATAAGGCAAGTCAAAAAATATACTCTTCTTTTTCCACTGTTGATCATCACACATTTCTATACCACTTCGGTCTCTCTTTTTACCAACCAAGTCACGTCTCTTTCCAAGAGTAATATTAACTCTTCCTTGTTGATCTTTAATTGTAGAACCTGTTGGTGAAACTGGTGGATTTCTCAGTTCTACAGTTTCATCAAAAGTAGCTTTGTTTTGCCGATACTTATGATTTATGGGAAGGAAACGGCGATGGCCCATAAAACAATTCGTTTCTCCATAGCGTAAACGTCGACCAACGGCATCATAGTTGCAGGTTGGACATGCCAATGCTGTATAAGTATTCCAACCGGATAAATTTCCAAAACCTAGAAAGTCACTTATTGTCCACATAAGAGCTGCTCTCATGCTAAATGTCTGATTTGTTAAAGCATCCAGAGTT
This sequence comes from Eruca vesicaria subsp. sativa, assembly GCA_932364175.1. Taxonomy (NCBI): domain Eukaryota; kingdom Viridiplantae; phylum Streptophyta; class Magnoliopsida; order Brassicales; family Brassicaceae; genus Eruca; species Eruca vesicaria. Next base: position 318,767 of record CAKOAT010975153.1, on the reverse strand, counting down.
TGAATTCCATCAAACCATAACTCCTTTAGTTCTTTGATAAGGGGCTGCAAGAAAACATCAATATCATTTCCAGGCATTTTCTTTCCAGGAATAATCATAGAAAGAATCATTGATGTTTGCTTCATAGATATCCATGGAGGAAGTTTATATGGAAATAGGATCACTGGCCATATACTATAATTTGTACTTAATGTACCAAATGGGTTAGAACCATCAGTGGCCAAGCCAAGACGAACGTTTCATGGATCTGATGCGAATTCGGGAAACTGTAAATCAAAAGCCTTCCAAGCTCCACCGTCTCGAGGATGTCTAAGCTTTCCACCACCATCAGGATCAGTTGCATGCCATCTCATATCCGAAGCTGTTTTTGACGACATAAATAGTCATTGTAGACGGGGTTTTAAAGAAAGTAACGTAAGACCTTTGCAGGAATTTGTTTCAGTTTCTTTGTAGACTGAGATGCCTCACTAACTGTAGAACTACCACCTTTCCATCTAGATGCTTCACAAATTACACATGTTTCTCTATCAGCATTTGCCTCCCAATATAGCATACAATCGTTTGGACATGCATCGATTAATTCATATGTCAGCCCAAGCTTGCGAATAACCTTTTTCATGTCACCGAATGAGTCTGGGAATTTTGCTTTTGGAAAGGCTTCTTTAAGCAATTCAAGCACCATAGAAATTCCCTTATCGCTGATACCGCACATACACCTGATATGATACAACTTCAGTATGAATGTCAACTTTGTAAGTTCAGTGCAGCCAGGGTAGAGGTTTTGATTGAAATCAGCAAGCAACTCATCAAAACTAGTTTCACCGCTGGTACCTGATGGGTTATCATCATCGATTGGTTGGTCAGAAGAACTAGATCTAGCATATGTATTCATGTTGATTATAGGAAAGAGGTCATCCAAGAGATTTGCCGTTGAATTAGAGTCATCGGGAGCACGAAGGATTTATGTTGCTTTTGCAGTAGTATTGACATCCTCTCCATGTAAAACCCATTCTGTGTAAGAACTTAGAAATCCGAAACACATTAAGTCACCTTCAATATCTTGTCTTACCTTCGCTTTGGATAGAGAACAATGATTACATGGACATTTTAACATGTCCACTTTAATTTTTCCAAAAGCAAAATCTAAGAATTGTTTTACGCCATTTGAATAGTCTTGAGATAAACGAGACTTGTTTATCCATGACTTGTCCATGATGACCTAAGAAATATACATATATACAAATTTAGTTATAAAAGAAAACAGGTGCAGGGAAATTAAAAGAAATAGAGACACGAGGCTCTGTTTTAGTGAATTAAAAATAGAGTAAGAAACAACAGTAAACTAAACTTTTATCAATACAGACCATTCTTTGCTTTTACTGTGCTGATATATTAAAAACAAGAGCAAGAAACTCAAACGAAGTATCAATACAGACCACTCTTTACTTTTACAGTGCTGATATATTTGTACTACAATTTTTTTTGGCTATTAACTGCAAGGAACATTCCTTTGTTGTTGGTTCCTAGAAAAAGCTCATTCACACTATAAAGTAGTTAATTAATCATAACATTACATAGTTGCCAGTTTCTGTGAAGAAACCTAGCTACCAGACTAATGTGACTGTTAAATATATTTTTAATTATCTCTCTTTTTCACGGACTATGAACCGTAGTTACGTTCATTATATATTGTTTAAATTTTTGTTTCAGTGCATCAACATCCTCTCCAAGAAATCAATGGAACCAAATCAATAAAAGAGAAATCAATAAAACTCAATATTACTTGTCACTATTATGCCATCAGTAGATTAACAGAGAAAAGATGTGGTAATTTACGGTGATAGGCTTCTCTTGAAAACCCTAAATCAAAATACGACCATATGTATTTATTAGCATCATTTGTAATGACCTGACACTATATTAGCATTAGTTGTTAAAAGTGATACAAATATATATTTATTAGCATCCCTTGTAATGACCCGACACTATATTACCATTAGTTGTTAAAAGTGATACAAATATGTATTTATTAGCATCACTTGTCATTATCCGACATTAGATTATCATTAGTTGGTAAAAATGATACAAAATATGTATTTATTAGCATCACTTGTCATTACCCGAAACTAGATTATCATTAGTTGGTAAAAATGATATAAATATGTACTTTTTCGCATCACTTGTAATGACCCGACACTAAAGAATTTACATTGACATCACATATAAGAACTGATGTAAAACTGTATAATTGGCATTACTTAGTTTTAAGTAATTCTAATTCGTGTCAATAAATTTTGTGATACAATATAAGTGATGCTACGAACCTTGTTTTTTTGTAGTGTAAATTATAAAATTATTTAAATTTGAAGTACAAACAACCAGCTATAATAATATATTTATTTTAAAATATTTATATTTGTACATGAGCACGGAAGAATCACCTAATATATATCCTTAGCTACTTTGTTAACTAAATCGACTAGTTTTATGAAAACAGACTTAAACATTATAGAATAAACTAGTTATCACAGATCCGAGCTTGATATGATTTTTGGATTTGACATAAGATAGCCAGATCGTCGTTTACCGAACTGTGTAAGTCGAATTACAATCTCAGACTGGATAAGTACCAACAGCTTAATTTATTTTTAACAAGAATGGAACCAATGATAGATAGATTTACGTGGTGCTATATAAGTTAGACTTTACCACTAGACGTCGACCATTATTTGATTTATTTTTATTCTCAATGAGCTGAAACCGTAATCGGCTTTAGCGGTCACTCGAACCATAGATTTCACCAATGATCAGATCAGCGGACAAGACATCTAACACTATGGCTAGAATCTTTTTCAATTGAGCTAATGACTTATAGTCTATTTAGTTTATCAATTTAATCCTTATCTTTGACTTGATGAATTATATACCATTAGGCTAATTATTGATGCTGTTGATGAAGGCTGTTTCACCCAATTTTTCAATAATTTGTCTTTGTATGTACATTAATAAGTGTTCAGGTCTGTTTCAAACGTTTTGTTTGTATCGTTACTGGGGACAATGGAAAATAATATAATATTATGTTTATTTTGTCATTGTAGGTTCAGTGTCCAGTGATGTGGAGATGGTAACGATTGTATGTTGATAGTTCTGTATAAAGTTTATGTATTTTGCCTCCTCCAAAACATAAACTAAATGTATGTAATTATTAGCGTAGTAACTATATTGTTTTTGGTAGCCCAGAAGGCGAGAAGTTTATGTTTTTGGTAAACTATAAGTATCTGTCACAGAATTGTTGCTTGCTACGAAGAAGAAATATAACGATAGTCGTTAGTACCTATCTTCAAACAAACTTACAATAGCAAACGCTAAAAGAATCTTGTTACAACATTTGGAAGAAAAGGGATTTACAATATAATCATACTAAAAAAAAAAAAAAAAAAAAAAAATATATATAAT
>CAKOAT010975153.1:259432-315211 GCA_932364175.1 Eruca vesicaria subsp. sativa | reverse complement strand
TCGCGACATATTACCTAAGATTGTATTTTTAATGCATACACACACATATATTAATATATATATATATATTAATATATATATATTTTTAACATTTTGAACAGAAACATGCTAATTGAATTATTACTCACATAGATAGTAGCATCCATGATACTTTGATCTAATAAAAATAATTGTACATGCAACGTCAAACTTCTCTAATCTTTATCTAATCATGAAACTCAAAAGTCTACAAGAATACCTAAATACCCAATTATATTTCTACTTTACCCATCCTATTTTTTTTACCTAAACCAACCCTATATTGCGGCGTTGACTGTGCCCACAATCTGAGACTGGTTCATTTTTGGCAAGAGGGAAACATCAGTGTAATAAGATCTGTTCTTGGTTTGGTAACTTTCTGGTACACGGTACAATATGTCGAAGCTGGACCCACCAGGACCACACTGTGATTCATTTGTTAGTAATTTCTGTTAACTGTGACCAGTTGTTTCCAACCCCCAAAAGCATGGTTTCGAAAACCAGATTGGACCGGCCGGTCAAACTCTTGACCATGACTCACTGAAAAAGTCAAGTCTCATTCGTTTTAAAACTCGAATTTGAGGAAAACTAATAAAACCGATGATTCAGGTCAATTTTAAAAACCAGTTCTAAAAATTAACATATAGTTAATATGATTTCAACTTTTATTAAAATTTAATATTTTATAATTAAGGTTTGATTAATACTATTAAATAAATTTTCTATTTAATTCTATTTTTAAGAAAAATAAGCAAATATATTTTTTCGCTTTCGTATATTATTCTTATTTCGACATATTTATGAAAGCTGTGACTTTGGTTGTAAAAATAAATAAATATGGTAATTTGAACAATCAATAGTTTTGTTTCTATCAGTTTCCATTTTACATAGTATTTATTTGTTTATTTTATATATAGTTAGATTTATACTAATTATTTATTTTTATACTTAATAAAGAGAAAAATTATACTCTCTGTTTTTTAATACATGATGTTTTGGCTTAGTGCACAAAAATTAAGAAATTTATATTCCTCTAAAAAGTAATTTTGAATATATAGTTTTAAAATCATTCAATCAATTACAAAAAAAAAAGAATTTAAAATTTTATTGTTTGAACAGTCTCTAATAAAGTTAAAATTAACATTAAAAACTCAAAACATACTTTAAATCTCAAAACATCTTTATTTTAAAATAAAATAAACCTTTTAAAACATTATATGATTTGAAACAGAGAGAGTATTGTATATATAATTACTTTCAAGTCTAAAATATATGATTATATATATTATAATTTTTAAAAATAGAAAACTCGGTTCTATCGGTTAAATCGGTCCAACCAGTAGCTATACTGAATCGGTATTCCATATAATTTTCAAAACATTTCCCAAAAATCTCAATGGAAGTCTTATTATTATTATAACCACACGTGTTAATTGGTGAATATTCAGACATATGTGCAATTTCACGTAATCTATATTATTAAAGCAAAATCCATACTAGGATTATGCCCTTTGGTTTTTATGTTATTTACAATGGCATGTCATTCCTTTTAATTTTAATTTCAGTATGATTTATTTAAATTGACAAAGAGAATATTCTCTACCAATACTAAATAATGTGCTATGCTTTGCCTTTTCTTTGATTAAAAAAAACAATTAATAATCTATGACTAACAGTGTATACTTATCACAATACAAATAAAACTAACGCATTTCTCCATTCTCTACTTAACAAGTTTTTTCTTTGCTTTGTCTCTCACTTCTCCCATGATGAGGTGTGCTAGATTAGAGATACTCAAGAAGGTAGGTGGGCTTTTTCCGGCGGCGAGATCTTTTACTCCTCTCAAGCATGGACTCCATTAAAGGACATCAAGGAAGCTGATGACACAGTGTGTCTGGCATGGATATCTTGGACCAGTGAGTCATAGACGGTTGGTGTAGATTGCTTGCTTTGACATTTGGTACGGCTCGGTGTTGTCAATCGATGGTGGTTTTCTTCGGGTCGCGTTCCCCGATGATCAGTCATTAGTTGCACCGAAGTAACTTCTGGAGGTTGGAGAAAGCTTGAAGGAAACTGGTGGAAACGGAGGAATAGTGTTGACTTTGGGATCCCCACGGCAGTAGATTGGCGACGTCTGTCTCTACAAGTGTAGTTAGGATTTTCATTTTTTCATTAAACGAATCCACAAATTAAAATTTATTTAAAAATCCATAAAATTATAATAAACATATATTTTAGGTTACGGTTTTTTTAGAATTGCACAAAGATACTCTTTAGAATTATAATTGTTATAAGTTAAATCATGGAAGTTAAAATGATATGAATAAAACAATATCTGAAAGCCTTTTAAAAGAAAATCAAACAATTACCATATAAATATTAAAATTTTATAATAAATTGTAAAAAATATTAAAGTATTTTCAGTCTTAATGACAAAGAAAAACGAGGAAAATATTAGTTACCATTGTCTATTATTTACACAAATATTGTTACCAAAATATTCAAATATTTTTAACAAATACATATATGGTTGTTTCATTCATAAATAATTTTTCTGTTCGATATTTTTTCTATATAACATATTAGGAGTATATAAATCTCACTTGCCCAAATATATATATATTAAAATAATATGGTTACAAAATTGTTGAGTATCATCAAAATATTGCAAGTAAATAGATTTTAGATAATTTTAAAGAAAATAAATAGATTATACTGAGGTGTATTCTTTAATAATTTTGAAAAGTAAAAGTATATAACTAATACGGAAAAATATTTGTAAATGATAAAAATCTTATTTTTTTTAAATGATGAAAATATTTTGAAAACACCATGGTCAAAAAAAATATATTCTAAGGGATTCTAAAGATAATAATAATATAGATATTAAAACATGGGATAACAAACTTATATGAGACATCAAGATAAATTATTTTTAATTATAGACGTTAATATTCAAATATTAAAATTGAAAATATGATAATTTTAAAACTAAAGAACACATTTATCCCGCGGTTTGAAATCACGGATCAAAACCTAGTATGGATTTATATTCATTTGTTTTTAGCATGGTTTTAGTTTAAATATAAAACAATTTTTTTTTTCAAATTCAAAAATATTTGTTAGTTTTAGTAAGAACAAATCTTAAATAAACATGATATATATATGTTGTTGTTGTTACTGTAAGATTTTTTTTTTTGGCACGTACTATTTGTCTGATCTTGATTTTTTTTTTGAGAACGAAAGACTGATCTATTACTCAAGCTTGAGGTGGTCTGGGAATCCAGACCGTAATAGAACAACCAACATACATCAGATCACGATAGAAGGATCGAGCAGTCTTAGCTAAAAAATCGGACACATCATTTTGGGACCTAGGCACATAAAATCACTTGAAGTCTGGGAAGTAAATCCGCAGCGTCAAGAGCCTCTCCAATTCCGTCGAAAATCTTGGCCAATCATGGGGGGTTGTGAGTAGGCCTGGGCGTTCGGGGCCCCGTCGGATTCGGTTTGGTTGATTTTGGTTTTCGGATTTTCGGTACCATGTTCATAAGTCCCATTCGGGTTTTACTAATTATCGGGTCGGATTCGGTTTGGTTCTTCTGAGTTCGGTTCGGAATCGGGCTATAACCAATGTATAAAATCGTTCAAAAATATTTTTTAAAACTTAAAAATTGTTAAAAAAAATACTCAAAATATTTAAATTATTCACAAAACTAACTAAAAACAAGCCAAACTACATAAATTAGTAAAAAGTTATTTAAAATAACAAATAAAACAAACGATTAAAAAATTAAAATATTCTAAAACATCTAAATTCCTTTAACATATATAAAAATAGTAACATATTTCACTAATTTCGGATATAGTCGGATCCAAGTTTGGATTTCGCTTCGGTTCAGGTTATACCCATACTCCAAAGTACCAAGCTCTCAAGCCCCATTCGGATATTCTTATATAACGGTTCAGATCCGGTTTCGGTTTTTCAGTTCAGATTAGGGTAGGGAGTTCGATTGGGGGTAAAAACGCCCAGGCCTATTTATGAGCATCGCTATCAATTCCTTGCAATCCGTCCCAAAACTCTGACATGGCGAATGTTGAAGCATATTCTCCATTGCCCACCGCAGTGCTTCCAGCTCAGAGTGCAAAGCCGACTCCACCCTACTAACATTACACATGCCCATCAACTGACTATTTCCCATTCAATCCTTCCAATCCCAACCACAACCTGAGAATTGATCTGTAGAGGTCCAAGAACCGTCTACCATGCAGATATCTCCTATGCGTATGACCTGGCTTCTAGCATCTATGTTTCCTTGTGATGGCACAATTTCCTGCTCATTGGCTTGGAACCAGGCAAGGCACTCACTCTCCGCATATCGGGCTAGTTCCAGAGGATCTCTATCAATTCCTCGGAAAAACTTATCGTTCCGAGCCTTCCAAATGTACCATATTAGCCAAGGATAAGGGTCTCTGTCTAATTCTGGCTCCATTATGGCATTCTTCCTCCAAAATAAATAGTCCATGTTCGCATATGTGCTCTGCAGTGGAAATAAAGTTGAGCTGGTAGGTAAAGATGCTAAAGCCCACACCTGTAATGCAGGTGGGTATTAAAAGATTGCATGTGCAATTGTTTCTTCCGGATCTCCGCATCGTGGAAAAAAATTGTCACTTCTCATGTGTCTATGGTTCAAAGCACTCGTAACAGCCACATGACCTGTTATAATCTACCACATAAGATGACACATCTTCGGGGGTGCTTTAACCTTCCAGACATGTGCCTGGAGTTTTGTAATACTAGGTTCACCCACTATATTATCATCCTCCTTCATCAATATATTTCGAGCGACCCAATAGCCGGACTTGACTGTATATTGTCCACTCCTTGTGTAGCTCCAGCAATGCGTGTCCCTACGATGTGTCGAGCTAATAGCCATACTTCTTATGAGAGGTATGTCAGCAGCGACAACATAATTCGCCAACCGATCCAAATCCCAAGACTTTGTTTCTTGATTAATAAGATCACTCACTCTCATGTTCGGATGCAAAACCGGAGTAGATGCAGACGCTGGCCTCGCTGGGATTGTGGGAATCCAAGGGTCCTCCCATACTTTCACTTCATAGCATGAATGTATTTTCTGTCTAACCCCCAGCAACAATAATTCTCGTGCAGACGAAATGCTTATCCACACATACGATGAGCTGCTGACAAGGAGCTTTCGCAAAGGCGAACTCAAACAATAGTACCGACCTCTTATAACTCGAGCTACCAGGGAATCTGGGTATTGAGCTAATCTCCACAACTGCTTAGCTAACAGTGCCAGGTTAAACTCATGGATTATCCTGAAGCCAATTTCTCCTTCCTCTTTGGATAAACATAACTTGTCCCATGTTGACCAGTGTAAGCCCCTTTTTGGTGGGTTCGAGCTACACCAAAACTGTGCAATGGCACTAGCCAATGCATCACATATCTCCAATGGGAGAAGAAAGCAAGACATTATATAGGTTGGGAGAGCTAACATGATTGACTTTATCATTACTTCCTTTCCACCTTTTGATAACCACCTGTCCGTTCATCCATTTACTCTATTTCTAAGCTTGTCCTTTAGGAATGCAAAAAGCTTGCATTTGGAACCACTGATATCTTCTTGAATCCCTAAGTAAGTTCCCATCCCTGCTTCATTTTGGATCCCAAGTGTATCATTGATTTCTTGTCTGACCTCTTGTTTGATTCTCTTACCAAAGAGTAGAGAAGACTTGTCAAAATTAATGCATTGTCCAGAAGTTTGTCCATATTTCCTGACCACTTTCATTACTTCTTCACATTCACGGGGCTTCGCCTTACAAAAGAAAAGGCTATCATCAGCAAAAAGTAGGTGAGATACCAAAGGACACGCACGCGTGATACGCATCCCCATTATCTTTCTCTGATTCTCTGCGTGATTGAGAAGGGTAACGAGCGCTTCTGTGCATAGAATAAAAATGAAAGGGGACAGAGGATTCCCCTGCCGTAGACCTCTCTCCGGGACAATATTCCCTCTTGGCTGTCCATTCATAAGGACCTCGTACTTTACTGATGTTACACATCGCATAATTCAGGTTATCCAGACTTCTGAGAATCCCATCTTTCTCATGGTGGCCTCAATGAAGGACCATTCCATTCTATCATATGCCTTACTCATGTTTATTTTAATAGCCATCCTCTTATTGCGTCCACTCGGTTTTGTTCTTAAGGCATGGAACATCTCCTGGGCTATCATAATGTTGTTAGATATCTATCTCCCAACAACAAAGGTTGACTGGGTTTCTGAAATCCTATCTGGTAGGACTTTTTAATCTCTGGCATAAGACCTTGGAGATAATCTTGTAACTAACATTACAAAGGCTAATAGGTCGTAGCTGGCTCATCTGGTTTGGCTTCTCAACTTTTGGGATAAGGCATATGTTGGTATCATTTAATCCAGTAGGTAGCGTCCCTTGGAATATGAATTGATTAACCATATGAGTTAGATCATCCTTTACGATATCCCAAAAATTTTGGTAAAACAAAGCTGTCATTCCATCGAGTCCTGGGGCTTGCTCAGGGTGCATAGAAAAAAGAGCCAACTTAACTTCTCATTCTGTGACCGGGGATGTTAGACCCTCATTATCTGCTGGCGTAATAGTAGTAGTAACTTCTGAAAGTGCATCCTCTATCTCCTCCGGGTTTGATGATTGGAAAATGTGTCAAAAATAGCTGGTAGCAATGGCTACCAGTCCTTCCTCATCCTCTACAACATTCCCATCTGCATCCAGTAATTGGGTTATCATGTTCCTCGCTCTTCTCTGCTTCGTGAGAGCGTGGAAAAATTTAGTGTTTCGATCTCCTTCCCTTAACCAGGACACCATACACTTCTGTTTCCAAAACAACTCCTCCGCCTTAAGAGCGTCTGACAATTCTTATAAAGCCGCTGCTATCTCCTTTGTAATGGCATCATCATTGGAGGATAATTGGTCCACCTTTTCCTTTAACTCCTCTACACTTTTCTCTGAATTCAGATTGTGTTGCCTTTTCCAATCATATAATGCTCGCCTGAAACTTGCAATTGCTCCATAATACTTGCATCCGGTGGGAGATCCGGTGATTTCCATCCTTCAAGTATAATCTGCCTGAGTTCCTCATTTTGAAGCCATCTCTTATCAAATTTGAAGTTTTTTGATCTTCGCGGCTTCTTTTCAAGAATATCAGCTAGGATTGGATGATGATACGAACCCCAAAGCCTCATATACTGCACTTTAGAATGAGGAAATTTCTCATGCCAGTCCTCATTACCCACAGCCCTATCAAGGCAACATCTAACGGTAGCACTCCATGCTCTTCTTCTAACCCAGGAAAGCATGTTCCCTTCAAAAAGGGAACTCCAGCATACCACAGTCACTAAGCATCTGCTTAAAAGGCAAGAAGTAACTATCTGTGCGTGGCCTGTCTTCTTCTTTCTCTTCATGACAAATAATTTCATTAAAATCACCTATCATAAACCAAGGCTCATTTCTTGTTGTTGAGAAACGCGTAAGACGTTCCCAAACTAGATCTCTTCTTTCTACTACAGGATCCCCATAAACAAATGTCATATAGACTTTTATTTCATCAATGACTGCCTCAATGTCAATCATTATGTTATTCAAAAAATAAAACATTAACTTGAAATTCATCCATAAAAAATAAAGCTAAACCTCCGCTAAGTTCAAGTGGCTCAACGGTAAACAAACGATCAAATCCTAAGTTGGCCAGAATGTCTTGCAACAGCAGCCTCCTATTCTTCGTTTCAGAAAGGAACACAAGTCATGGACGATGCTTCTGACACATCTCCATAAGGCGTCGAATTGTGAGATTAGTCCCAATACCTCGACAGTTCCAACTGAGTGTCTTCATGGATGAAAGTGGGACGGGTTTTTGGACTCCATCGAACCACTGTCTTTTTTTAGCTTGGACCGATCCACTCTAGCTTTATGGCTGGAGTTTCGTGAGTTGCCTCTCTTGCCAATTTGCTTTTGGGTTGTTGAGCTTAGAGATCTCAACCGTGGAGACCCCCGGCGAAGAACCTCTTTTTCTTAGGGGTCCTCCTGTTACCATTCCTCAATCCTTTTACGCTTCTTGAACTTCTTGCAGTCACATTGTGCCGTGTAATATTTTTCTCCACAGATACTTCCAACTCCATGAGCTCCTCATAAAATAGATCATCCTCCTCATCCATTCCTTCCGCTTCTTTGTTTGATGGGATCTCCATGTCTGTCAAAGCCGCAATAACTCATGTATCATCGTTCTCTGTCCCAGTAAAATTTGTGGAATACGTCAAGGAACACACCACACTTCTTTCAAGTAGCATCACATTGTCTTGCAAGTTTGGAGAAGTAATCTTGCTGGCTAATCTTCTCCGCTGTGGGTGCTCAAACATCTTTGAAGGGTCTTCAGTTTGATCACTAGAATGGCTTACAATTTCTCCAACCTCCCTCGCCTTATTTTGGTCATAGGGACCTAGCTGAGGAGAGCGTGTACTGTTGTTCTCATCATGAACATAACCACCTCGAGAAGTCCCAACCATATTCACATTCTGTGTGTGTTTATACGGAGCACCCCGTCGGCTACTTATCTCATTCCTAGGAGAATGAGAACTTTTGCTATCATCAGATACATACTCCCCACGAGAGCTCCTGTCTATAGACTTATTCCTAGCTTGTTCAGAACCAAAAACTTGACGATCACTTGACACCTTCCGAGCCTGATCATGAGGTATTTTCTTATTCCTATTCTTCTCTCGCCATTCCACTCTATCCCTCTGGTTATACGGCGCAGAAGAAGCCCGAGAGTTATGAACATTAGCCTCCTCATGTCTCACAAAATCACGAGAATTATGGACATTAGCCACACCGTCACGAGATTTAGAAGCATCAGTCCCACCATCACGACAGTTAGGAACATTATTCTTCTCCCTTCAGTGAAGATCCTTGTGTCGAGCATACGGGGCTTGTTTGTGGCTAGTTGATTGTCTCTCGTTCCGTCTTCGCATCAGTCTGTCATGTTGATGATCAAAACGACTTTCAGATCGCTGATACACAGTGTCAACACGTTGTGATAAACCATCGTCTTTGCGAGCATAAGACTCAGCATTAGATCGTTGATAACCTGTGGCATTTTGGCGTCAAAGACCATTAGTTTTATGAGCTTTAAGATCTACTGTCCGGAGATTATGGTGTACCACAGAACTTCCATTGTTATTGATACCAGTGATGTTCATCCTCAAATCTTGGCCTTTACGCACGCTGTTGTTCCCCCCTCCTCTTTTGGTATCATAACACGATTAAAAACGCCAGACCTCACATTGTTTTGCAGTGGTTTCGAAGGACATTGCTCCTTCTCATGAGTTAAGAAGCCACAAGTAGTGCAATGTTTGAATAGGAGATCATAGGCAATCTTGATTGTGACTGCATCACCTTCTGAGTTCGTAGCCATCCTTGTGAACTTAAGGGGCTTGCGTGTGTCAATGTCAATTAGCATTCGTCCCTCCTCAAGTTCCAGGGTATCTACACGCCCCAAAGGGTTCCCAAGACCTCTCAGATTCTTTATGGTCCACAAGTACAAAGGCACTCCCGTTATAGTCATCCAAAAGGGTATAGTCCAAGGGTATTGATCGTGGACAATAGGCTCTCACCTCACTAGCACAAACATCCAGAAATTAAAGTGGAAAGGACCTTGTCGTAATACTTCCTTAAGATCCTCCTCTGTGGTAAAATTTAACAAGAATTTTCCATTCCTTAAATCGTTTGCTGTAATACGATCATGCATACCCCATTGGTTTGGCATGTAGTTGATTAGGCGTTCAACATTTTGTTTTCTGGGATTAAGGATCTTCCCAATTAATAAGAGTTTAAACTCTTGTAACACGTGAGAATCTTCATCATCGATAAGTTTGAAGGGCTCATCCTCATCGTCTATCATGATACCCTTTCCTTTGACATCATCCAAGTTTTCACCACCATAAGAACTCATTGCACTTAGAAGAAAAGGATCCCTCTGTGGTTCTCTGTTTTACGTTAAAAAAACAGAGTATGCGAAGAATTGATGGTCGGGGTGAGATTGAGCGTCAACAGAACCACAAAAGGTCAGGATCAAAGGATCCTAACACTGAAGATCAAAATAGACTCGACTGATGGCGTCAAATCCCGAAGAGAACCAGAACACCAAAAGATTGCGTAAGAAGTAACCTTCAAAGGAGAATTTGCGGTCTACACACCTTCAAAGGAAGAGTGCGTAAGTTGATTGTCTCCCAATCATAAAACTAGGAGAAAAAGCTGATTCGAAGAAATCAACTACAAGGAAGAGATGTCGTCGTCGATCGCTTGAGTACCAGAGAAACAGGTCCCCGTACTGCGCAAGGAACTCCGTAGGGTCAATGAATCCAAGAAGAAACGTGTCCATCACCAGTCGAACAAAGATTCAGACCAGTCTCACAACGCGATCTAACATCAAAGAGTATACAGATCAAGGAAGATGAAGCTGATTCGAAGAAATCAACTATAAGGAAGAGATGTCGCCGTCGATCGCTTGAGTACCAGAAAAACAGGTCTCCATGCTGCGCAAGTAACTTCGTAGGGTCAATGAATCTAGGAAGAAACATGTCCGTCACCAGTCGAACAAAGAATCAGACCATTCTCACAACGCGATCTAACACCAAAGAGTGTACAAATCAAGGTAGGTGAAGCAAGGATGCTGGAAATCTTCAGATCGCCTCATCTCTCGCCGCCGACCATATCTGATAAACGTGTTTGATCTTGATTTGAAGGAGAAAGCTACTTATTCCATATAACATGTACAGTGTTGGCCGCCACCTAATTGTTCTAAAACAGCGACAATGTTTTTGTTGACTCAATTTGTTTGTTCGTCCAATTTGTTCATTATTCAATATAATAGTATTTGATTTCATTACTTTCCAGTTACTTTTAGAAAACTCTCTAACAATTTCCTAACTATTTTAAGATTTTTGCGTTGGTCAAAAAAAATATGTGTGAGATTAAATTGCTTAATACTCCCTCCTTTCTTTTAATACTTGACGTTTTAGAAAAAAAATTATTCTAAAATAGATGATATTTATAATTTTCTATAAATTTAAATAATCAAAGATATTTTATCATCTATCTTATTATTGATTGAGTCGTTGTTAGATAAATGATTAATGATTGTTTAGAAATGTAAAAAGAATAAATGTTTTCTTAATCTATTTACATACTACTAAAGTGATGTTTAAAACGGAGGGATAATATAGAGGTTACTCCTGACTTATGTTACTCATATCGTGGGATTAATGAGCTACTAATGAGGCTTAACGCATTTAACAAATTATTCCGGCTGAAAAAGAAATCTTCCGGATGAAGTTGAATAAAACCACGAAAAAGGTAGTGCAAAGCCCTTTTACAAAAGAAAAAAAATGGTAGTGCAATTGTAATGGACAGGCTGTAATGGCGTCTCTATAGAGAGTTGAGACAATAACTTATCTTAACTCGGAAAGTTGACTAATAAGCCAGCATTGATATAATCATTTTCTTTTAAACTTCCTTAATTAAATACGAAAGGCGCCTACAAGTTCTATAGTATTTCCGAATAGCGCCTTTTATTTTACCATGGTGTAAACAATGCCAGTCTGTTTATTTAGTTGAGATTCGATGAAATCATATGCATAAGGTTGTTATAAATATACTCTAAAACGGCTTAAAGTCTCTCAAGATCCGTAATTATCCTTAAGAAATGTAAATAAAGATTTACATTTAGACTAAATAAAATTTTGGTTTGATATGCTATTATTGTATCAGCACTTATCTATCATTTTTGATATGTTACTTGCCAATTTTGTAGGATATATTTAAATTTTTAATTTACCCATATAACTGATTATTGTTGTTATCATTTATAAAAATATTAAAGATTAGAAAGAAGATTTATAACCATACATTGACGACCAAAAAAAAAGAAAAAGATATATACACAGAACACAACAAATAACTGTGATTTCTTTCAATATTAAAAAGAGATTTTTTACCTTTTGGATATTGGAACCGGACCGGACCGAACCGAACCGGTGATTGGATACGGTATTGATTGGCATTCACGAGACGACACGCGGATTCTACAAAAGATATAAAATTTGAGTCGTGGTGCGACGTTAAAAGGGTTGAAAGATAAATATAGATAAGTCTGGGGGTTTATTTGAAAATGTTAAAGTATACTAGGAGAATAAAGAAGAGATCAAATGAAAACGTAAAAAGAGAAAAGAAGAACGTCTCTTGAGGGAGAGAAAAAAAAAACGTGTCACAGAGTGGCGAATCACGCGACGAGTCTCGAGTCTTGACCTCACCTCTGCGTCTTCATGTGTGTTCTCCTTCGGTTTTAAAAGCTGTCTCTCTCATTTTTCATTACCATCTTAAATTACTCTCTGTCTCTCTTCCTCTCTCCTCTTTAAGGTTTTGTGAGAGACTTTGAGGAGTGAATTAGAGAAGAGTTTGGTTTGGTTTGTTTATTTTTTGGTAATATCGAGGAGTGATGTACCGTTATGAATGACTTTACATAGATTCCTGTGATTTTACTCTTTATTTTTTTCTGGGTTTCTTTTGACCGTTTTATATTTAATTTTCTCTCTAAAAAGAAGCTTTGATTCTTCTCTCTGTTCAAGAAGAATGAAGGAGGAACAGTCAAGATCTCTGTTCGGGATATCTCTGTCTGATCGACCAACATGGCAACAGTTTCTCATCTGCACTTCTGGTTTCTTCTTTGGTTATCTCGTCAACGGAGTTTGCGAGGTTCTTTTTATAATTCACTATCTCTTTTATTTTTTATTTTGGTTTCTATTCATTTCGAGGATCCTGAATTATAATCGCTAACGTTGATCATTTTTGAGATAATTCCGTATAATTTAGCTCATGATTATCGGTGTAATTTTTGTTGCATTAAAAAAACATTTGCATGTTAAGGGTTTGATTTTGATTTGTTGTGAGAAAACAAAAAACAGAGGAAGAAGAGATCATTGCATGACGAACTAAACTCTCTCCAACACAAACAGTCACACACACACGCACAAGCTTTTTTGATTTATTTAATATTTCAGATGAGAAAATCATCTCAAAAATGCAGATCTTGTGAGATCACAAAAACAGTTGTGATCTTGTTAGAATGGAGAATTTTTTGGATCTATAATTTTGATTATTGACTGGATTTTTAATATTTACATCTTATTTTTATTTTACAGGAATATGTGTATAATCGCCTGCAATTTAGGTAAAGTCAACTTTAATTCCCCCGAATATATATTTATAATTTAACATAAAAAAAACAGAAATTAACAATGTGATTGTTCTTTCTCTGTCTCTTGTAGCTTTGGTTGGTACTTCACTTTTATACAAGGATTTGTCTACTTGTTCCTCATCTACCTTCAAGGCTTCACCACAAAGCATATTGTGAATCCTATGAGAACTTATGTCAAACTCTCTGCTGTTCTCATGGGATCACATGGTTTAACCAAAGGCTCTTTGGCTTATCTCAATTATCCTGCTCAAATCATGTTCAAATCCACCAAGGTAATATCCACACTTCCCAATGAATATATCATTTAAAGTAGCCAAGTGTTCAGAGAATTGTTCAAATGGGGTTTCAGGTGTTACCTGTGATGATAATGGGAGCGTTCATACCCGGTCTGAGGAGAAAATACCCGGTTCACGAATACATTTCAGCCTTCTTGCTGGTTCTTGGTTTGATACTATTCACATTAGCAGACGCACAAATGTCTCCAAACTTCAGTATGATTGGGATTTTGATGATTACTGGTGCATTGATCATGGATGCTTTCTTGGGTAATCTTCAAGAAGCCATTTTCACAATGAATCCCGAGACAACTCAGGCAAGAAAACTCACACAAAAAAACTAGGTTCTTCCTGTTTTTCTTTTGTTTTGTTTCGAATCTAAGATTCTTGTGATGTATGAAATGTTCAGATGGAGATGCTTTTCTGCTCAACGGTTGTTGGATTACCATTCTTGTTCGTTCCCATGGTCTTAACCGGAGAGGTTTTCCGTGCTTGGACTGCGTGCGCACAAGTAAGTCCCAATCCTCTGTTTTTGTCCGGTTTTGGTAAACCGTAAAGCTTAACTAAACCAAATTAACCCGCTTTAGTTTTTGGTTTAGACACCATTTTTGAAAGTTCTTGGTTTAGGTTTGACTCGGTTTATGGTTCAAATCAGAGTCAGCTTCTTCGGTTAAGACTTATAATTAAAGAAGTCAAAGTTTTGTCGGACTCGAAATGAAATCATTGACCGACGACGTGCCTAAATCTACCAACCTTTTTTTAAAAGCCAACTTATATTTTATAATAATTCATTGATATTGAGTCTATAAGTAAAGTACCAACGTGTAATATTTTAACACTTGCAAGGTTCAATCATTCGTTAGGTGATTGATGTATTTAAAGAAACAAACTCATCTTTTGTTTATTTATTTTTTTTGCAGCATCCGTATGTGTACGGAGTGCTTGTATTCGAAGCCATGGCCACATTCATCGGTCAAGTCTCTGTTCTTTCCCTCATTGCCCTCTTTGGAGCCGCTACAACCGCCTTGGTAAAAACTCTAATCTTGTCTACTACACATACTCACTAGCCTTATTAACTGAATATGCGTTATAAGTTTTAAAACGTTTTTGTGTGTAGATAACAACGGCTAGGAAAGGAGTTACGTTGTTGCTGTCTTATTTAATATTCACCAAGCCATTAACTGAGCAGCACGGGTCAGGATTGCTGTTGATAGCAATGGGAATAGTGTTGAAAATGGTTCCTATGGATAGTAAACCTCCTAGCAAGATTCCAGCGAGACAAGCGGTTAGGAACGGTGGAGGAGAGGGTGGTAGAGATGATGAAGAAGAGAGGAAGTCATTGGTTTAATAATGTTGCCATGTATCTATATATATATTTCAGAAGTTTTAAGGATTTATAGACAAACACACAAAAGATGGGGGATGAAAGCAAATAGAGTAATAAAATATTGTTTTATTTTGCAAGAAATAGAATATTTAATTTAAAATATAACTCTATAATTAATATTTAATAAATTAATAAATTCAATAAATTAATAAATTCGATACAGTAATAAGCATAAAATCACTAAAAAATAGATTTTAGAAGAGAAAAAGATTGGTGAAAAACTGGTTCTAACTAAGATCCTCCTACTTCTTTATCTGATCTACTAATAACAAAATGATCTACAACTTTTACAGTGTTGATAGGATCTTGTTGCAATGATGTTGCACACCATTTACTTGGAAATCTTCTGTGGTGACTCATCTTCACCGTTGATCTTGGCTCTGAATCCCAGTCCTTGTCTAGCTTCCATTCCTTTGGCACCTGAATTCATTAAGCACATACACTCCTCTAGTTAAAGACCAAACACCCAAACAAAAGCTAATCCCATAATCACTTTGTCATTTTTATATTACTCACCTTATCTACTCCGAGAGTGAAGACTTCAAGGTCTCCATCAGGTTTGATGTGAAAACGTGTGAATGATTTGTAATTAGCAATGCGGAGGGAAGAGAATGCTTCATCAAAGTGTATGTGAAGCCAGTTGATGCAGATGTACAAGTAACTTCCAAAGACCAAAGACACAACAGGAGTTGAGAAGACCCAAAAGTAGAGGAAGACAGAAGCATAATATATAGCTGCTCCACTTCGTGATAGCGACTCCATTCCTTCCCGGCAAATGTTTGTCCGTGTAACCGCCATCACCTAATCGTTAAACACATTTAAGTTCGGTCCTAAAACAATGGCTTAGTTGATAAAATACATTATTACCTCAGGGATATCAAATGCTGACATAAGATATTTGAGGCAAGCTGGATAGAATCCGAAGGTCCACTGTTCAATACGGACTCGAAGGCCAGTGGGGTCTGGAAAGTGTTCATTTTCTACTGATTTGTACCATTGATACAATGTATGATACCCTGTAACGTTGTGTTACCATTCGTGTCAATGACATTGTAACGAGGAAATATAAAAGAACATCGTAACTGACCGGAGGTTGCAAGGAGCTTATGCTGAATACAGGTTTCTATACCGAGTTCCAAAAGCAACATAAGAATCAAAGCAGCAGTAAGGTGTGCAGTAACATGAAGAACTCCAATTAACATCCGTCTCTTCCGAGATATTTTAGAGGGAACAAACATAACTGCAGTTATTAGCAACATGACAACACCGGTGAAAGACACATATGACTTCTCTGTTATGTACACAAAGGCGCTCCAAACTGTGCCTAAGAAACTCCCCAGGTGGCCAGAAAATGAATCACCTCTTAAGATGTGGCCTAGCTTACACTGCAATTAATAAAAAATGAAAGATAAAAACCTTCTCATGAGTAAGTGAGCATAAATGAGACGCAAAACGAGTCTTGGTTTCACCATTTTGTAGTGGATTGCAATTTTAATAGGTACAATCTCAATTAGGCATGGCATTCGGTTTTGTGTTTGGTTCGGATATTTAGATTCTAAAATTTTAAGAATCATTCGAGTATTTACAAAACTCGGTTCAGTTTTGGTTTGGTTATTTCAGTTTTTGATTCACGTATAAAGTTGGGAACAAGCTAATATTAAAAAAAAATTCTGGTCCAATTCGGTCCACGTTCCATATTTGGGTAATTTTAGATAATTCGGTTTTTCAATTTAAATATTGGATAACTCGAGTTATTCGGAAAAAAATATTAGATAATAAAGATAATTTTTGATATTTAATACTCCCTCCGTTTCACTTTAGTTGTCATTCTAGGTTTTTGCACACAGATTAAAGAAATATTTAATTTTACATATTTTCAAGATAAAAACACAATTACCTAACCACTTTTCAACCAATAGAAAAATAGAATATTATATAAAACTAATAAATTTTGTCTCGAAACTCTAAAACGATACTTAATTTGTGACAGGAAAATAAGCCTAGAATGATATATATTCTGAAACGGAGAGAGTAGAAAGGATTTTAAAGTCAGAACCGC
This sequence comes from Eruca vesicaria subsp. sativa, assembly GCA_932364175.1. Classification (NCBI taxonomy): domain Eukaryota; kingdom Viridiplantae; phylum Streptophyta; class Magnoliopsida; order Brassicales; family Brassicaceae; genus Eruca; species Eruca vesicaria. The sequence goes on along the minus strand of CAKOAT010975153.1, from coordinate 298,142 downwards.
ACCTGAGGGAACAAGGAAAAGACCAAGACAAAGTATATGATGCCACCAATGATATCAAACTGCCAGTTCTTTTTCCTAAACTTCAAAATATTTCCCAAAGCAATCTGCAAAGGAACAACATAAATCATAAAAAGTTTGAAAGCAAATGACAAAGTCAAATCATATAAGAGACACAAGAAACAAGAAAAAAAGAATTACCCTGCTTGAATCTTTAAAAGAAGGGTAAGCAGATTTACTTTCATAGGAAGCACCATAAAACTTTGAAAAGTTGCTAAACACATGGGTGGGATGCAAAAAAGCCCCTCCACAACCATTAACAAGGAGATGTTGGACATGAGCAGCAGCTCCATCTGATTGAGTACATGAATGACGCATATAATGATGCAAATCTCCTGCCATTCTAAGTTTACACCTGTCTTTCAAAAATTCGCATATCAGGTGTCTCATGTTCTTTCCAGTATTGTCTTTCCAATACCAATCAAGAAGCCAGTTCGGCTCATGTGTGATAATAATCACTGCATCATCCTTCCCAACCTAAAGGAAATGATCACAACAAAAATAACTCAAAACCTATATTACAGAACATAAGTTATGAACAAAAGTGCTCAAGTAGATGGAAAGTAGTATATTTTTATAGGATCTGCAGAATTTATTTAGCAGGAGTAAGAAAGTTGATGCTGAATCTACCTTTTCCTTCACTAATTCTGAAAAGAAATTGAACTGATAGACATCAATATCACCATGGAGGGCAAGATCCAAACCAAACACCCACCATCCTTTAGGTAGCTGGAGGGCAAAATAGCTTTTCTTTTGGGGCATTAACCAGCCACCAAGCCAACTTTTATGGCATATATACCTCATGAAGGTATTGAGACCATCAAACCAGTCTAAAATTTTAACAAACAAAATTACAATTTAAAGCAATACCATGTGAATATTATTAGAGACACAAAAAAATGAAATTGAGAGATGAAACCCACCATGGTTTCCAGGGATAAGAAAACATTGAGGACCATCATAATGCTTCAGATCAGAAACCCCTTCAGGTAACTCAGGCTTCTCAACAGATATTGAGTCGTTGTTATACCATTGGGGAGGTTGCAGCGCATACTCAAAAGGACAAAACAGACGTTTTTCATATGTAAACGCTGATGGATTGGGGTATCTGGAATACATCAAATAAAGACATCCATTTGGTTACATCCAAACCTGACAAAAAAAAAGAAGAGAAAACATGGAAACTTACGCAAGATCTCCTCCAATAAGCAACACGTTACCCCTTTGTAGAGATATAATATCATCATCTAGCGGGACATTGAGAAAAGGCTGAGCTAGAAGTTTTGCTACAGAATATGATGAATTGCCGCCATCACCAGTATCCGCCATGAAGTCAAACCAGAAATCATCCTTTTCGGTAAAATGATCATATAATAGTTCTTTTCTCTCGTCTCCATCACAAGTTTTGGTCATTGCAGCCTACATATTTATAAGATCAAACTGCGAAAAGATAGAGGATGTGAGATCATAAACGTATCACTAGAAACATATGTATACCTGCATCATCCGCATGTCAAAGCGGCCAAGAAACACAGTCACGGACACGAGAAGGTCGAACACAGTTTTAAACAAATCAGCTGAAGTTCTGAAATAAATAATTAGACAAGATCAGACAGTGCTTAAGTATCCTACTTCAAATTTGCAATGCCTTAAGGGAAAACATTGGACATACCCTGAATACCAAGGAACCATGTCTAAGAAATCAGGTTTCATTTGCTGCTTCTTCATCTTCTCATAATTGTTGACAGACACAGGGTGTGCCAGTGCCCACCTAACAGTACAGAAAAATTGACATAAGACCAATAATTATACTCTCTGTCTTGCTGACATTGTCACTTACCCTGTTGATCTCTCCACTACATAATTGGCAATATAAAGACCAATAAACGTTGCCCACAATGAGTATATAGGAGAAATTTCATCAGATGTAACAGGACAAGACCCATTGCATGCTAACTGCAACTACAAAAGGTATGATTAGATCATACACAACAAGTTTATATTATAATATAAAAGAAGCTAGACCTCCCCATAGATGACCCATTTAGACAAGAGTGGATAATCACTAGCAGATCCAACAGGAGCAAACCATGAAGAGCAGACTTGGTCTTTAAACTCATCAATCTGAATGAGTTTAGTAAGCCAAGTACTGTTGCTAGAACGCCTTCTTTCTAGTGGTGTTTGCCTCAGAAAAGCACGATTACCACAATGGCTGTAGAAAATACAGCACGCTATGCTTAAAACCTGCACAATTTGAATTTTCCTCAGAATCAAGTGACTTTTATTGTACAAAAGGTTTGGAGATAAGTGTACTCACAACACAGTTTTGAAGAATGGTTAAGATCTCAGGGCGTCTTCTAGCCACACGAGAAACAAGACCGAGATACCAAAACCCAATAAAAACAATGTGGAAGACAAAAAGGAAGACTACGGATGATGTGTAGATAGTAAGAAACAAGGACAAGTTCATCCTCAAATCCAATCCCATTGACTGAAAACTTGGGAGATGGTACAAAGCTGCAATTAAAATCCAAGCAACGTGCCTACACAAACAATACAAAAAATAAATAAATAAAACATTTGATTCTCACATATACAATTTATTGAAGAAGAGACAATCCTCAGTCCTCACCAACGACTGAAGGTTGAGTAGCTTGGTTGAATAGTCTTTCCTAAGAACGGAGATGAGAAGAAATAGAAGAATCCAAGAAGGCAAGCATACATGGACCACCATTTGAAATTGTTGTCAAGCTTTTCTACGAGAGTGTGCATGTTATCCGAGGATATAAAGAATAGGCAGCCCATGATGACAGCAATCATAGCGTGGCGTGAATGCTCATGCGGGTAAGGGTAAGTATGCGTTAGCATCGTTCTGACTCTCTCCATTTTAAGTTTATTGAGGAAACGAGCAGAGTGCTTATCGGAGCCCATAGCTTGATGTTCCTTTACTACTTAGAACTCTTGACAAGGCTCCAAATCTTGAGAGAAGTAAAGAATGGCTAGAAGAATAACTTCAGCAGAGAGAACCTTGTGACTAGGGAGATAGGAAAAAAAGAGCACATGTAGGCATTTAGCACAAGTGTCATCATGAACAAAGTTTTGATGCAGTCTCATCAAAGTTCTGAAAGTGCTTATGAAAATAATCAACCACCACACTACAAGTACACATGCTATTGGTTTTCCTTACAACACACTCTCTCTCTTCCATAAGACAATAAAAAAATGAGAGGTATTTACAATCCTGTACATGTTAGTTTATGCAGTCCTGAAACGAGCAAACCTTAAAGGATCTCAATATTGAATGGTACATGCATGAGACTATAACACTTACGTGGGTCAAAAGAAACATTGGTAATGAATGGGATCAATCAAAGGATTTGTTTTAGGATATGAGAAACAACAAAGGTCCAAAAGCTATACCTTCAAGGCTTCTTTCAATTATAATTAAAAAATCGCAGCTTGGAATCACGCGAACGCTGGCTCATCGATCAAACTGTAGCCTTCGAGATACATTCTCTTAGAATCGGTTTAGAGAAAGAGCATCGTTGATGTCGTGGTGAATCATGCTGATAAATAAAAAGAAAAACTTAATTTTTTAAAAATAATAATTTGTGGTTTTCTAAGAAGTACCAGTTTTTTCCGGAGAGAGATGTGGTATATCGACTCATTCTATCAGTCACTAATTTTTTCTGAATTTTTAAAATAAAAAATAAACTTAAAACATTTTAAATACTCTTAAATAAATAGGAGAAAGGAATCTCCGTAGCTACCTCCACAAGCATTAGATTCCAGAATCTTGGTGCACAAAAAAAAAGAATCTCTATCCAGAAATAGGTCCGGATATGCGTTTGTATAGTATATACGTCAATTAGGGATTTATTCAACATTTTATTTGGGGTAGACAAATTTTCAAAGTTTTTGATACGACCAGGCAAAAATCTGAACCAGAAAAAGTAAACCGAATGTAATCTTCCGCTGTTTGATTATTCAGATAGATCGAAAAGTGCAATCTCACTATCGAAAAGTTTCTCTGACTATTCTTAGTGATCCCCATATACACTTCACAAAAGTGCAATCTCACTATGTACTTGAATCCAGAATCAACTCAAAAACCCAGGTCAGGTTGAAGTTGCTATTTTGTTTGCCATTTGGGGTCATCGGCCTGGCTGTCAGATATAGATCTAACGCAAATATGTTGAAGAGAGGGTATATTCAAGTATGCGCACAAATATGTTAAAGAAATGGGTATATTCAATAAGAAGCTGATATATATTCACAAAAATCGAAATACATCAATAGCACATGATAATCAATTAAATGTTTAAACAAACGCTTATACCAAGAACATGACATTAAGTTTTTGAGGTGGATAATTGACACTAAACGTTGAGTTTTCTACTTCATATAATACTAGTTGCATATTCCCCGCGCAAGCGCGGGGCCGTGATCATTATGTTTGCGTGTATTTTTTTCGATTGTTGGTTTAGTGGATTCTTCTAATGACACCAATTAATAATGAAATGGAAAATTTCATGTTTTTATATCGTATGTCAAAACTTGATATAATTCTATATTTATAGTATTTATATTTGTATTAAACGATTTATCAATATGAAAATAACCTTAATTAAGTTAATATTCGTTNGATCATTATGTTTGCGTGTATTTTTTTCGATTGTTGGTTTAGTGGATTCTTCTAATGACACCAATTAATAATGAAATGGAAAATTTCATGTTTTTATATCGTATGTCAAAACTTGATATAATTCTATATTTATAGTATTTATATTTGTATTAAACGATTTATCAATATGAAAATAACCTTAATTAAGTTAATATTCGTTTTTTAAGTTTCATTAGATAGGTTTTTATATATGTTTTTTTGTAAGTTTGGGTTTTGTTCATAAATGATGTGGCATTTTTATCTACGGAGTCATCGACTGTGGGAATTCATTCGCCGAAGTCTGGAGTCGGTGGTGAGAAATGTTTTCAATGAAATTATAGTAGTTATTAAAATGTAAGATAAATTACATATTCATTTAATAAATAACTTACTTAAATTTTGTTGTTTTATTTTATTTTATCTCACATACAAATTTTTTGAAAATATATATTAGGAAATATGTGCAGTGATTTAACTTTTTGAGCTCCTAATCTATATTATTCAACCCTCATTAAGCCATCCACGTATGCACCCGCGTGGAATTCACTTTTTTTTTGTTTTTTTTTTGTCTGTTCGTTTTTGGATTTATTTTTTATTATTTTTGGGTTGAGATCTATTATAATAGGATAGTTTTAAGGTTCTTTAAGCCATCCGCGTAGGCAACCACGTGAGACTTGTTTTTTATGTTTTTTGTTTTATTGTTCGTTTTGGATTCTTTTTTTTTTTTTGACATCGAAAGGAACAAAACATTAAAATCAACTAGCATCCATCTGGCTAGCAACAGGGGCTAACCATCTTGGAGCATTGCAGTTCACATAGGGAAACCGGAGGTCGCGTACGCGTACTCCCTTAGCTAGGCCATCCGCACGGTTATTCAGAGTCCGTGGAAGATATGATATAGAGAAGGTAATGAAGTTACTTCTGAGGGCTTTAATTTCATCCAGTTCCGCTGCCATAGCCGGCCACTCGTCATCATCTTTCTTAATAAGGTTCACTAGTTGCTGACAATCTGTTTCAAAGTGCATTATCCTGGAGTTTCTTTCCAAAGCTTCTTGCATCGCCCAGATTAGTCCTTCGGCTTCTGCGTGTAGAGGAGATTCTGTACTCATCACCCTTCTCGCTCCGTATAGAAACGTCTCTCCCGCCTCCATCATTATAAAACCAACACCGGCGTCCTCACTAGCGCTTACCCATGAAGCGTCCACTTGGCATCTCCATCTGGGTAATGGTGTATCGTCCGTTCCAGGTCTGTCTCTCTGCTCGTTCTCCATCAACTCTTCCTCTATCGCCGGGACAATCTGAGCCACCTCCCAGCTTTCTGCTTCTCTTAACGCTATTTGGATCGTCTCCATAGGTGTGATGTCTTTATTGTTAAAGAGCTTCTCGTTGCGCGCTTTCCATATATACCACATGATCCATGGGAATACCTTCATCATCTCTGTAGTCGCTCCATAATCCTTTGCTCTCCATAGTAGATAATCAATATTCGCGAAGAGAGATTGCTTCGGGAATAACCCCGGAGCTGCAGGGATTGGAGATATAGCCCAACATTGTAGGGCGGGAGGACATTCAAATAAGGTATGGTTTATAGACTCAGATTCCGCGCCACATCGAATGCATGTACTATCTCTCGTACAATGTCTATCTTTTAGCCGCTGTGCCGTCGCCATGAAGCCAGATATTGCTTGCCAAATAAAGTGCTTAAGTTTCCTTGGAGCTTTTATCTTCCATGCTGCTTTCTTTAGCTCTTTTGTACTGGGTTCCTCGATCAAGGCCTGAAACGTTTTTATACGCAAGTCCCGAGCCACCGAGTGTCCCGATGCCACCGTATATTGTCCTGATTTTGTAAGGTCCCAGCTAAAGCAATCTTCTCTCCCAGTTCTACTTAGTCTGATAGCTGTAATATGGGGAATGTCTTCGGCCATTACCAAGGTTTCCAGAAGCTCTGAGTTCCATGAGTTTGTTTCCACATTAATAAGGTGGTGTACACTCAGATGGTCATCTTTGTTTGTATCCCGCGGTAGAGGTGGGCGCGCCGGTTTTGTTGTTAGCCATGGTTCTGTCCATGCCTTGGTGTTGTAGCCGGTTCCAATCCTCTTTCGTAGACCTTGCTCCAGAACTTGTTTCCCCGCGATAAGACTTTTCCACCCATACGAAGGGTTTGATGCTCTCTCCACCTTCATAGGGTTTGAATGCCGGTAGTATCTACCTTTCATGACTCGCGCAAGGAGAGATTTCGGGTATTTCAGTAGTCGCCAAAGCTGTTTGGCTAGTAAGGCCAAATTAAAATCATTGAAATCTCTAAATCCTAATCCTCCCTCGTCCAATGGAGCACAGATTTTATCCCAAGCCACCCAGTGGAGTCCTCTATTATCAAGCTTGGTGCTCCACCAGAACCGAGATACTGCACTAGACAAGTTTTTTGTGATTCCTTTCGGGAGTAGGTAGCAAGACATGACATAGGATGGCACCGCCTGAGCGATGGACTTTATTTGAACTTCCTTGCCTCCCTTTGACAACAGCTTCGATGACCATGAGTTAGTTCGATCCTGAAGTCTTTCTTGCACGAAGCTGAACACTTGCTTTTTAGATCCACATATCTTCTCCGGTAAGCCTAGATACATACCCATTCCACCTTCTTGGGTGATGTCAAGTGACCGTTTCAGGTCTGTTTTTAATGACGCTGCGACCTTAGAACCGAACAGAACTGAAGATTTAGATTTATTCAGTTGTTGTCCTGAGGCTTTTCCGTAGACGTCGATGATTCTCATCAGTTCACTACATTCGCTTTGATCAGCTCTACAGAAGAATAGACTGTCATCCGCGAATAGTAGGTGTGAGATTGGTGGGCTCTCCCTCGCGATCTTTATTCCTGTGATCTTCTTTTCTCTTTCCGCATTCTGGATTAGCGAGATCAAGACCTCCGTACATATAATAAAGAGGAATGGGGATAGCGGATCTCCTTGTCGCAGACCACGTGTCGGTGTGATATTTCCTTTGGCTTCCCCGTTTATAAGAACACGGTAAGAGACTGAAGATATGCAGCGCATAATAAGATGTATCCAGTTCGCGTCAAAGCCCATTTTTTCCATCGCAGTCTCGAGGAAGCTCCATTCTACCCGATCGTATGCTTTACTCATGTCCGTCTTTATCGCTGCAAATTTATCTTGACAGCTTGGGTTCGTCCTCAGAGCATGGAACATCTCTTGCGCCACTAGGATATTATCGGTGATAAGTCTTCGAGCCACAAAGGCCGATTGTGTTTCCGATATTATTTGCGGCAACACTCTCTTCAGGCGCGACGAGAGGACTTTTGATATGATCTTATACCTGACGTTGCATAAGCTTATTGGTCTGAACTCCGACATGGTCTTTGGTCTGTCCGTCTTCGGAATTAAGCAAATATTAGTTTGATTCATGCGTTCATCCAACTCCCCCGATGTAAAGAAATCCTTCACTGATTTAACTACATCCTTTCCTACTACGTGCCAGAACCGTTGGTAGAATAGGCTGGTCATACCGTCGGGTCCTGGTGCCTTATCCGGGTGTATCGCAAACACTGCTTCCTTTATCTCTGTCTCCGATGGCTCCCTGGTCAGAGCTACATTCATCTCCTGAGTGACCGACACGGTAGTAAACCGGAAGGCTTCCTCACAGGCACTCTGAGTTGATGCCGTGAATAGTGAAGCAAAATATTCAGACGCCAGGGTTTCAATTCCTTCCTCTGTTTCCACCCAGTTTCCTAGTGAGTCCATGAGTTTAGTTATTCGGTTCCGGGCTCGACGTTGCTTCGTTTTAGCATGAAAAAACTTGGTGTTTCTGTCCCCTTCCCGTAGCCAAATAGCTCTGCTCTTTTGTTTCCAAAATAATTCTTCCTCTCTATATGCTTCGCATAGCTTCCACTTTAGCTCTAACTCTGCCTCGCTTGATATACTATCGTCGTTTTGGGCTCTCTCCAGCTCCTGCTTTAGCTTTTCAATGAGTTTCAGATTATTAGACGGGTTTCTTCTCTTCCAACGTGCAATAGCTCTGCGGCATTTGCTTATCTTTTCAAAAAGGGGAGCCGGTTCCCCTTGATCCTCATTACTCCATCCGTGTTTCACTGTGTCCGAGAACCCTTCTTTTCCAAACCATCGCCTATCAAACATGAATCCTCTACGACCTCTTGTCTCTTTCCATTTGATTCGTACCAGTACCGGTCTGTGATCCGAACCCCATCTAAGTAAATACTCCACATCAGTGTGGGAAAATACTTGGTGCCAGTCTTCATTACCAAGCGCTCGATCCAGTCTACATTGGACCCTCCCTGACCTTCTTCTACCAGACCACGAGAACATATTCCCAGAGAAGGGGAATTCAATCATGCCACACGTTGATATCATATTCTTGAAAGGGAGGAAGGATGTATCTGATCTTTTACGGCCTCCTTTCTTCTCTGTGTTACTTGTTATCTCGTTGAAATCTCCCACCATAAGCCAAGCTCCTTGTCTTCTCATACTAATCCTCATTAGTCTCTCCCAAACAGCCTCACGATATTCAACAACCGGATCTCCATACACAAAGGTAATAAACACTTTGTGTCCTTCGATCTTCGCCTCAATATCTATCATTCTTTCACTTGAGAAATCAATCTTCACCTCATTATCATCCATATAAAACAAAGCCAGTCCACCGCTTCGCCCCACTGGCTCTACGGTGAACAAATTATCATAACCAAATTCAAACTTAAAGTCTTGCAAGAAAGTAAAATTATTTTTTGTTTCTGAAAGAAAAAGAAAACTAGGTCTAAAGCAGCGGAACATCTCCCTGAGATGTTGTTTAGTCAGGTACGCGCCAGCCCCCTGACAGTTCCAAGCTATCACATTCATATATGAGTACTGGGTGGTTTCTGGGACACCACCGAACCTAAGTTTGACACTGGTTTCCTGCTTCTAACTGCAGAAGGATACACCTCATTGCGAGGGATTTTTTCAGTATGGCGTGATGATGTCGCCATGTCTTTCGAGAGCTTTAGCTGTTTCACCTTCGGGGAGAGTCTTCCGCGGTTTGCTAGTTTCTTCGAAGCTGCTAGACCTTTTGTATCAGGGCTTCTCGCTCCTCTCTTGGTTCCTTGAGCTGTTCTGCGCAAAATGCCTCGACCTTCTTTTGGCGCCATACCCCCGTTTTCCATCTTGGCTGCAGTCTTTTGATCAGCTTCATTCCTCTCAACTGGTTTGGCTTGTCTTCTAGGTGGCTTCCTCCTTGTTATCTCTGGTGAGAGTTGCGAGATTGCTTCAATCTGTTCCTCCTCCCCCACATGCTCCATTTGCTCATCTTCTACCTCGAACTCCTCATCCGGTAAGACATCGTCCTCTAGCATCGCAGCCTCCATTTCTTCTTCCAGCAAATCATCCATCGGGTTATCAAATGCCTGTTCTCCCGAGTCTCGTTCAACTGGCCTCACTTCTTTATCCCTATTTCCCGTGTCTTCTCCACATTGGCCCGTCTTTTCTTTCGTCTCAACGGCTGTACTTTCTTTTCTCGTGGGTCCGCTGTATGTAGCTTTTTCCCCCATTACCACATTGCCTTCCTGATTTATATTGTCCCTTTGCCTGTCCTGCGACTCACCATTAAGATTTTGGATTGTAGAAGCACGTCTTCCAACTGCATTTTCGTTTAGCTCCTTTTCAGGTGCTTTCTCCAAGCTTTGGTGAGTTGAAAAATTCTCCCGCTCAAATTGTTTTTTCGAGGTTACTTGACCCGTGGTTTCCACGCTGTCTCTAGGGGTTTCCACTGGCCTCCATTCTAAGCGGGGGTAAGCAGGTGATCTTGGCTTCCGACCCCGATAGTCATCTCTGTTCTCTCTGTAAACCGGTCGTCGCCAGTTCTCCGAGACTGTCCGCTGAGAGTCCGGCGAGGCACGTGAACGGGGATACACTTTCCTTGCGGGCTCCACAAAACTTCCTACTTCCTTCGAGGTCTCCTTTCTTTTCCATTCTGAAGATGATGCTGTGTCTCTCATCTTATCTCTTGACCCTATTCTTGAGGTTTGTTGATAGGGATGGTACCTGTCCCTATTTCTTGGGGCCGATAGAGTGTCAGAGTCAAGTCTGCTCCATACATTCTTTGATTGGGAGACACGTTTCTCTGTCAGCTTGTTTCTGAGATCCTGATTTTCCCCCCAGTGGTTCTGTTTTCGGTTTCGGCTATACGTATGATCCTCATAACGGTAATCCTTTTCTCTCCTGGCTTCCGGGGAGTACTTTCTTTGCAAATCCACTCTGGTTCGCTGTGGGATCGAGAAAGCTTCTCTGGTAGCTCGTTCCTCTGCTTCCTTTTGCTCAATTCTGTTCTTTCTTTTTGCTTCTTTCTGTGTTTCAGTGAGCTCGGGACATGTTCCTTCTTCATGAGAGATTCTCTTGCAAGTAAAACAGTATCGGTACAGGTCTTCATACTGGATTTTCACTTTGACAACATCTCCATTGGCAAAACCTACTTTGCAGTCAAATTTTAGAGGCTCATCTCCATTAATGCAGACACGTACTCGCCCTTTCTCCACATCTGCTTTATCAAAGATTCCTAGAGCTTTCCCCACGCATTCAAAGGTCTCCTCTTTTTTATAGTGGCTCGGGATTCCTGATACTACTGCCCAAAGGTGAAGAGTGTTTGGGAAATCCTCTTTAATGGTCGGCATCCATCTCTCCAGCGAGAAGCTCCATTTGTTAAAGTGACATGGCCGACGTTGCAGTACTTTTTGCAGGTCTTCCTCCTTGTCGAAATCAAATTGGAACTTGTTATTACCTAGGTTTATTCCTTGGACTCTACCTTCCACGTCCCAGATCCGACGCCTGGGCATATGTTTGAGGAGCGCCTCCACACTCCTTCCATCCGCATGAAACATCCTTCCCACCAACGTAAGCTTGAATTTTTCTATCAAATCTGAGTTATCAAAGGCTGGGACCCTTATGATATCTTCATCTTCTTCCTGGTGTCTTCTCCTCACCAGGCTTGGGTTATCTCTTTTACCACGACTATTCATCCCACGACTCATGTAGAGATCAGTTCTGTGACAGTAAATCACAGATCGACGCCTCCAAACTTTTCTATCACGAGAGCACACCAAACTGGTGGAAAACTTGAGAAAACTAGTTCGATTCCTGCTTTAAGCCGCTGCACTCGTCGCAGGACACCGGTTGTGAGAGGAGTGTTCGGTAGTCTCCCTCTCGCCCGACGTTTCTTGCCGAAGGGGTTACAGCTTTCCAGTCGCCAAGGTTGTCGCCAAAACCCTAGCGGCGTGTTTTTTTTTAAATGCAGAATGTTCGTTTTGGATTCATTTTTAACTATTTTGGATTTGAACTTGTTAAGGTTTAGGGTTTATACAACTATTTTGATCTTTAAAACAATAAGCCCAAAAAAACATAAGAACCTTATAAATAAAAAGTCCATATGATAATAACCTAAATAAAAAAAAAATCAAAAATACATGATAGCTGCGTGGTTTGAACCCACGCCCTTGCAGACCAAACATGGGGTCTTAGACCACTTGGATAACTGATATTCTTTGTTTGTAGCCATTTTAAAAAAACTATCTATTTCAATATAAAAATGTGGGATCCACGATCTGCCTATGTGGACACCTTAAGGAGCCTTTAAACTGTATCATTATAATATAGATTAAAAAATTCTATTTTTTTCCTATATTTTACTTTGTTTTTGCTAGATTTTTAAAAATATTTTTCTTATTCAAAAATTTCATGAAAAATAACTTTATCAGTGAAATATAGAAAATATATGTGTAATTATATTAACTTTTATAAATTTTCTTGAGATACTTATATAAGTTGTGTAGACTTAAATTTTATATAATTAAATACATAATACTTTAATTTTAAATATATAATGCAACTGGAGTTTTCTTTGCAAATGCAACTTCATGTTATAGTCATCTGGACTGGCTTTGTGATAGTTTTTCCTACACTTTGATATGAAAGCACTGTCTATGAAGACACTGCCTTGGAAATGACGAGAGATTCGACAAAATAGAGCTCTTGCGATGGTGGTCTTGCCAATCCCCAAGGAGCCCCATATCCCAACCATCTTCACTTCCTCAGATTCCAAATGCAACAATAAGCTCATATCTGCTATATGATCTTCCATACCAACAAAGTCCTCAAAACCCTTTGATGGAGTCAAATTCAGTTTAACCAAAACATCATTGGCGATTTCTTCTATCATTTTTGCTTCATTATCCCTAATGAAAAGATAAAAGATTTTACCAACAACAACAAAAAAAAATGAGCAAAAGAGGTTTTTACCTTAAGTTATGAAAAAATAATTATTTAAATAAAAAAATATTTTTATAGTTCCCGAATTATATGTTTTGGCTTCAAATTTTTTTTTATAATTTTTCATTTCAAAAAAATAATTTCTTATTTAAAAAATTCATTTTGAAACTATTTTTAAAATTTTATTTTTAGTATTTATTTATTTATTTATTTTTAAATCTTAAATCCTACTTCCCACCACACATATTTCAAATCTATACCCTGATAAATTAACTTTATGGGTTTAAATTTTATTTGTCTTTTTAATGGAATATTTTGGTCCTTTTGACCCTTAAAGAACTATATTTACGAGAGAAAAAAACATTTTCGGAGTGAAGGAATTTCTTAAAGATTAATACTCCAGCAAGAAACAACTACTTTGAATAATCAATCAAATATGCAAAAGTCGTACCAGCTCGAAGAATGATATCCAGCCATATTAGCTACATCGGTTCTGAAGCTGAACGTTCACCTTAGCGGCACCTCTGACCTCAGATGCATGTGTTAAGCATATAACTAGCGAGCGAACCATACTTTGGATATCGCCCAGAGCAAGGCCAGTCGCTGGATTAAGACTAACAGGATCAGTAAATTTGAAAATCTCGATGCCATTCAGAAACGCATCTGCGTACTCTGTCATTTTCCCGGCTGTAGGATGAAGAGAAATCCAAAGATATTGCTTTCCCTTACCATGAGCAGACTCTACAAGATAATCCTTGTGCATGGGTACTCCTGCTCCCCCTGCCCATGCCACTCAATTGACGTTCGCTTCCGCTGTTTCATTATTCAGATAGATCGAAAAGATTCTCTGACTATTCTTAGTGATCCCCATATACACTTCACAAAAGTGCAATCTCACCATGTACTTGAATCCAGAATCGACTTCAAAAACCCAGGTCAGGTTGAATTTGCTATCTTGTTCGCCTAGGGTCATCGACCTGGCTGTCAGATATAGATCTAACGAAAATATTTTGAAGAGAGGGTATATTCAAGTATGCGCATAAATATTTCGAAGAAAGGGGTATATTCAATAAGAAGCTGATATATATATTCGCAAAAATCGAAATACATCAATAGCACATGATATTCAATTAAATGTTTGAACAAATGCTTATACCAAGAACACAACGTTAAGTTTTTGAGGTGATAATTGACACTAAACGTTGAGTTTTCCACTTCATATAATATTAAGAAATTTCTATTTTTTTCCTATATTTTACTTTATTTTTGCTAGATTTTTAAAAATATTTTTCTTATTCAAACATTTCTTGAAAAATAACTTTATCAGTGAAATATAGAAAATATATGATGTAATTATATTAACTTTTATAAATTTTCTTGAGATACTTATATAAGTTGTGTAAATTTTATATAATTAAATACATATTACTTTAATTTTAAATATATAATGAAATTCCTTAATTATTTTGAAGTTTTCTTTTTTATATAATTAATTTTTATTCTGAAAAACAAAATTTCGTTTATCACTAATAAAAAAATTAAGTTTGTAGTCACATAATTTAGTTTGGTTAGAGAATAGTCTCATATTATCTAAAAAATATCAAAGGTAGAATCTTATTATAATAATATAGATTCTCAAGAAAATAAAAACGCCATCTCTCTTATGGCAATGAAAAGGGAAATTCTTTTCTAGGGTTTTTTGAATGTTGATTTGGGCGCTGGGGAAGATCTCGTTTGAGATTTACAAGATCTGGATTTGATTGGTCTCTAGGATTCACTATGGTTCAGGATCTCGATTGAGATTCACAATTTTTCCCCGTGTGGGATGTCTTTAGATTAGATGAAGGTGGAGTTCTTGTTATGCTCATCAATTAGGAATATCTGGGAGGATTCGTATTTGAAGATGAAGGGATTCAGATTGGGATGTGAGGGCTCCAAAAGGAAAAGGAATCATATCACAATCTTTGTCAGAGTTTGTAGCAACCAAGCTCTATCTAATCAAAGATTTAGGGAAGTAAGAATATCGGTGCAAATGGATATGCTCAAGGGTGTTAAGGTGAAGATTCTGGCCATAAGGTATTTCTCTTCGACTTTTGGAAGGACTTTACTCATAGAATCCTGGTTTTTAGAGTTTGTGACTAAATTGGATACGAAACTGATTGATACAAATCGTTTTAGTTTAGTATTACCATATGGGGTTGATGAGGGGATACATAAAAGATTTCCTTGTATATATGGGGATATTTGGTATCGTACAAAGAATATTTTGGGAGTAAATCTCATATCTTTTCGATTCTTTAAGGGCATGAATGATGAAGAATACTGATGCAGCATATATATATATATATATATATATATATATATATATATATCATGGTTTCGATTCAATTTAGGCATCATCTCACTTTTATCTTTGGTTATTCAATTATATTTCTTGACTATGTTCTTACGGTGCTTATTATGTCTCAAAGTCAATGGTATGTCAAGTCTGGTGGCAAGAAGATTGAGGTTCTAAAAAAGGGGTTGAAGATTACGGTGTCAGAGTTCTATAATTCTCTTCTGATATCTGGCTATGCAAAGACTCTTATTGGGCGTTGCATGAACCCTTAGAGGCAGGAAATGAAGCTGCTTCTAGCCAGGCTGAAGATATGGCAAGTTGAAGACAAGGTGATCGGGGCTGACCTTCGTTTTGGAAGATTTCAATTCGATTTCGACGAAGAAGAAGACATTATTGAGGTGTTAAAAATAGAACCTTTTCATTTCGACTCTTGAATGCTATCCATTGTTCTTTGGGAGCCGGTGATGGAAGCTAATTATCCTTCAAAGATCACTTTCTTGGTACGTGTGTTAGGTGTGCCCTTGCATTTCTGGACATAACCAACTTTCAGAAGCATTGGTGATGCTATTGGGAAGGTACAAGGGGAGGTGAATCTCAATGAAGGACGTGTCAGAGTGGAGCTGGATGCGTGTAAGCCATTAGTGTTTTCCACCATTGTGGAATTCCAAGGTGGTGTAGAGACGGAGGTGGCGCTGAAATATGAAAAGCTACATGGATTTTGCCGCATTTGCAACAGTCTGAGACATGACCAGCCTCGTTGTCCTACTACGCAGGTTACTGAGGATGGAGGAAGTGGAGATCCTCCAGCAAGGCCAGACCAAAGTGACACTGGTGCTAAAGCTTTTAGCTACAAGGGAGTTTTAACACAAAATAGAGAAATGGGACCCAATAGGCAGGAAGGAAAAGAGGTAAAGATTCCTAAGGAGGCCTCTAGAGGGAAAGCTGTGATGAAGGAACACGGTGGCAACAATCACAAGGCTGGTTTGTACAGAGGATATAGAGAGAGATACTCACGTCACTACGAAGAGTGATCATCTAGGAATGAAACACAAGTTGCCTATCTTCCAGAGCCCCCTAAACGGTATGATATGCATCAAAAGGGATTGATGAGCTCAAGTAAAATGCAACAGTGCAAAACCTGGATGGTCCCCAAAAGCTCATGATGGACGCTTTCTTAACGTTAAAGGTGGTTCCAAAGATGGGGTCAAAGGTCAGGAATCTGGTTCAAAGGCTCGGAAGGCACTTCTCTTTGCAGATAAGTCTTTAGGGGACGAAGCAAAGAAGGACTTTGTGATGAATGGTGATGCTAATATGGTAGACGCCCAGGAAGATCATATTGGAGAGAAGAAAATACTTGGTAAGCTAGAGCCTGAGAGAAGTGGAAATCTAGAGAAGGAGGTTCATAGGGAAGATGACTGTTTGCAAGAGAGTGATACTCTTATGGCAGGAGATGTTGTCACAGAGAGTGGGGAAGCTTTTGATGCTATGCAAGATGGTGTAACCGGAGGTTTGGAGCTTCCTTTGGAGGAAGAGGGATCAGAACTGAATGACGAAATTCAGGAGGAGGTGAGGAGCATGATGATGCTGGTCAAGGTGAAACAGAGACACATATAAAGAAGAAACCAGTGAGGGTTGGCACCAATATGATTGGTGGTAACACTAAGAAGCGTATAGTGCAGAGTTTAAAAATTTCAAAGACACCACGAAAACAAAAAATGTCGAAGCCACCAAGTAAAGGAGGAGAAAAGGGGCCTTTGCTCCCGAAGAAGGCTGGTGCCAAGGCCGCATCAGACCCAGAATAAGTGGTTACTATGTCCTCAGGTTAGAGGTTTGGGGCCACGTTTGGTGTTATGTCTGGTTTTCAGTGTTTTTCTATTTCATTAAGGATATATGAATTGTTTCTATAACGTTCATAGGTCTATGCTTGGCGCAGCTCTTTGTTGCTGCTTTGTCTTTCGGTTATTTACTATGTTTTCTTTCCTGTTGGTTTGTGGGGTTAGGCTTACTATCCACAAAATTATGGAATAATAATTATTATTTTGTTTTTTTATGAGATGATGGTAAGGTTTCTCATGGTGTTCTCTTATTTGGTAAATATGAATTGTGTGTGTACTGCTATCCATGTTAGTTATGGTCCAAGGATGAACTCGAGGATGGATATAGGAAATTTATATTTTCGGTTTGCAGGTTTATTCAGAAGATATCTACTAAATAGGATGATGAGAATGGGAAAGGAATGTATCTTCGGTTCTAATTGATGTGTACAGGGGGAAAGATTTATATTTCGGGATATGATACATGTGTTGATACATAGTATAAAGATTATGAAGCTATATGTTTGCGGTTATTATTGGTGCCTCTGGACTTGAGCCTTTCGCTGGCAATCTTACCCTCTCAAGGGGGACAAGTTGAGGTTTTTATGGTTAAGGCTATTTGCCAATAAGCTCGCTCTTGGGATTTTTCAGGAACTTCAAAGTTTACAGGGTTGGAGAAAACAGCTTTGTCAGATGGTGTAATGAGAGACAACTGGTGTTGATGTCGATATATAGTAGTAAGTTAGCTTTAACTGATTTTTATGGTGGTGGGTTTCTATGGAATCTTATGGTGTATGGTTTTACAGGAGTGGTTAGAGTTGTATGGTGTAAGTTGGATTTTCTCTTTGTTGGATTCTATTGGTGTAGGACTTCATCATCTTGTTTCAATGGTTTGGTTACAGAGAGAGGTTTGTGCTTGCGAGGTTAAAACGAGAACATAATACGGCGCCAACTTTGTGGAAATTATACACACACTACAAGAAAACTAAGCCTTTACTAGGAAACTTTACTAGGAAAATAATTCCTCGTAAAAATACTACAAGTTTACTTCGAGTTTACGAGGAAACCATTTTTCCTCGTAAAGTTCTCGTATACTTACGAGAAAACAGTTTCCTCGTAAACTCGTAGTAGACTTACGTGGCCCTTCAAGGAAAAAGTCATTTTCCTCGTAAACTCATAGTAATTCCTTTCCTCGTAAAGTCCTAGTAATTACTTACTACGAAATTAGGAGGAATGGATTTGTTACTACGAAATTAGGAGGAACTAGATAGAAAATATCGAATTTAAATCAAAAACGTGTTTTGTACCTATTTTTCCTAGCAATTTCCTAGTAAATTCTCAGATTCGAAAATTTCTATAAATACCACCATATGTGATTCATTTGAAACACACCAAAAAAAAAAATCAGCTATAAGCTTGATCAAACACAAAAAAAATGTCAAGTCCGGGAAATATTTTCGAGTTGCGGAAGTGGATGTATTCACACAAACATAATAACGGGAGGGTGACGAAAGAATTTCTCGAAGGGTTGGAGACGTTTATGCATCAAGCAGATTCTACACCACTCACGCAGGAAAGTGGTAAGATGTTCTGTCCTTGTCGGAAATGTTGCAATACCAAATTAGGCCCTCGTGAAAATCTTTGGAAGCATTTAATAAATAGAGGTCTCATGCCACATTATTATATTTGGTATCAACATTGAGAAGATGCTAGTTGTAGGAATGAAGGTAGCAGTAGTAATAGCAATTTTCACCAAGATGAACAAATGGTAGATTGTGATAGGGTTCATGATATGGTAGGTGATGCCTTTGTAACTCATGATGATGAAGAAGTTGAAGAACCTAACTTAGATGCAAAAAAGTTTTATGAAATGTTAGATGCTGCTAATGAGCCAATTTACAGTGGTTGTAGAGAAGGTCTGTCTAAATTGTCGTTGGCTGCTAGAATGATGAGTATTAAAACCGATCACAATCTACCTGAAAATTGTATGGATGCATGGGAAGACTTGTTTAAAGAGTATTTGCCAGAAGAAAATGTGTTTGCTGAATCTTATTATCAGATTCAGAAATTGATATATAGTCTTGGGTTGCCCTCGGATATGATAGATGTTTGCATCGACAACTGCATGATTTACTGGGGAGATGATGAGAAGTTAGAAGAATGTCGATTTTGTAAGAAGCCACGATTCAAACCGCAAGGTCGAGGGCGTAATAGGGTACCGTACCAAAGGATGTGGTACCTACCAATCATAGACATATTGAAAAGATTGTACCAATCTAAGGAGACTGCTGGAGAGATTAGATGGAATGCCGAGCATACTCAGACGAATGGAGAGATGACTCATCCATCAGATGCAAGAGCCTGGGAACATTTTAACAATGTACATCCACATTTCGCTACATTTCGCTAGCAATAGCCGGAATGTGTATCTTGGATTATGCACTGATGGATTTAGTCCATTTGAAATGTCTGGGAGACAATATTCATTGGGCCGGTCTTTCTTACACCGTATAACTTGCCACCGGAGATGTGCATGCGACGAGAGTTTCTATTCATGAGCATATTAATACCTGGTCCAAAACATCCAAAAAGATCTCTCAGCGTTTTTCTACAACCACTGATAAAAGAGTTGAAAGATTTGTGGTCAACAGAGGTGAGGACATATGATTGTTCAACGAAAACAAATTTTACGATGCGAGCGATGCTTTTGTGGACCATAAGTGAATTTCATGCATATCGTATGTTGTCTGGGTGGACTACACATGGGAGATTAACTTGTCCATATTGTAATGGAATGACAGATGTGTTTCAGTTGAAGCATGGTAGGAAGACTAGTTGGTTCGACTGTCACCATCGATTTCTTCCCATTCACCACCCATACCGAAGAAACAAGAAATTGTTCAGACACAACAGAGTTGTCAGAGACACTCCTCCTCCATATTTAACTGTAGAACAAATCGAAGCGCAAATCGATTACTACTGTGCTCTAGAAACAGCTCCTTGTGGTGGGAATTGGCATGTACCCAGTAATATGTCTGGTTCTTATGGTGTTCAGCACAATTGGCACAAAAAGAGTATATTTTGGGAATTGCCATATTGGAAAGATCTTCTTTTGCGCCACAACCTCGATGTGATGCATATAGAGAAGAACTTTTTTGAGAACATCATGAACACTATATTGAATGTCCCAGGGAAGACAAAAGACAACGTAAAATCAAGGTTGGACTTACCCGATATCTGCTCAAGGAGTGAGCTACATATAAAAAGCAATGGGCAAGTTCCAGTTCCAATATACAGACTGTCATCAGAAAAAAGTATGTGTTTTTCAACTGGGTGGCTTCAGAAGTGAAGTTCCCTGATGGGTATGTTTCAAATCTCTCAAGATGTGTTTAGAAAGGGCAAAAGTTCTCCGGGATGAAGAGCCATGATTGTCATGTCTTTATGCAGCGACTACTTCCCTTTGCGTTTGCAGAGCTACTACCGGCAAAAGTACATGAAGCACTTTCAGGTCATTAATTAATATAATACGATGACATGATTAATTTATTTATATACATATATATATATATACTAATGTGGATAATTTTTGTTTTCGTATATATATAAGGAATCAGAGCATTTTTAGGGATCTGAGCACCCACACTCTTAAAGTGGAAGTTGTCCAACAACTTCATGAAAACATCCCCGTCTTAATCTACAACTTGGAGAAAATATTCCCGCCTACTTTTTTCAACATCATGGAACACCTAGTTGTCCACCTCCCGTATGAGGCATTACTTCGTGGACCCGTGCATTATGGATGGATGTATCAGTATGAAAGGGCCATGAAAAATTTGAAAGGAAAAACCAAAAACCTAGCAAGAGTTGAAGGTTCTATTATTGCGGGAAGTTTGACGGAAGAAACATCACATTTCACTTTGTACTACTTTGCACCGAAAGTACGTACATGGAAACGAGCTCAAAGAAGATATGATGATGGTGGTGTCGTGCCGACATATATGGAAGACGATGTTCCAGACATATTTTGTCAAATTGGGCGATTGGGTGAGAAATTGAAAGAGGTTTGGTGGTCGAGTGATGAAGACGTCCATAGTGCACACCTTATATTCTTCTTAATTGCGAGCATCCATTGATTGCTTATTTTGAAAGGTAAATATATAAACATACACACTTATATATATATATATATATATATATATATTTTTTTTTTTTTCAATATTAAATATATAACATAACATATATGATTTTACAGTCAATTTGAGACTCAAGTCGAGGAAGCAATACCTGGTATATCGACAACTGAGTTAGACAAAAGGAAAGATCAACACTTTATCAAGTGGTTGAGAAAACAAGTATTTATTTATTACTTAAATTGTATGCATACATTACCACAAAGTAAGTCTAATGTCTAATTATTTTACTTTTTGTTGCAGAATGATTATGACGATCCTGAGTATCCCGCATGGTTTCGCGAATTACTTCAAGGTCCAGTTGCAAAGGTCACTACATCGTCGATGTATTTCACCCGAGGCTATACTTTTCATACCTATGACTATGGTAGACACCGGGCGACAAGTAATTATGGAATATGTGTGAAATGCGAAACAGATTTCTACGGGATCTTGCAGGAGATTTATGAAGTTCAATTCCCAGGTATGGGTTTGAAATGCGTTATCTTCAAGTGTGAGTGGTACGACCACGTCGTAAACAGAGGTGTTCGGATTAACAAGAACGGTGTAGTTGATGTCAATGGTGGACGAAGGTACACCAAATTCTTTTTTTTTTAATATCCAGGTTTCCAGTATTAATTAATTTTTTAATATTGATCTTTATTTTCGTAGGTACAACAAATTCGAGCCTTTCATATTAGCTTCCCAAGCAGATCAAGTTTGCTTCATTCCATACCCTCGGATTACTACCTCGGAAATAAACTGGTTAGCTGTTATCAAAGTTACACCTCGAGGACGAATAATCGCTGGAGAAGAACCACCATTACAAGAAGAAAACACCAATGAGATTGAGGAAGCTGAGGCATAAATTGATGAGTTCCTACTCATTGAGCCGCATAATCGTGAATACAAAGCTGTTCCTGATCACTCCACGGACAAAGGTGTAGACGACGAGTTTTTAGAAAATGATGATGTCTCAACCGATTACGACAATGTATCCGAATGAATTATGTATAATTATAAGTTTGTTTAATCACAAAAATGAATTTGCATTATACATGTTTTAAGTTTGTTTAATCACAAAATCAATTTGCATTTGGGGTTTGGGGTTTATGTGTAGAAGAGGTTAGGAGTTTGGTTGTAGAAGAGGTTATAAGTTAAGGAAGTTGTGGTTTGGGGTTTGGGATTTCGAGTTTAGGGATTTATAAACCCTTTCCTCGTATAGCCCTAGTAATAGAAAACACGGGCATAGCCGTTTCATCGTAATGTTCTAGTAAGGTGTTACTAGGTCTTTACGAGGAAAAAAACGCGGGCATAGCTATTTCCTCGTAAAGGGTTTTCCTCGTAAAGCCCTAGTACAATCATTACGAGGACGTTACGAGGAAATAAAAACACGGGCATAGATATTTCCTCGTAAGGTCCTAGTAACGTTACTAGGGCTTTACGAGGAAACAAAATTCCTTATATATACTCGAGCAATCCGGTTTCTCATTTGCTAGTAACCTTCTCTCTAAATCCTCTAAAGGTTCTCTCTAATTCGTAGTTAGGTGATTAGATTAGGGAATTTAGAGTAGGTGGTTAGTTTAGGGAATTTAGATTAGGTGGTTAGTTTAGGTAATTTAGATTAGGTTGGTTTACTTTTATTTACTGTTTTTTTAAATTATACAGGAATTAATGTTTTGATTTTTTTTTAAAAAAAATATAGATGCCTAGAAAGAGCAAGCTTGCTAAGGCTGCTGGTAAGAGGACGTCGTCTCTCGAGGGGAGTCACTATGGAGATATTTTTGGGCGTCAGGATGCTCCGGGTTCATCTTCGTCAGCTCCCGGTTCATCTTCGATTCCCGAGACTCAGGGAGCTTCTACGGCGTCCAGGCAACCACCTCCTCCTCCACCATATCCTCCTCCTCCACCACTACCTCCTCCTCCTCCACCGGTCGGGGTTCATCCCGATTTGTAGGTGCGCCGAACGCACCCTTTGCGGTGTACAAGGTGGAGGATATTTTGGCCCTTCCAGGCAGAGAAGGGCAGGCAGAGTTAGATCTTATCCGACGGGACGGCCAAAACGTATTATGGTATGTTTTAATTTTTAAAAAGTTTTGTTAATTTATTTCTTAATTAACAAAATATTTACAAATTAATCTAATTAATGATTAATTTTGTGTCTTTCCAGGTTTGGTCTTGACAATTGTGTCGGAACTAGCGTCACGGACTGTATCAAGGGATACTTTCCCGATCCAGCTCCAAACTGGAAGATGACGGCGAGCCACACAAAAAAGACGTGGTTCAAATCGTTCGCTGTAAGTTTAATTCGTTAATTTATTTTAATTATTTAAAATTATTAATATTATTGAACTAATCCGTTTCTTATTTTTTCTGGTTACAGCAAAATATCGCTGGTCTATTGGGATTCACCAGCGGGTGAAGAAGGAGTTTGAGGCCAAGGCAAGAGCACGATTGCTCGACATGGTCTACAACTGGAAGGGCGACTATCAGGTATAGATTTATAAATTATATATATAGTTTTAAAAATATTATTGACTTTAATTCTAATTTTTTTTTAATAAGGTGGATGGTTACGAGGACGGGAAACCCGATTGCCTCACAACCACGGTGTGGGATGACCTCATCAGCTATTGGGGGTTGCCGGACTCGGTCAGAACCTCCAACACAAACTCCGAGAACCGCATGACCAGAGACGAGCATGGCAACACGAAGATGTTTCATACCACGGGTAGAAAACTTCACGGGGGAGTTCGTCTAGACATGGTAAGATGATTTTTAAAAACTATTTAATTTTTATTTTATTTGAATATTCAAAATTAATATTTAATTTTAAAAATTACTTTTAGGTTAAAGAGAAAGGAGTTCTTCCATCTCTGAAAGACCTTTACGAGAGGACCCACCGGAACAAGGCTGGGCAGTTTGTAGATCCTGCTTCCGAGCGGATCTACAACGAGATTGTTGCCCGAGTTGACGAACGCCAGACCCAGCTGACTCAGCAGACTGGGACTCCAGTCATATTATCCACTGTTGAATTGGATAAGATTTACGAGGAGGTAAATAATTTGTTTTACTATTAATTTTTATTATTGGTTTTAATTTTTTCTTAACGTTATTAATATTTTTATTTACAGGTCGCCCCTAGGAAAAAAGGGCGTATCGTCGGGATTGGCTCGGTTAACGATGTCCCTGCAGCGACATCGTCTTATCATCAGGAGTAACACGATATCAATGTTCAGCTACGCTCGCAGTTGGCTTCGCTCACCGAGCATGTGACTTCTCTCACCGATGTCCTCAACATTATGGCGGTTGGAAACCCGCAATTGGAGGAGATCTTGCGTCAGAGACGGGAATGCGGAGGGATTCCAACCCAACAGCATCCACCATCACAGTCACAGCCGGCAACCAACTATGGAGAGGAGCAGGATTTGGCGAGCCAGGACGAGTTCGTTCGCCAATTTCACGACCAACATCCATAGTATTTTTTATTTTTAATTGTATATTATGAATTTTAAAATTTTTTGTGTATTATTTAGTTATTTATAAAATATTTTGTTTTTATTTTTTATTTATAATTTGATTTTTTATTTTTAAAAAATAAATTAATTATATTTATAATTATTTTTTTTAATAGGGAAAAAACATTTTGAAACAAAATCCTCGTAATGGTTTCCAAGTAATGTCCTCGTAATTGATTCTAGTACGTTCCTCGTAACGTATTACTACGAGCTTACAAGGAAAATCTTACTACGAGCTTACGAGGAAATGCTACGAGGACCTTACGAGGAAAATCTAACCACGCCTTTACGAGGAAATGTTTCCTCGTAATTTTGCTAGGACCTTACGAGGAAAAAGGCTTTACGATGAACGTGTTTCGAGGAAATGCATTTCCTCGTTATTTCCTAGTAAAATGCAATTTACTAGGAAATAACGAGGAAAACCCGTCCTAGTAATGGTCGAGTTTTCTTGTAGTGACATTAATATTTGGATTGGGTGGTAATGGATTTGTTGGAAGAAAGCATCTCGGCCTTGAGAAATAATAATACCTTGTAATGAATTATCTTGTGTTGGATCTTGGCGAGGAGTGTTGATTATGCAATTGCAAATTAATTACTACAAAAAGACTCTTATATTTGTCTATATAATGATACCGGTTTTCTAATGCTAAATTTTTTTTTGCTCAATGTTCTACGCTCTGGTTGTATAAACAACTAGTTTATAGGTTTATTCCTATGAAATTGGAACAACTGATTACTAAGATGGTATTGATCATGCCTTCTTGGTTTATGGGGACACGATGTTTTGGGAGATCCGGGTGGTGCAAAATTATATGCATTGTAAATGTGGTCTTTTTCTGGGAAATAATGGGTCGTATCATGATGTTGTATTCAATAGCTTACTCTAGGGAAATAAATGACTCTGTTGGTTTTTTATTTTCAGTTTTTGGAGATCAAATGAAGGTTTTAAGCTGAAACTGTCAAGGTCTTGGTAGTAAGTGTACTATCAGTTTGAGAGAAATTTGGGGGAAACATAAACCAGCGTTTCTATTTCTTTCGGAAACAAAATAGAAATTTGATTTCGTGCAATCTTTTCAATTTCACTTTGGGTATTTCCATCTCCATACGGTTGATCGTCAAGGGAGGAGTGGGGGGGGGGGCTTTGGCCTTGTTCTATGAGTCTACTTATAAAGTTAATATTATTTCTTCAAGCAATAGAATTATCGATATAGAGACAAAATATAAAGGGAAGAGGATATTTTTATCATTTGTTTATGGTGAATCAAATCAACAATTTAGAGAACAAGTTTGGGAACGACTTACAAGAATAGGGATTTCTCGAGATGAACCATGGTTTATTATTGGTGACTTAAATGAGATTACGGGTAATCATGAAAAACAAGGAGGAGTTCTTAGACATGCCGATACGTTTCTCCAGTTTAATAATAAGAAAGAGAATGGCGGATTGATGGAGTTTCCAAGTCTTGGAAATACTCTCTCTTGGAGTGGATGAGAGTCGGACAAACTGTTAAGTGTCGGCTGGATAGAGCCTTGGCTAATAACTAATGGCATAATTTTTGTTCCTTGTTTCTTTGTTGAGTATTTGGGGATGATCAGATCTGAACAAAGACCAATTGTGGCTTCGATAGAAAATAAAGTTCTTAAATTCCAGGGGAAATTTAGGTTATTGGAGAGGAGGGGTCGATGGAATCTATAGAACAGGGGTGGACTACACAGAGAGGAGAAGGATGAAGGGGTATAGTAGATAAGATCCATAATTGTCGGCATGCAATTTCAGTTTGGAAAAAGGATAATCCATCTCATGGAAAGGAGAAGATAGATACTCTACAAAAGGCTTTGAAAGTGGTTAAAATGACATGTTGAAGTCTTATGAAGAGGTGACTGTGGTTTCACGGAAACTAAAAGAAACATATAGAGATGAAGAATTATATTGGGAACAAACGAGTAGGAATTTGTGGCATACATGTAGAGATAGAAGCACATAATTCTATCATGCATTGACCAAACAAAGACGTATACAAAATATGATTATTGGTTTATATAATGAGTATGGAGATTGGATTAACTCAGAGGATGATATCGAAAGAGGTGGCGGTCAAATATTTTAACAACTTGTTCCAATCTACTTCACCGTCAAAGTTTGATACGTTTCTTGAGGAGGTGCCGCAATTGGTAACAGCATCCCAAAACACTAGGCTAACAGCTTTGGCTTCTGAGGAGGAAGTTAGAACGATATTATTTATGATGCATCCTGAGAAAGCTCCGGGACTGGATGGGATGACGGATTTATTTTATCAACAATCTTGGTCTGTAATTAAGGTTGATGTGGTTAAGATGGTTAATGATTTTCTCAGTTTAGGGTTTCTGGATGGTAGATTGAATATGACAAAATTTACCTTATTCCTAAAACAATAAGGCCGAACATGATGACAGAGTTAAGGTCAATTAGTCTCTGTAATGTAGACTACACAATTTTCTCTAAGGTTTTGTGTCAGCGATTGAAAATTTTGATAAGTCCTCTCTGCAATTTGGTCATAAGGTATCAGATTCACAGAGAGCAGAAATTCCAAAATAAACTTGACATTACTAAGTTGAGAGGAATGAGAAATTATTTGGGAATACCAGAAAGTTTGTGTGGATCCAAAACATAGATTTTTGGTTTTTTTTTTTAATGAAGGGGTCAACAATAAGGTCAACAGCTGGACAGTCTGGTTTCTGACTAAACGTGGAAAAGAAGTTATGATTAAATCAGTGGCTTCGGCAATATCAAATCACGTCATGTCTTGTTATAGATTGCCAAAGACAGTTACAAAGAAAATTACAGGGGCTATCGCCCACTTCTCGTGGGGTAGTGGAGGAAATAAGAAAGGTATCCACTGGTTTTCATGGGATAAGATATGTAAACCCAAGGATGAGGGAGGATTTAGTTTTAGAGATTTTCAAGATTTTAATACGGCTCTACTGGCAAAGCAATTATGGCGTTTGATAAGCAAACTAAATTGTCTGTTTTCAAAAGTGTTCAAAGGCAGATATTTTTGGAATACTGATCCTTTGGACCCTCACAGATTTTATTCACCTTGTGGGTGTCGAAATCCACCTACTGTCAAATAATCGTAAATAAGGAAACTTCGGGAAAACCCTAAGTTTCCAGAGGAACCGGCTATCTGCAGAACCGCACAACGAATATTAAGAAAACGTTGAACTTTAAAATTAAAACGAAAATAAACAAGACTGAAAGCAAGAAGGTTCTTATTCCGAATCTGCGTGGAACTGGTACAAAGAGAGTAGCTGAAAACTTAAGAACGAAAAACCCTAATTGAGACGCAGCTCGCTAACAGAAAACAGAAATATTCCTAATTGCTAATTTCTGGTGGTGAGAGCTCTGAATTTCGTGTCTTTTGCTTCTGCCTTAGACTCCTATTTATATACTCCTCACCTTGGTCATCCGGTCTTTCCATTTCGCCCAGATTTGACTATATCGGGAATTTTCCATTTTTCTCGATCCTTCCTTTTCTTCCCCGGAAATCTTCTATTTTTCTTCAAACCTTCCTTCTATCTTCAAACTTGACTTTTATTTTCCTTCTGCGAGTAAACCGTCAAAACGTTATTGAATCTTCGGGTTAGATTCCGTTAAGATCGCGAGATGGGTTTTTATCGCGTTTTAGGACCTTCCGGGCCGTTTTGCGATAAATCCGTTTTCCGACCTTTTACGGGATCGTTTCGTGATCTGATGTCGTTTTTAATAAATTCCTTGAGCTAATCGTAAGGTTTTACGATTTACTCGACTTTTTATTAAAAATACGTTTTTTACGATTTACTCGACGTTTTTATTAAAAACGCGTTTTTTATGAATTCAACGAGAAACTTCAAATAAATCTTATGGTTTAGGCAATGCTCGGTGTTTCGTTTAACCGTTGCCGTTTTATACGATTTCTTCAAGTTCTTTATCGAGAAAAGCGAAGTTTTACGGTTTTTATCGTAAAACTCGAACGATAGGTCGGATCGAGATGGGACGGGAGATATTTCGGCCGTGGTTCAGAATTTGACCGTGTCGAAAGAAGTAAGTTTCGAATCGGGAATGCGGGAGACCAAGGCTCGGGACGTCCAGGAAGTTTCTAGTTCGCCCATCGGCGAACTAAGCCGGGCCGGCTTAGTTCGCCGATGGGCGAACTAGTCGAGTGTCTCCTAGTTCGCCCGTGGGCGAACTAGTCGAGTGTCTCCTAGTTCGCCCGTGGGCGAACTAGTCGAGTGTCTCCTAGTTCGCCCGTGGGCGAACTAGTCGAGTGTCTCCTAGTTCGCCCGTGGGCGAACTAGTCGTGACTAGTTCGCGTTTTACGGCTGTTTCGGTTTTTTGCGGTTTCGTAAAACGATTCTTCGAGTTTTATGAAACGATCTTCGAGTTTTATAAAACGATCTTCGAGTTTTATAAGACGATATTCGGGTGAATACAAAACACATACGTTGGTGAATCTACATATAAATTTGCGCATAACTTGTTACACAGCCATAAACACACAATTTTTTTTAGTTATGATGGAAATACAATACAATAAGATAATTTTTTAATTAACTAATATAAAATAGATACCAAATATTGAATAAATCAAGTAATATATAATAAATAACAGAACAAATAATCGATAACAAGTAACAGATCAAGTAACAAACCAAGTAACAAGTCAAGAAATTAAAAATAAAAATATACTTGATACTTGGTTTGTATTTACGAGTAATAAAATTCATTTACTTGTTACTTGACTTGATTATAGCAAATACTTGTTTTTTCAAACCAAACAGAGTCAAGTAACAAATATAAACCGAGTAGCAAGTAATAATGCCTAGTCCTACGTAAGAGTACAGTTCATAAACATTTTTTATTTCGCAAACCCCGGCGATATATTATATATACTCATTAACTTCTCCAACTACTAATACTTATAATTGACCCATAAATAATCATTTATCACAAACTTGGCTATCTATGATCATATTCAAGATATACATCGGTGTTAGCCTCAAAAATACTCTAAGAATTAGCTAATACAAACTCGACAAAAACACTTCGTTGTATATATGTGGGAAGACGAGCTATTTCCCCATAAAAGTACTGTATAGCACTATATGTCTCTCAAACTATGATCTCGTTTTAGATGTCTCTGAAATAAAAGTTTGAAATCTATTTCCCCACGAAACTCAATTCGATATTGGTTAAGACAATTTTCAGTATAATCGCAAAACCAAACAAAAAAAAACCAAAAAAATAGAACCGAAACTTAATTATATTAAACCCAAACAAAAAAAAAAGTGACCCGACTATTATCCTCTTCCCCACCCCCTTATTTCCCCAGATTTTACCCAAATTCTTCTTCACCTAATCCTAACCAAATCACGTCTTCATTTACTTATGTATTGCTTCCATTAGTTAATTTCTTCTTCTTCTCTCATTGTTTTGGATGTGTTTGCTCAATTTTGTCACCATCAACACAGTCATGTTCTTCAAGAGAGAGATAGAGAGACAGTTCAATGGCTTACAATTTTTGATTCAACGGCTTCACCACCTCTATTACAACTAACACATTGTTTCTTTATGTCTTCTCCTTGAACCCCATTCAAATTCAGATCTTAGACAAGAGAAAAATATATCTTATGTTTTGAATTTTATTGAATAAATCAAATATCTTAATTGGAGAAAACTGTCACCAGTGTCTCAAGTTTAATGATATTTAGTCAAGAACATCTTTGGATAAGAGAAGACAAGTCTCACGCAGAAGTAAAAAAAAAGAAAGAAACTTCGTGGGTTTTTTTTTTTATTTTGATTTCTTTTACTATGGCTTCTAAAATTTCTGGGATTTTGAATTCATCCATGGTAGCAGATTGACGGAGGAATAAAAAGACCAGAAGCGTTGTATTTTTTTTTGGACAAACCAGAAGGGTTAGTTTTGTTTTATTTTTGTGCAGTTTGTTTTTTTTTTAATTGGGGCGGGTTTAATTTTGAATTTGGTTTAATTTTGGTTAATATTAAATTTTGATGGTTTTGGTTTATTATTAAAAATTATAACCTAATAATTTAATTTTATGGGGTCGGGGATTTCAAACTTTTAATCTATGAGAAAAAAATCTTAAACTTAAATTTTGTGGGAAAATAGGTTTTGAATTTTTATTTCGGGGACAATGAGATAATAGTTTGGGAGACATATGGTGCTATAATATACTTCTCGTGGGGTCAGGGATTTCAAACTTTTAATCTATAGAGAAAAAAATCTTAAACTTAAATTTTGTGGGGAAATAAGTTTTGAATTTTTATTCCGGGGACATCTAGAATGAGATAATAGTTTGGGAGATATATGGTGCTATAAAATACTTTTCGTGGGGAAATAGCTCGTCTTCCTTACATATATATATATAGAAGAAAGTTGGCAATACGTTCATAAAAGAAAACTTGAACTAGGTAGATTGTGAAAATTAGATCATTTGGTGTAACTACTACTTATATACCACCAGTTTTGTTTTCGTTTATGGGCAAAGGCATCAATATAATTATTTGGAAACGCTGATTATCATCGAATTAAAAAGAAATGATTATCATACAGCTTGTTTTAGTATGTAAAGTTACAGAGATCGGGCCAATGTCTCATCAGTTTATTGTCTTCATTTGAATCACAAGCCTATGTTACTAAACTCGACTGTTTTCTCTTTATTAATGAAAGGAAAGGCATTTCAACTTTTCAACAAAATCTTTAATGGCGAGCAAAAGAGACAAGAGAAAAACACGCACATTACTTATCGTGAAAGGGATGTGGTCCTCCTAGCGTGCGACACCTGTACCGAGATATAGAAAGATGAATAACTACAAAAATATCATTTCAAAATGTATTAGTATTAGTTTACTAAAAAGCAATCAAATAGTGTCTAACCACTCGATGTTATGCAGATTTGTTACATAATTAAAACATTAAAAACGAGAGAATAAAGTACAAAAAAAAAAGCAAGAACAAAATGAGTCAAAGAAGCGCACCAAACAAAGAGGTCGAGCTGCCACGTGGGAATATGTATACGTGGTGTTATTTAGTTGGTCTGTCCCTGACGTATGAGTACGGCAAGAGTATTTGTCGCTGTTATAATAACATGGTTTGTACGGACGCGTTATTGTTTATCCAATGAATAAGGTGATGATTGTTTGTAGTTTTTGAATTAATTTTTAGTTTTTGTTTTTCTAAAAACTAGTTTTTACCCAATTAAGATTTTGGTTTTTGTTTTTAGCTTTTTAGTAAATAGATTCCCTAAAGTTTAGGGAAACTGGTTTTTGAAAATTTTAATCAATTTATAAAGAGAAACCAAAAACCCATTTTTGTTGGTTTTTAGGAATAAAAACGAATTTTTTCCTTTTTATTTGAAAGTGGTATATTTTAATTAGCTAATAATTAAATAATACTTTATAAAGATAAAAGTCTAATAAAATTTTGATAAAAGATAACATTTAAGCAATAATGTGTAATCATTTATTTATGTTGCATGTCAAAATAATTTTCTATACTTATATATAATATTAAATAATTGAAGTTGGTTATTCATTTCTATACATAAAATTATTTAATAATTTTAATAATTATTAGACTTATTAAAAAATAAACTAAATTATAAAACATAAAATTTCATTAATAAAATATATTATATTAATTTGAAAACGAAAACATTTCATTCAAATTTTATAATTTAAATTATATACAAAATTTTTTATAAATAATTTCCATATATTAATAGTTTAAATATTGTATAATTTATAGTTATTTTATGGTTTATAATTTAGTATAATATATGTTTCTTAAAAATATAATAGTTCAAACATGTTAATGTATTTTGTATTATTAAAGAATAATCATTATATTTTAGTAGTAGCTCTTAAATGTTTTATTTCTATTTTGTTGTATTATTTTAAAATAATGTATTACTTATTTTTAAGAAATTTTAAACTACAGCAAAACTAAAAACCAAAATCAAAATCTAAAACTAAAACTAAAAACTGAAAACCAAAAATAAAAAGCCAAAATCAAAAACCAAAAATAAAAATCTAAAACCAAAATCTAAAAATTAAAAACTAGAAACTAGTGCCAACAATCATCACGTAACCTGCGAAATCTTCTTCATCTATGTGGTAAAAACAAAGCGCACGTATAATTACTTTTTGTTTTTTTTTATAATTCAAGGGTTCCCCATTTACATGGATCATTTCTCTGGGTCTGGTCAAACAGAGGTCCACTTTATCCGGGAGGGTTTTACTTGGGCTGGAGACAAGGCCCAACACTCAGTATCGCATTTGGTGACAAGAATCGGCAGTTCCTATCCGCCTGTCGTCAAACCCGTGAGCATGACAATTGACTCCCAAGATCTTTACTAAGCGTGCTACCTCATCCCGTTCGTATAATTACATTTTTAAGAATTTCTTTGTCATGTTTGACGATTCCTTTTCTTCCTTTGAAAGTGGATTCCCAACAGTACTATTATACGGTAGTAGATTTACCTTGATTCTTTTTCTTGTAACCGTGTAAGTGCAGACTGTGTAGTTATTTGGTAAATTCATCAAAGGCATAATACAATTTTGAAAAGGATTTGATAATTATAAAGACTGATGTATACACACTACTATCACCTCTTTTCTTCGATATAAACTCGGGTTTCCGTAAACTGATAATACAATAGTACATATTTTTGTAATAACTACTATAGCTTCACTTTTTGGTAAAAACATTATTACTCTTGGTCAGATCTATTATTCGTACTTAATATGTTAATTAATATGAATGTGTTATGAAATTTATCTATAGAAAGCATCATTAAATTATCTATCTGATATCTCTGTTATATGGTGCTTATATCTATTTAGGTAATAAGTTGTTTCAAACAATTTACTTCTATATACTAACTTTGTAATATCCATAAACTGTTTAGCAGCAAAAAGAATTAAAAAAATTATGATTGTTTCAAGGGCTGATTGGAATAAGCTGTAATTTTTTTTGCTGTAGAAATTAAACCATAGATTCTTTTGCTATAACTTTGTAAAACACTTATTTTTTCTCTAAAAATAAAGTTTTCTATAGTCGCTTTTTAGATTTTACTTTTCTTAACGCTGGTTTATTATGATATTACAATTATGAGAAAGATTACATAGAAGATTTGACAACGGATAATACTACATGTCTTATGATGATCTACACCTAACTGCATCACCTGAACCGTCCTATGAAGATTCACGTCTGGTCAAGTTTACTTGCATCATGTTGAAGATCCCTTGTAAGCCTTTCATTCGTATTTTGCATAATTGTTTAATAAATCACTTTCGGCGGAGATTGAAATCTGGATCTTCTGGTGTAAAATCATTAATAAACCTTCCGTCAAATGCTGGACTAAGGGAGCTTCCACAATACTTTTTAGATTTTAGAGATATTTTTACTGTATATATTTTTTTTTTTTTTAAAAAACTTGATTAGTTGACATATATGTCTCTGGATTAAATTTTGGCTTTCTAAAGCAAACACTTACCCGTTTAGTTATCAGATTCTTTCTATCTATTTTTTGTTTTGTTTTCAGTTTCTGCGGAGATCAGAAGGTCAGGCGTGTGTGTGAATAAGTTATTGAGCACATCTTGTCCGAGAAGAGCTGGCAACCGACCGAGATGCTACTTGTCCACTGATGAAACCTACTTTGACGAACACCCTATATATCTGCAATTACATATACTTAACAATTTCAAGTTCATGAGATAGTAAATCTGCAGCTACGCCAACAGTATAATTTATTTACCAGTAAATAAATTTGATGCAATTATAATTATTAATATGCGTCGTACGAGTTGTATAATTATAGTTTAATCATCCACTGAATAGATCATTTAAAATTCCAAAGAAGTAGTTTCATATCATCAAATGAGCGTTCTCAATCCCATTGGAACTTATTCTTTCCCCTTCCATAATTTATTTTATTATTGATACATTTTGGTCTTCATTTATGGATTTAAAAGTTTTTTACTAAAAGAAGAAAGAAATAACGTAATGCTACTAGTGAGCCAGGTGGCCTAGGTTTATAGACCACTGGTATGCATAAAGATAAAAATGGCAAAATTAATAAAAAGCAAAAAAATAAAAATAATAAGGCATTATCAACAAAAATCAAGCATACACAAATAACCCCAAAAGAAAATATCATTTGTGGTTCTCTCTCTCATCATAAATCTAGGGTTTCTTAAAAAGTTCTCAGCAATTTGTATCAGACCATCTTCCCAAAATCTCTTATCCTTTTTTTCTATCTATCTCCAGAAACATTTATAGATAGATATATACACGAATAGAGAGCCACACATCAATCTAAGACCATACACATACAAAGAGGGTAAATCTCGAAATCCATCTAGTTTTTCGTTGATCCATTTTTCTATGTATAGCTAATAATTGTTTCCTTTTTATGTAAAAGTCAAATCAAAGAGTTTCTTCTTTTCCAGTTCTACGTATATTGATGATGATGTTCTTGAGAAACGATGTTAATCTATATCTAATCAATCTAATCATAGTATTAATTTCTTGATACTATTGGTTTTGTGTACTAAGCAAATCCTTTTATTTTGTTTGATTTAATTAAATCAGAAGATTTGGAAGTAAAGAATGGTGAGGGGAAAGACTGAGATCAAGAGGATAGAGAACGCAACGAGCAGGCAAGTGACCTTCTCAAAGAGAAGAAATGGGCTTTTGAAGAAAGCTTTCGAGTTATCTGTCCTTTGTGATGCTGAAGTTGGTTTGATCATCTTCTCTCCAAGATCCAAACTCTATGAGTTCTCTAGCTCTTGGTACATACATGTCTTTCTTATTCTCTCTTTGTTTATCATCTCCTCGTGCTGAAATCAATTAGGGGTTTTAATCTGGTCCAATCTTCGCCAAAACTCG
Organism: Eruca vesicaria subsp. sativa; assembly: GCA_932364175.1. Classification (NCBI taxonomy): domain Eukaryota; kingdom Viridiplantae; phylum Streptophyta; class Magnoliopsida; order Brassicales; family Brassicaceae; genus Eruca; species Eruca vesicaria. Next base: position 262,388 of record CAKOAT010975153.1, on the reverse strand, counting down.
TAGATTCGATGGACTATATTTGGTGATGTGATTATCAAAGTCGTGTTAGAGAGTGATTCGGTGATGGGTGTTATTAGAAAAAGTAGATCGAAGAAAGATAGCGGAGTACTTTTGTAGGAATCAGATTTACATGGCACTGCAACCTATGTATGTATGTGTACATGGCATTTTCTGTAGATGAGTTGATCTTTCCGACTTTCTCTCTCTCTCTAATGAGATCTTTTTGATGATCTGATACTTGATTTTTATCCATTTATAACAACGAAAAGTCAAATGCTAGCTATCTACATATATCTAGTTATAGTTAAGTTTATTATGAGGCAAGATAAATATGACTTTTAGCATAGTGTCCATTAATTACTCGAATTAGGCCTATTTGCGTTATCAGATTGCTCATGAATTAGGTAGGCAAAATAGCCATGTTTGGAAGTAACGTTAAGTTCTCCATATTTAGACATTTCTAAACTATATATGTGTCTCTTTACATCTGCAAGTGTCTGTCTGTGAGTATGTTTTTATCTCTATATAGTTAACTATATATATGTGGGGGTTACAAAAAAAATAACATATATATATGTGAAATGTTTGAATTATGGATGGAGTACTCATTTATGTGTGAACAGACATGTCTAAGCAATAAGCATTCTTTGTATATGTGTGTGTATATCTTTTATGTATGTATGTATGTATAAATATGTAAAAATGTGGCAACAATGATGCATTTTGCTTCACTTTTCACACACACACGTTTTCTTAGGCAATGGCAGTGAAGGAGTCCGCCAATGTGTGTAGATCGGAATTATACGCATTATTTCTTTGTTTTCTCTTATTTCTATTTGCTTAGTTATAATTATTCTGACTGAGCATATTTACAGTAAACCGATTATAGGTATTTCAACAATCCACGTGTATTTGAGTGTCTTTTAAGCAGAGCCATGATAGGTTAATCACAATTAACTAGGCATTCTTCACCACATAATAATAGTTGTTAACTAACGCAGTGTTTACTAATTATCTTAATAGCACTGTATTAGTTTCTTATTTATCTGAGCATGTCCATGTGCATCTATATTTACATCTACCTTGTCTGTATGTATGTGTATTATGACTTTGGATCATAAATCTTAACTAGAATTTTGTTATGGTTCTAACTATCTTTTTCATTTTGAAGTAAAGAGGCACAAATCTTCTGGTTTCATTATTTAACCAAAAAGAATCTTTTGTTTTCAAGATTTTAGGTTATGGGTAACGAAATGGTCAAGTATACTAATTATGTATATATATATTCGATATGATCCTCGAAAGCTGAGATCATATCCTACTATTTTGGGAACAAAGCAATTAAGCATTTTTTTTCTTATTGAGAATAATTAAGCATTATTTACATGATTCTCTTTGTTTTTCTTGTCACATCTATGTAGAAAAATTAGGTTGGTGAAAATAATTTCATAAAAGTTAAGAAAATATCAAAGTAATACTAGTAATAACATTTTAAATGATGTCTAGTAAAAAAAAGTAAATGATTTTTATTCAACTGTTACGAAAATCACTATTTGTTTTTATGATGATATTTATTAAACAGATGTTTTTGATTGAATGATTTATATTCTTGTCACTCAATTCACATGAATCTCGTGATCTTTTCCTTGTCATCTTCTATATCTATGTGGACATCTCTATTATCTAATAAAGTTCTTTTTATATAGAGATCTAATTTTGGGGTCTAAATTATATAGAGATTTGTCTTCTTAAAGCTCTATATTATTATTACTTAACTCGTTAAATATTAGTATATTAATTTGTGAGTATATAAAGAGAATTAATCATTTAAAGATAGTTCAACAAAATAGCACTAATTGGAAAATTTACACTCTTATAGTAATAAGTTACATCGTTGCCGCTTACTTAATTTAATCACATCCCGTACCATCTACATAATTATCTATAATCAACAATGTCATGAATCATGATGGTTTACTTAGAATAAAAAAAAAGTTATCAGTTACATATAAATTCGCACTTATATTTTCTTCCTTTCATTCACATTTTTAGTTCTAGAATTTTAATAATAATGTACAATACATTAATTTTGCTTGTTCGGAACTTAAGTGAAAAGGCTTACATTTTGACTCCACATTTTCTTAAAATGACTCCACATTTTCGTTTCTTTGATTTGCATTGCGTTTGACTATTTTTAGCATAGCAAAAACAATAGAGCGATATCAGAGACGAGTCAAAGAAACTGGGATTAACCATAAGAGAGATGATTATTCTCAGGTATCCAACACTCCTTCTCAATCTTTGGTTTAAGTTGACTAAAACAAATCATTCTTCATATTTAGGGTTTTACATGTTGTGGACGAATAGCCTTTTTGATAAAAAGAAAAAAAAATATGTGTGTTTAAATGTTGCACCGACTGTACTATTTATTTTGCAGCAAGCAAGAGACGAAACAAATGGTTTGACCAAAAAGATCGAGCAGCTAGAGATATTTAAACGGTTTAAAACTCATAAATCGTTACGTATACATATGAATTAGAAACTGTAAGATCATGCGACTGTTTATTAATGGCAGAAAATTGCTTGGGAAAGGTATTGATGCATGTTCTATTGATGAGCTGCAACAGTTAGAGAATCAGTTAGAGCGAGGCTTGACCAAGATACGAGCCAAGAAGGTACTCTTATTCATACATACACCATTATAATTTCCCTTGATAATTGAGACTAGGATTCTTTCAAGTATCATCGTTTCGATAAAGATGTTTAGATATATATAAAGTGTAGATGCATACTATATTATATGTTTACTTAATAACGTAAAACAAAAAATACTTAATACGGTAAAAGTTACATTTTTTTTTTTTGCATTTTCAACTACACATTAAATCAAACTTCAATTCGTTTATGATATAAACAAGTTTTCATAAAAAAAAAAAAAAAAAAAAAAATTAATATA
>CAKOAT010975153.1:222419-259332 GCA_932364175.1 Eruca vesicaria subsp. sativa | reverse complement strand
TAAGTGTCATTGTAAAGAATTTTTTGCGTTACAAAATAAGTGTCGTTTTCGGTTTTCAATGCAAAATTTATTAATTTTGTTATGTAACTAGTTTTTCTATTGGTTAAAATATGGTTAAGTGTATAGGTAACTGTGTTTTTATATAGGAAATATGTAAAATTAATTATTTCCTTAATCCGTGTGCACAGTTGTAGAATGACACTTATAATGAAACAGATAGAGTATTTAATTGCGGCATGTGGAGTTCCATGCATGAGTATATCATTACTGGTCTATGTGCATGATTTGCATGGCTTCACTTATTATATTGTCATACTCAAGATTATATTGTTTTTTTTTCAAGTTATATTGTTATTAAGAGTATCTACGACGCTAATATAGTCTCGATATATGGCTTAAAGATTCAATTGAATGTACATGCAAAGGTCTATATGTTCTTCAATTTTCTTGCTCTATGTAAGTTTTCCTTACTTCTATATTCAATTATTTTCAGTACCAATTACTCCGTGAAGAAATTCAGAGGTTAAAGGAAGAGGTAAAACAAAATCCAACTTTTACTATTTTTTACTTTTCTCTAATGTTTGTGTACATATATCTTAATATAGTTACATAAAATAATCATTTTAGATTTTCCATAATTCAAGTAAGAAAAGTTTTCTGTACTTTGTCAAAATTATAGGAGAGGAGTCTCATTAAGGAAAATAAAGAACTGAAGGAGAAGGTACCCAAGTTTTTCCCTTCAGTAGTAAATGTTACTATAACCATGAAATATAGTAGTTTTGCTGATTGGAGAGTTTTTGTGAATTGTGTAAATAAAAGTGGTGTGGAATGGGAGCAATAGTAGTAGCATCACCAGCGTCAACCTTATCATCGGCTGAAGTGAACACGGATAGCAATGACAATATGGAAGTGGAGACTGGTTTATTCATTGGACCTCCTGAGCCAAGACAATCCAAGAAACTCCCTCCTTAAAGTTTAGCCAAGTTGAAAAAAAAAAGAAGAAGAAATTAAGCATCACAAACTTCAAAAATAATGATATTTATGTCTTATATATTGTCTTCCAAAAAGTTGAGGTGTCAATAAGCTCTCAAACATAGTGCAGTAACTTGTTCTTATTTAATGAGGTGAGCCTCAAAAGTTTCTATAAAAATATTGCTAAATCACTTGTGTATTAGAAATTCAGAACATATTAGCTTATATATTTTGTTTATATGTATTTTTAAAGAATATTGTTTACAATATAAAATAAACAACAATCTAATTTTCTACGAAAAAAGTAGAAATCATTAAAAAAAAACATAGTAAAAACGAAGCAAAATTACTATACTCTTGCCTAGCATTTACGAGAATGTGAACATCTTGCACATTCTGATTGAGGATTGTACTGCCAATTAGCTTCAATGGAGGAAAGAAAATAAAAATAGATTCAAAAGACAAAATAAACATTCCTCAAAGAAAAAAATGAAGAGCATAAGTCAGCCATAAGAAAGTCCAATCTAAGAGATACAACAGGTACTCCAATTTTTGGGAGAAATGTTTTGACAACTCCACACCAACAAATTATTCAAACGACGGTTGCCACTGAAGGGTTTCTCCAGCAAACATTGGAATGATCTCTCCAAATGAGAAGGATAAGACCTCAGGAACCTTCCAAGGAGCTCTCTTCAATGTAATCTTTGAAGAGTTTCTCGGAAGGCCATAGAAATCAGGTCCATTGAAGCTTGTGAAAGCTTCCAACTTGTCAAGCGCACCCGCCTGAATGATAAAGAGGTAAAAAAAAGATATGAACATTAAAGGAAAACTCCAAACCGGGAAAAGTAAAATTGTTTGAAGTTTACCTCATCAAAGACCTTGGCGTATAGAGACAATGCAACAGGAGCGCTGTAAATACCAGCACATCCGCAGGATGCTTCTTTTCTTCTCCGTTCATGTGGAGCACTATCTGTGCCGAGAAAGAACTTCTTGCTTCCACTAGTTACAGCTTTAACAATTGCTTCTCCTGCAGATATGAAGTAAAAGCATAGTGATCTTCAAGAAGACATGCAATCTCAATGATCTAGAGGGGAAGGGAAAGAACATACGGTGAATCTCTCTTTTGAGAACGGGAAGGCAGTAGTTGTGTGGTTGTAATCCACCTTGGAAAAGAGCGTTTCTGTTGAGAAGGAGATGTTGTGGTGTGACTGTTGCACCCACAAACCCTAGAAGCCAACACAAAAAGGGTATGAGCCTGGAAGATTAACAAAAAGACAAGAATGAGAGCTAAGGTAAGTTACAGAACCTTCTTTGCAAGATTCAACGAAGTTCACAGCATCCATAGTAGTGATGTGTTCCATCACTACTTTCAGCTGTGGAAGGCGCTGGATTAGAGGCTGCAGAACCGTCTCAATGAAGATCTTCTCGCGGTCAAAGACATCAATACTCGGATCTGTGACCTCTCCATGAACCTAACCAAAGAGCATTCCTTAGACAAGAAAGTCTAAAAGACAAAATGTCTAGTCCGCTGTGTGATTTAGTTACCAGAAGAGGCATGTTTTGTTTGACCATTTCCTCTAGTACTGGCAAGCATTTTCCAAAGAGGTCTGTGACACCATCTTGAGAGTTAGTTGTGGCTCCAGCAGGGTACAGCTTCACCGCGTAAACCACACCACTTTCCCCTATAAAACCAGATTATATTATACATAAACTGGATATGATGAAGAAAACAATGACACAAGTACTTACTGGCGAGCTTGATCTCATGAGGTTGGGTTTTGTCAGTCAAATAAAGTGTCATTAGTGGATCAAAGCTACTCCCAGGTGGCAAAGCTTTCATGATAGATTCACGGTAAGTAATAGCAGCTGCAGTGGAAGTCACAGGAGGCTTCAAATTCGGCATCACAATTGCTCTCCTAAAATGACTCGCACTACACACATGTACACAACCCATTTACTCATCAGACAAAAACACAAGCATCAAAGAAACAGAGGAATATATATATATAGAAAACAACAAAGGTTTATATATTAAAAGCACACACACAACCACTCCATTGATAAATAGTAGGGAGTTTATATGACCTGTGGGGAACAACAGCTTGAAGAAGATCGCCATCACGGAGATGAAGATGCCAATCATCAGGTTGTGTGATTGTGAGTTCCATTCTCACTGCTCTCGGCTTCACGTTCTTACAAGTTCTGTCAAACTTCAGTTTCTGAGATCCAAACCCCTAGACAAAGGAATAACTATTAAGTCAACACATTAACTTCTTCAGACGCACATGGAAAACGAGATATAATTAAAATAAAATTGAATATTTTGGGAGTAAACAAAACAAGACTCAAGAGTGGAGGAGGTATGGTATGGTACATACAACAACACTACAAGGAGAAACCAGAGTCTTGATCATCACAAGGCTTCGCAAGATTCACCTGTTTTAAAAGGGCAATAAGAGACATTCAACAAGGGATTGATTTGTATTGGCATGACATATGAAGACAGAAACAAATCACCGAAGCTTTTATATCTGACTGAAACACACAACAACATTTCAAAAGCTCATTCACACATTTCGTCGAACAACTGATCTGCAATAAAATGTTAAAGCTTCATTTACTGTACCTTACCGGTTAGAGTAGAGATGCTTTTTGATCAAAAGACGCCGGTGGAGGAGAAGTTGACGGTGACAGAAGACGGCGGTGACTGGAAGAAAACGTCGCAAGCCGACAATAGAAGTGAGAAGAGAACTTATACCAGGAAATGTAGTTTTAAAAATACAAAGGGGCACATTTGTAAATTTAAATGTTTAATAAACAACCGTGCTATCTTTCAGACCAAACAGCAACTTGAACAAAGATTTAATGCTTAGTACGGTGGATTTATTTTCATCCCCGAACATACGATGATGTGATGATCTACACGGCTTCTAATATATTAATCTACTGTTTACAAGACCTTTTGTTGTTCACAAGTGATTCAGGTGAAGTTCATTAAGGTTTCAATCACTGAGCATGAGCCACGTTTTGAGAGATTGTTTAATAGCTAATGATTGTGGAGTTTCCTTTTCGTTTGTTGATTATGTTTTCAATAAGCTCTGTTTTGTTTTGTAGATGAGATGATTAGCTGACATGTTTTACAACTAAATTCTAAACCAATTAAATTAAATTAACCGGAAAGATTGGGTTCGGTTAGAGCCGAATCTCGTGTCCTCTTTTTTGGGTCGCAACGAGACGAGATGATGGCCTAGTTATCCAAAAACGACTGTTAACGCCACTTGTTATCCCCACCATGACGCCACATGGGCAGCCGCAAAACACGTGTCATTCACTGATGCTCAGCAAAAAAAAACAAAAAATTCCAAAAGAGAGAGCCTCTAGAGTCTAGATTTGGGCAAGCACAAGCAAGTGTGAAAACGTGAAGCAACCCAACCCCTTTTAAACACACACACAAGAACCAAACCAAACACGCATCATCATCAGAAGATCCCTAAATTCCAGGAAGTGAGAAGATAAATATCTCAAAATCTAAATCTTCAAGCAATCGTTCAAAGTTCCAAGCTTTTGATCATCTCACACGCTATCTCTGTATTCATCTGCCTTCCGTAATTCTGAAAATTATTGAAGCTTTTGGGTATTGTTTCAAGAGAGAAGAGATGTGTAGTTTGTCGGCGAATATGTTGTTACCAGCAAAGCTGAAACCAGCCAACTATTCAGACAAAAGGAGTAACAATAGTACAAACTCACTCCTTGTCTCCAATACAAGACCCAAGAGGAAGAACCAATCCATTGTTCCCGTAAGAACTTCACTCCTTTGTCTCTTCATTTGATTCATAGATTAAAGTAAAGATGATATCTTGAAAGGGTTTTTTCGATTTGCTTGCAGATGGCAAGATTATTTGGACCGGCCATCTTCGAATCATCAAAGTTGAAAGTGTTGTTTTTAGGGGTTGATGAGAAGAAACATCCACCAACGCTTCCAAGAACTTACACTCTCACTCACAGTGACATTACAGCTAAACTTACTTTAGCTATTTCTCACTCCATTAACAATTCTCAGGTACCTGTGTAAATCTCTCTCTGATGTGTCTATACATTTCTTAGTTTAGGCTTTATTTGTTTTAGCAACTTAGAGGCTGATGTATATATTTGTTATTACTATATATAGTTGCAAGGATGGGCAAATAGAATATACAGAGATGAAGTGGTAGCAGAGTGGAAGAAAGTGAAAGGGAACATGTCTCTTCACGTTCACTGTCACATAAGCGGTGGCCATTTCCTCTTAGATCTTTTCGCAAAGTTTAGATACTACATCTTTTGCAAAGAACTACCTGTTGTAAGTTCTGTTCTGTTTTATTGGTTTCATGTAAAATCAAAATGTTGATTGTTGTGATATGTGTATTAGGTGTTGAAGGCTTTTGTTCATGGAGATGGAAACTTATTAAACAGCTATCCGGAGTTACAAGAAGCTCTTGTTTGGGTTTATTTCCATTCTAATGTCGATGAGTTCAACAGAGTGGAGTGTTGGGGCCGGCTTTGGGAAGCTACTTCGCATGATGGTCACAGGACTCAGACTCTTCCTGAGAGTCGGTGCAAGGAGGAGTGTAGCTGTTGTTTCCCACCGGTTAGCTCGATTCCGTGGTCTCATAGTCTTAGTAATGAAGGTGTTACTGACTACTCTGGGACACAGGCCAATGGAATATCAACTCCTAGTCCGGAGAAACTCTAGTGATTCACAACCAATATACAAGTTTTTCTTTTTTATGAAAACCTTTTGGTAGATCTAATATTGGTCTGGTTGGTTTGGTGTACACAATGTGGTATATGAAAATTTGTTTGTAGGTTAAATAGTACTAAAGTAAGTTAAAAATGTTTAATGCTTTGCGTCTGCTCTTCTGACCCATCAGTCCATCACAGTGGTAGCTCGTTAACAAAGATCAAAATGTAATAAAGTCAAAAGAAGTTGGTTTATGTAGACAGTAAACGAATACTAGAAATATTGTTATAATGGAAACATTGACGAAATGGTAAATTATTCATCATCACTAAAATAAAGTTAACTAGATTTTGATCCGCTTAAAAAGCGCGGAAATTTTTTATGATTAAAAATTTATATAAAGTTTTGTCTTAATTTAACGAATATTTTGATATAAAATCAGTTCACCAAAATTTGTGATGATGATTTTTTTCATTAGTTTTTAGTTTCAGTTTTTATTTTTAGGTTTTGGTTTTTAGTTTTTAAGTTTCTACTTTTCATTTTCAGTTTTTGATTTAGGTTTTTAATTTTTAAACCCGCTGAGTTAGTTTGAACTAATATTACCAACAAACAAATCTCAAATAATCGAACATCTAATTTAAAACTGAAAAGATGATAACAATTTTTTTTAAAAAATTTGAAATAGTTTATTTTGTAATAAACAAAGTAAAAAAATATAATATGTGTTTCAGCTTTTGGTTTTGGATTTTAGTTTTTAGATTTGGTTTTTGGTTTTTGGTTTTGCTTTATATTTTTGTAATTAGTAAATTATTTAAGAAAAATAAAACAATAAATTATTTAAAAATTACCATTGAAATTTATCAAAATAAAGTGATTGTTATTTAAAATAAAAAATATATTAACATGTTTTAAGTACATGATTAAAAAATGATTAATAATAGATAATTTTGTTTTGTTAAAAATATTAAATACCTTTTGGGTCTGAAAATAATAATTGATTTTTATCTTTTAAGGTGAAAAGTTTATTCAATGTTTTTGGAGTTTTTTTCTTAATACTAAGCCCAAAAACCAAACTATATAATTTGTTCAAAAAATAAAAGTAAGTCCAAAACTATATTCCATAAATAACCACTGGTTTAAATTAAGTATAATTAGTAGATTTCCATATTCCATATTTTGATGATATATATCCTTTTAGAACATTCCATATTTGTAGGAGAAAATATGTGTTTTCGGTATACACTGCCGTATTTTGAAGGTAGTTTACATTAATGTCGTCTGGTTTAATTTAAATAATACGGTTCAATTAATTATATGACTTATATTATTTATAACATTCTAGAAAGGGTCTAAATTTAAATGACAACCTGTATTAGTAGATAAAAAGAATGACTCTATTTTAATAGAGTAGATACAGTGAATTATCGTCTGCAACATATTATCTCACAACAACGGACTCTTATGTTTGACTCAGTTCCAATTCCAATACAAAGAACGGGACGCAAACAAGTGTGCAGATCTTTTAGAAAGCCATTAACTGCAAGATGACAGGACTGGTATATTTATCATTGTCGTCCCTATTCTTGTTTATAACTACTGATTCTTCGTAATTAATAAAGAGTTTAGCTTACAAAAAAGAAATATATATATATATATATATATATATATATATATATAAATATACTGATGTAATACACTGATGTAACATGTGAAAGAAAGGAGAAACGTGAAGGTAAAGAGATTGGTAGTGACGGCAAAAGACTTGTGCTGGTCTACGATACGAAGCGTACCGGCCACTCCTTTCTTCTAATGATTCCAAATCATTTTCTTGGATCTATTTGGTATCTTTCCTAAACAATCTTCTTTATTTGTTAAACCAAACAAAGATGACTTTGTATCTCCGACTCCATTAGTCTCTGTTTTACCTGTAATTTACGACCATATTGGTGAAGAGAAAAAGTACTATATAGAGCATGGGAACGAATTATTGTATTTATTATTAGTGTTCTTAAGTAAACAACAACAAAATTTTATATAGGATCGACGTATAAAAAGAAAAATTTGATTAAAGATATACAGTGTGAAAATTTTGTGACGAACTAGATGGTACTATATCAAAAGGGTTATCTTTTTTGCATCCGTGTGAAAAACGTTGGTTGAGAAGACCAACTCAGAGGCTGCTTTTGTTGAAGGAATGAGAGAGACATGTATCTGTCTCTATGTATGTTGGAATATCTTTTCACCTTATTGTTGTTCTACCAAAAAATGTCGACCCGATTTCACTATCCGTGTTCTGCTTAGAAAAAAAATATCAGAATTATTTACTCTGAAAATGGTTACAAATGTATATAAATTGAGTGATTTCTTACCTGAGATTTTGGTGATGGGAATACATTCCAGAACCTTAAAGTTTCATCTCCTGCTCCGGTTACAATTGTCTGTCCATCAGGTGAGACCGCAAGGTACAGAACACGGTATGTGTGACCGGTTAGAGTTGCAATCTGAACCACACAAAAAATAGACGGTTATGTTAACCACACATCCTTAATAATGCAGAGTACTATACAAAGACAAAGGTCAGAGAGATTTGTTACTTTGGACATGGTTGGATATTTCCAGACTATGATTTGGTTTTGGGAGTATCCGTGCGTGCTAACCAGCTCGTTTACATTTTTTGACCAAGCTAGATTGCATACCTGTCACATGCAAGAACATAGACGATTACTAACCGTTGGTTATGTTTCTTAAAGTCATGTCAAGTTAAGGAGTTTACCTGACTGGAAGTATCTATGGAACTTAGAGGAGTATTTGTGGTAGTATTCCAAAAACGTATGCATCTATCAGCAGTGCCACCACCAGAAGCAAGAAGCCCGTGAACATGAGGAGACCAAGCTATGGCTTTAACCGCTGCTGTGTGCTCACTATATTTTAATACTGGTTGTGTTGAATGTTGGTTCCATACAAAAAGCTACAAAAACATTTATAAACACACCATTTTAGCCCATGCTGAAGAGAAGACTAATAATGTAACCCCCAATCTATTAGTACATACTCGATTGTCGTTTCCACCAGATGCTAACTCTCTGTTGTCATAAGACCACTTGAGTCCGCATACCTCGGATTTATGACCTGTGAGTTTACTGACATGGTCTTCTTGACAACGTATGTCTCTCTGAAGAATACTCTTGTCTCTGCTACCAGATGAAAGAATAGATGAGCTCCATGCCATGGCTCCAACTCTTAGACGATGTCCTTCCATTGTTCTTGTTCTCTTGCACCGTGACGCATCCCATATCTAGCAAAACAAACAATTAAAGTCAAAAAATTCCGTTAAAATAAAACATCATACATTTATCAAATCTTATCTGCCAAAGTTTTAAATCCCTACAAACCCTTGATAGTTCTTTATTCGAGCATATCTTATCAATATAGAAAAACATCTTTGTATTAACTCCATTGAGATATATTGTTTCACTAATGATCAAGATTCCATGTATGACATGAACTATCTTTTACAATCAACCGTTACAGCATGACTGGACTGTATATATAGAGAGTGTAGTTACTAGTTACTTTCCTGTTTGATGTTGTAACTTAAGATTCTACGTTATACACAAAGACCAAAGAGGTAGAGCAATGAACAACAACAAAAAGTTAACGAGATCTAACCTGTACTTTCCCGGTACTAGTTCCAATAGCCAGATGAGTTCCACGAAAGGCCCAACCCACAGAGCAAACACTATCATCAGCTCCAAGATCACATAATTTAGTTACCTGTTGAAATTCAACACAACATCAAAACAAGCGTTCTTTGAAAAGTTACTTAGAATTTTGAAAGTGAGAAGAGAATGACACTCACTTTGCTACTACAAGCGTTCCACAAATAGACGCAGTTCCCTAGTCCCACCGCAAGGACATTCTGCGCTGACCAGTCCACAAGATTTAAATAGAAATCATCTTGCAAAGCCGGTGCATCTAGTACCTGACATCAGAAAGGAAATACTCTGTTATATCATATCCATACCAACATTGCCCACAAAAAAATGTCCAAATCCAATCAAGCTTCAAAACATCAGTTACCACACTTAAGAGCTATAGAAAAAAAAACAAGCATTCTTCATTTCTGGTTTGATCTATAATATCAAAATCCAACCTCAAGACTCATCACATCACTAAGATCATAATGCATCAACTAATTCTAACAACAAAAAGTCAAGAATCTAAAGTCTCCAAACTAAAATCTACAGACATTAACACAACAACCCATCCAAAAAAAAAAAACAATTAATGCACATCTAACTCAAAAAAAAAAAAAGACACAACACATGATCTCGATCGGTTGTAATAAATTCGACAATCTACATCAATCCGACAATGCACGATCGGACACAAAAAGCAAAAAAAGACACAAACCTTATACGGCGATCGCGACACTTTCCTCAACGCCTTGATCGGACTGTGACTAACACCAGGACCATTTTCATCAGACACAAACGGCGAAAACGAATCCAAACACCGATTAGTCTCCGTCTTAAACCGAAAAATATTCCTCGAAGTAGAGAATCCAGTGATGTCCCGTTTCTCCGGCGTCTCGGGACCGAACATCGCGGCGCGCAACAGAGTCGCGTAAGAGCCAGAAGAAGCAGCAGCTCCATCTTCTTTCGCGTCTTTAGCGAGATCGAAGAGAGCATAATTGGATCCGGATCTACTTGGTATGAATCTGTCAGAGTATATGGACCGTGATGGTGATGGAGAATTCTTGGCATTGATCAGATGGTTGATTCGTGACTCGAGTGTTACGGTCGGAGTGTTCATCGACGGAGGAGTCACATTGCTTGCGGTAGGATCTTCCATTTGAGAGTTTTGACTTTGTTTCTTTCTTCTTCAGATTTAACTGAAGTGTTGTTGAAACATAAACCTCTCTTCTGTCTTTTTATTGATTTTTTTGTTATTTTTTACCTTTTTTATTTATTTTCCTTTTTCCCGGGAAATCTAAGCGGAAACAGAAAATGACATGTGACTTGATGCGGAATTAAGAGGTTGATCAGGTAGGTGTTGGTTTGGGTTGGTTACGTCATGCTTTTTTACAGCTTTTTTATGTTTTAATGGGCTTTTAGCTAGGCCCATAGAGATCTTACCTAAATATTTATTGTTTTTTTAACCCTACTTTCTCCCATTTTCTTTAGGATGAGTGAAATCTTAGAGTTGACAAAAGTTAAATCTAGATGGCAGATCCAAATAGTTTAGATAAATCTCCTAGATCTACCCCAACTCTCAAGCTAAAAAAAATCTAAATAAAATAGCATCTCAATTTTATTTAAAATAATTTTCGTGACCAAAACAAGACATACTGAATAAGAAATCAATCTGATTAAAAGTTATAGTTATTTACTGTCTTAAGAAATTGTTTAAGATATATTAATTTACAATTTTCTTGATAAAACCAAATTGAAAAGGTTTTAAATAAACCAAACATCTTCCTAAAATGAATGAATATTACTAGCAAGTTGCAAATTAGTGAGTAGATGTTTTTGTTTTAACGTCTCACGTTCGGAGTTAGGTGATTTGTTTTCTATATGGTACATCATTAAATCAAGAGACAGTTGTAGTAATAAAGGAGAAAATATTTGTATTATATTTTTTTAAATAAATCTAATAAATTAAAAACAAAATAAAAGATAAAAGAAAAGAAAATTCATGTAATTACGATGTTTGGTGAAAATAGCGTTCACGTTAACAATAATAACGCTATTAGCTAGGAGTGGGCATATTATCCGGGATCCGGATTTGATCTGAGATCCATTCCAAAATTAGGATATCCGGTGTGTCTGGATCTAAATTCGAATAGTAAAATCTCGAATCCGTGTAAACCGAATCCGGATCCGGATATCTTAATTTCTAGATCCTGATATCAAGATTTGGATTCATATTTTAAAAATATATTATTTTTTTATTTTATTATTAATTATATCTGATATATTAATATTTATACATAAAATAAGTTTAATAATATTCTACTTTTATATTAATAATATTATATGTCATATATATATTCATAAATTATGCTTAAATATTTAATTTATGTATTATTTTTAGAATATTTGATTTTTTTAATTATTTTTACGGATCCGAATCCGAATCCGAATCCGGATACCCACGGATATCATAATATCTAGACAGATATCCGAAGTCCGAATATCCGGAAGACACGAATCCAAATTCGGATACCAAAATCACGGATCCGGCGAATCTGGATACTTAAAAATTTATGGATATTTGGATCCGTCCCACCCCTAATATTAGCTAATCTATAAGGACACGTCCCTTGTTGTTGTGTGGAGGATGGGAATATCTCCTTCATAAAATCAGAAATATAAAATGGGAATATAGGCTAAATTGAATTGGAAAAGAAAATTCAAATGAAAATAATCAAATCTGTATTTTTGGACACTGAAAAATATCAAATCTTATAGTGTGAAAGTTGGGGGGGGGGAGGTTGTTTGAAATTTAAATCTTCATAATATTATGGACCGTAACATATATGTATATACACCAACTTAGAAAAACATATATGTAGTACTATTAAAAGAGAAAATGTTCGATTCTGTAAAAGAGAAAATGTTCCATTGTGTTACAAAAGTTTCATTCTGCAAAAGTTTTCACTTTTCCAGAGGGGGAAACAAAAAAAAGAAAAAAGAAAAAAGAAACAAATGCTTCTAGCGGTTAATGCGGTTAATTAACAAAATGGAATTTCACTTTGGATTCCTCTCAAAGTAATTATGTAAAAAAATTACGTTAACATAAAATTTTGAGGAAATTCAGAAAACATATTATAATTTTATCGATGATGATTCAAATGAGTGTTTTTATACCTATCATGAGGCATAACAGGAAGAGTTCTAGTTCCAGAAGCAGTAGGAGCCCTCACATGACCCACCATTGAAACCTGAAGAGCTTCTTCTTCATAAGCTCTTCTCTCCATTTCTTCTCTCTCTGCTTTCTTCTTCCCTTTCACCAACATCGCCACCACCAACAACCCTAACAGTATCGCTCCAATCCCTGACCCAATCACACTCCCCACCGCCACTTTCCACCGGCTCAACTTTCCTCCACCGTTCACCTCCGTCGATGGCGTCACCATCCCATTCCCACCACCACTACTATCATCATCTCTTCCTCTAGCTTCTGTCTTCACCACTAGAGCGTAATGCCCTTGTCTTGTTCCTTTACAAACATAAGGTGAAACTTGATCACTAAACGTTGTGTTCCCGTTGCTTGTGAAACACGCACACAATACTGATGAGTTCTCCTTCGTCGTCTTAGGGTTATCACTTGCCGTGATGTTCAAGAAATCGATCAAGATCGGGTTTTGATCGGTACCAACAACGTTAACCTCGTAAGGGTTCGTGGCCACACCATCAGGGTTAGCGTTGTAAGCTAAGAGACCAAGAACCGGTGATGCAAGCTGGTAATTGTAACCGGTTAAGTTATAACCGGTAGAGTAGATTGAAGACCAATTCGAACCGAGGTTTTGTCTAACCAGCATGACTCTCTCAGGGCATGGCTCCACCGTCACGCCAGAGCCGATGTGAAACTCGCCGATTCTTGAACCGTAACGTCTCAAACTACCGCACCTTAACTTAACCGTGTCGATATCTATACCGGAGAAATTAGAAGGGAGATGGATTTTTTGTATGGTGCCTGTGTTGAGATTAAGCTTATAGTTTCTAATGGTGTAGTCTCTGATCATGAGATCTAAAAGACGTGTAGATTGGACTGATTGAGAGTTAGAATGGTGGAATGAGAAGAGAAGTGTGAAGAGAATGATGATCGTTGATGTAGAAAAAGAGAATGAATCCATGAGAGGATCAAGCGATCTTTAGGGTTTACAGAGGAAGTGAAGAAGAGTAAAGAGAAGAAAGTTTGACTTGGTGGGGATGTGTGTTTTAATTTTTGAGCAAACATTATAAACACTTACACTTCATTAGTCAGAGTTCTTTTTTACCTTTATACAGAAAGACATGATAACTATTAAAGTAGCATATGTGACCGTTCTCTAACGTATAGGTTTAAAGATTTAAATGATTTTCGTAACAGCAGAAAAGCAATTGATCGGTGTAGTAGTGGAGGAGAAAATTGGGTGAATGATGATAGAGGCATGGGAAGATGATGATCATGATTACTCTTCTGTCATAACCAAAAACAAATATACTAAATTATTTCATACTAATCAAAAAAAATATATATATTTCATACAAGGCAAAAAAAGAGGAGAGACATTGGCGTGCTAATATTCGTGTGACTTTTCCTCTTTTGTGTAATGGTTGTTGTCTGTCCTTTTATTATGTGTGTTCTTGACTTTAGTTCCTTGCTATCAATCAATCTTTATGATACACACCAATTGAACCTTTTTACACTCAAATTCACACTATGCACTAATCACGCTAACTGATCTTACCGATTAAGTCATGCAAACCACTCTTTCCCTGGGAGTGGTGATAAAAGACACGAAGAAGTAAAAATGAAGTTATATATAAGGCTTTTTCGAATTTTTTTTACGCATGAACATGTTTGTGATCCATCCAGTGTTTCATTTACGCTCCAGCGGTTTGAATAAAGGGTGAACCGGAATACACTTTTATCTAAGACATTTTATGATACACTGTTTGGCATATGGTTTTCTTCTTTTGTGGTTGTCATTGTTATTGTTTGTTTGTAGAGCAAGTAGAAAGAAGTATAAACTCTCAACTTTTTATCACAAGAAAATCAACAGCGGCAGAAAGTAAAATGTGCAACATTTTTCTGATACAGTATAATCATTTTAAGTTGAATTGGAAACTCAAATCTTAACAATAATATTACGACTCATAAATCAAGTTAAATGTTTAAAATTTGTTCAACAGAATAATTGAAACCAAACTAAATTAAACTTTTGTTATGACTTATATCTCAATCAACTATCATATTTACCTATGAAAGGTTTGTTGAAGGAATATTCATAAAATATTTCCCTTATTGCTTATCCAATATATATACTTACATATCAGAAAACATGTGAAAGAACATGGAAGATCTTAAGTATACAGCATCAAATTTATTTTGCCCCTGACAATTGATTCTTCTTTTTTTCCATCTTCATCTTGTTGAAACAAAAAAAAAAAAAACTTTACTATTTCATATTTCCATGTAAATGTAAAGTAGAATTACTATGTATATATGAAGATGTGTATTGTACCTCACATGGTTCAAGCTTGGCTTCCTTCTGGCAATGTGATCAACCGAGAACCCGAGTCATACTCCATCGCGGTTCCACAGCTTAAACCACGTAAGATTGATCAAAGATTCAGATACATAGTTATATGTTAAAACTCTCTAAGCAAGGTCTAATGCTACAATCTTACTTGGTGCATTTGACAGAGTTAGTTTTGCCACCACTAGAGATCGACAGAATTGTTCCAAAGAAGGAGGTATTCTCGGTTCCACAATTCGGACAAGGACTCTTGTTCCTATTCTTTTGCAAATATGAGGACTAATCAATGTATTCTTACCTTCAAGATCAAGAAGTCCTTGATGATCAGTTTTGTGATTGTTAGAGCCAGATATACAATTAAAGGAACGGCAGCGAACCATGTGAATATGAAACTGTATGGTTCTGAAAGAGCTCCAAGATGTATGTGATCTCAAAACCCGTAATGTCGTCTAGGAAGAAAAACCTGGAAGTAGACAGTTGAAATAAAACATGTTAGCAAAGGACAAAACATGGGGGTTCAAATGATTTGAATGTTCGAAAGAGAAGAGAGAATTGGTTATAGCTAGAGAAGACTCACAGTCCTAAAGCAACAACGGTTGCTGGAACATTTAGCAAGAGCATTTTGAAATAGTCTACCGGGAGATCACTATACACCTGATTAAAGAAAATCAAGAAGACTGTAATAAGTTTATGTCTTTATATATTATAATCTAAGCAAATGAATCTTATGTTATTTTTTTTTTTGAAACACCTAAGATTCATTTGCTCAGATTATATTATATATAATATAGATATAAACTTATTATAGTCTTCTTGTTATATTTACCTTTTTACTACGGAGACTGCATCTTGGACCCTCGCACACAATCTCGCTACCATCGATCTACAGAAGCAGAACCATTCATAAAACTGAAGCTTAGAGAACAATAAGTCACTGAACTGAAGCATAAAGGGAATGGTACCTTTAATTTCAGCTTGAGCTTATCAAATTCTTCATCATTGAGGATTGGATTTCCAGAAACATAAGCCATTGAAGCTTCCAAAAACCTTTGTTCATCAGAACGTGCGTTTCATAAAACCAATTCAAAACAATGACTTTCTGCCTAAGTAACCGAAACAAAGACATGAAATTTTGGACTTATAGTTTATTACTTAGCATGACAACACTGCTTCCTTCCCACATCAACTCCTCCTTAAGATTATCAAACTCCTCATTCGACATTATCGCTTTGCCATCATAATAGAAAGACTGCAAGAAAGAAAGTAACAATGCTCATGCACTTGAAGATTTGTTACATATTAAAATTTAAAAAAAAAGGATGGTTGATGGTTTATGTAGTAGCGTTACTTGCATGGCTTGGAGAAACTCTTGTTCCATTTCACCAATTGATTTCTTTTCAGCCTTGTTGATGCTGCAATACGGCATGATATTGCTATCAACGTCTTCTCCTCCAGCTTGACCTTTAAGGAAAGACCAAATGACCTAAACTCAGAAACTTGAAAGGTTTACAATTTTGAATGAGTTCGAAACCGAGACATGGGATGAAGACCTGATTTCTGTGTGGTGGCTTTAGCAGGCAACAAGAAGAATCTTTTTCTCAAGGAGATCGATCGTCCATGGCTGAGCGGATCCCACAGAGTCCTAGAAGCTGACGGGGGAGATGGAGAAGATAAACAAGTAGTGGGATTGCGAGAAACGGCGGAGAAAAGTCGAGGGCTTGTTAAACTGAAGAACATCTTGCCACCCATTTTCCCTGGAAGAAAAAAGGAGATTCCTTTTTTCTCTATTTTTCGAGAAAGTTTTGTCAAGATGAACCTTTGGTTGAAGATGAGTGTTGAGTTACTGTGAGCTTCAGGTTTGTTGTGATTATATTAATTATTATTATTTTTATTAAAATTTTAAATTTGGAGGGAAAATATATTCAGATAAGAGAGGTGTGGAGATGAATTCTTAAGATCTCTGATATTTTCCCCCCTCTCATCAGTGAGAAACATCTACCACGTCAGCATTTAATATCCACCCCTAGTAAATTAGAAACACAAAACTTATTAGCTTATAGACATGATTTTATGCTAGGAACTAGTAATTAAACTGTTGTTAAATATTTTCTCATATTAATATCAATTTACTAAAAAAAAATTATAATTATTTTGTTTCAGAGATTTAAACAGAGTAAGAAGGAAGAAATAAGGGTTATGAAGTTTTAAAAAATAAACAATACTCCCTCCGTTTCATATTAAGTGTCGTTGTAGAGAATTTTTTGTGTTACAAAATAAGTGTCGTTTTCGGTTCTCAATGCAAAATTTATTAATTTTATTATGTAATGTGTTTTTCTATTGGTTAAAATATGGTTAGGTGTATGGGTAATTGTATTTTTATATAGAAAATATGTAAAATTAATTGTTTCCTTAATCCGTGTGCACAGCTGTAGAGTGACACTTATAATGAAACAGAGGGAGTATGATATAGTCTCATTTTTCAAAAAAGAAAAAAAACACTTGATGGTTGATATTAAAACCAGCCCAAATGTTTTTGTAATTAACTGGTTTAAATTGTAAAAAACAAAAATATGTGATAGAATACAAGTAATACATGTGTACATTGGAGATACTATTTAAGCACGTGTACATGGCCACCTATGTGATGTTGAAGTGTCCAACTCGAAATTCGATTCAGATCAGTTCGGTTTGGTTTTCTACCGAAGTGAACACTATCATTGTTGATAGTGATTGGTTTAGTGTATTGGACCCATAACTATGAAACATTTATATCCTATGACAGTTTTTGAATTTTTATAACACTAAAATCCATTTTCTACTCTTGATACACTTTTTTAACTTGCTCTTTTTCTTCTAACTAAAACATAACTAACATATAATTAATAGGACCCACATAGTATCATCTTCTTCAACTCTTTTTATATTGTAGTGATAGTTTAACCCGACGAAAACGGTTGTGAGGGAAACGGTGCCGTTGCAAGCGGTCGGAGAAGTCCATCGTGGATTGAGAAGCAAAACGTGACGAAGCAGCCGGAAAGTTTCGTTGGCAGTGACCTCAAACCGAGAGCTCCATTCTGACATAGATCTACCATAATCCACACTATTTCCTCCTAGCTGTGGCCGTCATACTTGGAACAAGAGTTGTGGCCGCCGGAATATTCATTGCTTTGCCTCAAACCAAAGAGAAAGTTTCACTACATCAACAATGGTCATTTTTGTTATTTTCACTTTTGATCCTCCGTCTTTTACTTGTTTTCTAATTTGTCTCAAACTTTTAATATGTTCAAGTTTTTCAACGAATCTACCCTAGGATTTTCTGATTGTGCAATCGGGACCAAGTAATTGTTATTTTGTTTTGTCCCAATTTTTTCAGATTTGCAGATATTTTTTTTTTGATTTGGTTCTATTCCAAATTGTGTACACATTTACATATATACATAAATTGTGTATACACGTTAATATATGTACATAAATTGTGTTTACACATTTACATATGTACATAAATATATCAAAAGGAAAAATCATTAGATATGAATAATACACAAAATCATGTGCACACTTATTGTCATGTAAAGAAAATCTGATAACACACAAAATTATGTGTACACTTATTGAGATGTTTTTGTAAAAATCACATACAGTGAAACCTCTATAAATTAATAATGTTGGGACTACACCAAAATTTTATTTTTTATTAATTTAGAGAGATATTAATTTATAAATATACTAATAGAACCAAAAACTCAATTTGGAACTATAAAATTATATTATTTTATAGAGATATTTTGTGTCTATTAATTTATCGAGTATTAATTTATAGAGGTTCTACTGTAGATTGTTTTAATACACAAAATCATGTGTACACTTATTGTCATCCATTGCACATGTACACAAATTTATCATTTGTACATATGGACCACCATTGCACATACCGGTGTACATGTGAGTTTTCATGAAACATTGTACATGTACTCATTGATTGGTTGGAATGTGATGTGTAAATTGGACGTTTGTAAAAGGTATCCATGAAAATGTTTGTCGAAAATATCCAAGTAGATGATTTGTAATCGGTGTACACATATATATATGGTACATTGTTTTAATAATATAGAGTGTACATATGTGACGACGTACACATTCAAATATATAATTGTACACATGTAAATTGTGTTTTCTGCTTTAATAATAAATAATGTATACATGTGATGAGTGTACATTGTTTTAATAATAAAGAGTGTACACATGTGAAGATGTACACATATAATTGTACACATTTTGTTTTTTTTTTTATTTAAATGAGAGGCAATTTTGTAATTAAATTATCTTCTTCCTATTAGGGTATCTTATGTTTCTGCAACTAAATCCTAGAGCCGCCATTGATTTTCTTCATGCAATCTTCATTTTTTTTGGTTTTTATTTCTCGAACTTAAAAATATTGTAGTAATTAATCAATTATATCCAAAAACCAAACAAAAACATATTTTCTTATAATTTTTGAGTTTTGACATGTTATAACCAAAACGTCATAGCTTTTCTTTGTCCAGCATCAACCCGTTTGTTTTCGAGCATGACAATTACGACGCGAAGGTTGCGTCTATCTGAGCATATTGCGACAAAGAGGAGGAGTTCATTCCAATGGCAGAGATAGGTTATTAACACAAGCGGAGGAAGAAGCTTGGTTGCGATGCTTACAGCTCTAAGAAGGTGATATGATGGTGATGAATCGCAGCTGCTATGAATAGATTGTGACTTGATTTCATGGCAAAGAGAGAGGTCGCATCGCCAGGTGATGATGGAGGAGTGCATCACCAATTTTGCATAGAACGACAGAGGAAGAAGCTTCACGATGGAAAATAATCACTCGGGGATTGAGTTTAGTTGTTGGTGAATCGAAAGGAAGAAAAGAAGAAAAATTCAGATCTGTTTTAATTTTTTTAGTTTTTTAATTGCTAACTAAAAACAAAAGAAACTAAACAAGTTGACTCTAGTTTTCATTTGTTTAGGAAAAAACTATCTCCATAACACTAACTGACCCACACTGTAATAAAAACTTGTAAAACTGCCCTAGGATGTAAAAAACTCTAACAAAGAAGGACTAGGAAATACCCTTTCGTGGGCTGCTATGCGAGACCATAACTGGGTACAATGTCAACTAGATAGGACCTTTGGTAATGCGGAATGGTTTCGTCTCTTTCCCCAATCATCTACCGACTATATGAGTATGTGGCCTTCTGATCATCGGCCTTTACGAATAGAGTTTGCCTTTGAGCCGGAGATTGTGCAGAGGGGATGGTTCTCTTTTGATAAACGTATGTTCGGAAAGAGAGGGGTTAATGAAGCAATTATCCGTGGATGGGATGCTGCGAATATAGACTCAAATATATCTGTTCTTGATCGTATTGCTCGGTGTAGATCGGAATTGTCTAAGCTTAAAAAGGCTAATGACTGGAATTCAAAAACTAGGATTGATCGGTTGCAGAGTGATTTAGACAAAGAGAGTTCAAAACAATTCCCTATTTATGGTCTGATGAGAAGGTTAAGACAAGATTTGGCTGCAGCATATAGGGAAGAGGATATTTTTTGGAGATAAAAAAGTAGAGAGGAATGGTTAAGGGAAGGAGATAGAAATATCACATATTTTCATAATGTGGTAAAGAGGAAAAGAATCAGAAATAAAATTTTGATGCTAAAAGATTTATTTGGTAATGAACACTATTCTGAAGGTTCGAAGGGTCACATTGCAACTGAATACTTCAGGGAGTTGTTTACAAGTTCAAACCCAACTGATCTGGAAACCCTGTTTGCAGGATTTGAAAGCAGGGTTACCTCACAGATGAACGCACTATTAATCCGGGAGGTTTCCCCTGAGGAAATCAAGGACGAAGCCTTCGGTATCAAAGGTAGCAGTGCTCCTAGAAAGATGGACTTACGGGTTTTTTCTACCAGAAATACTGGCACGTTGTGGGACAGAAAATTATTCAGGATGTTTAAAACTTTTTTACAACGGCCGTCATTCCTGCTGGGTGGAATCATACACAATTATCTGTAACCTAAAATTTTGAATCCTACAGAAATGAAGGATATGCGTCCAATAAGTCTTTGCAGTGTTCAATATAAAATCATTTCTCGTATTGTATGTAAGCGTATGAAGATGGTGTTGCCACATATAATATCTGAAACTCAAGGGGCTTTTGTGGGAGGCAGGTTAATAACAGACAATGTCATTATAGCACGTGAACTGGTACATGCGCTCCGTACAAATGAAAAAATTGGTAAAGAATGTATGGCTATTAAGACAGACATGTCAAAGGCTTACGATCGGGTAAAATGGAACTTCCTAGAAGTTTTATTAGAAAAAATGGGATTTCATCGGAAGTGGGTCGTTTGGATAATGGCATGCATTACTACTGTCTCTTTCTCGGTATTACTTAATGGACGCTCCCATGGGTTTATTAAACCAGAAGAGGAATACGGCAGGGTGATCCCTTATCCCATTTTCTATTCATTTTATGTGCCGAAGCTTTAGTTCATGTTTTAAATAGATCTGAAGCACAAGGGAAATTACATGGTATAAAGTTAGCAACGGGTAGCCCATCGGTCCATCATTTTTTGTTTGCACATGACAGTCTGTTGTTGTGTGAAGCCTCTGTGAGTGATAGTGAAGAAATTTTAAGAGGTTTAAAATGTTATGGGGATGCGTCAGGGCAAATGATTAATCCATTGAAATCTTCAATCATTTTTGGAAAAAATAGACAACATTAATAAACAGATGATTAAAGAGGTGTTGGGTATAGAAAAAGAAGGTGGTGAAGGTTCTTATGTTGGTCTCCCTGAATGTTTTCAAGGTTCAAAAAAAGCGCTTTTAAACTTTATAAATGATAAATTAGAAGGAAGGTTACAGGGCTGGTACTCTAAAACTTTGTCTTTGGGTGCAAAGGAAGTGCTAATAAAATCAGTGGCCTTAGTGTTACTGATATATGCAATGTCTGTCTTTAAGTTACCAAAAGGTCTATGTGAACGAATTACGAGTGTGATTATAGAGTTTTGGTGGAGTAGTGGGGACAAAAAAGAAAAATCCCAGGGGTTTCTTGGGAAAAGTTATGTAAACCAAAAGAACAGGGGGGTCTTGGGTTTCAGGACATTGGTCGGTTTAATCAGGCTTTGCTCGGGAAACAAGCTTGGCGAATTTAGAATTATCCCCAGTCCTTGGTTACTCGAATCCTTAAAGGTAAATATTTTAAAAATGGAATTTTTTTAGACTGTGGCATGGGGACTCGTCCGTCTTATGCATGGAGGAACATCATGCACAGTAGAAATTACTCAAAAAGGGTTTATATCGACATATTGGTAATGGGACTGACACTAATGTTTGGGCTGAGAATTGGATTATTGACACTATCCCCCGACCACCAATGTACCGCGAAAATAGCTCTATCAATTTAGCGCTTAAGGTTTCTGATTTGCTCAGGCCGGGGTCTAACCAATGGGATATTAATCTGCTACAGCAGACTTTTACGCCTCAGGATGTTCAAAGGATTCTACTTTTAAAACCATCACTGGTATGTGAAGATTCTATCAGATGGGGCTTCACACCAAATGGATCATATTCAACTAGAAGTGGTTATAAGTTATTAGAGGTTCTGATGGATTATGATCACCCTCAAGGTCATTCCCTCACCCCTATTGAAATAAAATTATGGTGCGACCTATGGAAAACAAAATCCCCACCAAAAATAAAACATTTTATGTGGCGGGCATTATCTGGTGCGTTAGCTGTTAAGCAAAGTTTGAATACTCGGGGTATTCCGATAGATCCAACTTGCCCTATTTGTGGTCATGAGGATGAGACTATTTGTCATGTTCTTTTCACATGTGTTAAGGCACGTGTCATATGGGATCAAGCTAATGTCCAATTACCTTTAGGCGGTTTCTCTATGAATTCCACCTTTTTAAATTTTGTCCATTTAATTAAGATTGCTAGGAGTTTATCTTCAGATACTCATACAAAAAGAGTTTTCCCATGGTTGATATGGGAAATATAGAAAGCTAGGAACTCTTATGTTTTTAAAAATATGATTCTACAGTCTTCATTTATTGCTAAGAGAGCATATGAAGAAGAATCCACATGGTATGATACATTCACCGGTTCAAGGGATGAAGTGGATGGTATTGATATAGAAAAGGTTTGATGGAACAAACCCCCTATTGGGTCCCTAAAATGTAATGTGGGATCCTCATGGATAAATTCAAATCAGACGAGTGGTGCATCGTGGATAGTACGTGATGAAAATCGACGTACAATCATGCATAGCCGCCGGGCCTATTCATATATGCGCTCAAAGACCGAGGCCGATTTGTGGGCTCTCTTCTGGGCAGTGGAATACTTGCATAACTTACATTTCTCAAATCTTATTCAGGAGACTTCCTCGGAGTGCCTACATGACGCGTTAACGAAGCCTAATGACCACCTCAGCCTCAGCCACATTCGTCACAGCATCCTTTGGCTTCTAACAAGAATAGACTCATGGAGTTTCGATCATGTTCTCCCGGAAAGAAATGAAGCTGCAGCGGCTATTGCTCTCAGTGTCACTCGGGATAGGCGCCACCAGTCATATATCGCCCGGAATGCTCCATCTTGGCTACATCACTTCCTCGTTTTGGAGTCTCAATAAGAAAGGAATTTGGTAACCCCGTTCCCTTTTCACGTGATGGTGTCTACTAACATCTCATTTTCTTTTTATTATTTTAATCTCTTTTGTTTATTGTATCGAACTATGTACTTCAGTGTTATAAAAAAAGAAGGACTAGGGTAAAGACATCATTTATCTCTTCATTTTTAGGGGTTTTGTACTACAATAATTTTTCATCCTCTCAAATTTTAAAAGAGTGAATAATAAATTATCAAATTTGAAAGTATATTCACCTATTTAATTTCCTATTTAATTTTCACTTTAATCCTAACAATTATATATATATATATATATTATTAAAATTGAAGTACAAATGAATATTTGGAAACATAGATATTAATAATAAAAATTAATATGATTGAAAACATGGATAACAATATTAAAAAAACTTTATTCCTAATTGTTTTTTATTAATCATATCTAATTTTAGTCCAAAACATATTTATAACAATCTAGTCCAAATCATAATTATAATTGCATTTTTACTAAAATAGTGATTATTATGTTGTTTAGAAAAATGATTTAAGAAATATATTTCATATTTTTAAGAAAAACATTTCTTTTTTATTTCTGTAAAAACATAATTCATTTGCGTAATATAGATTTTTCTATATTAAATCGTTAAAATTTATTACATATTATTATTTACTAAACAATAAATATTACAATATGATGAATATATTATGAGAAATATATGATGCATTTTTCAATTATATATACATAATTAAACGATCACATTTACATCATACAACATGATTTGTAAATATAATAAATACAATTCATTATATGGTGAAACATATATAATATAGAACACTTAAAATGAAAAAATATAAATTTATAAAAATAAATAAAATTAATATATGCAATACAATTGCAGTGCAAATGGTGACACGTCTAAAACATATAATGGTGACTTGAACATAAACCAATATATATATATATATAGATAATTAACATCCGCGCGGACGCACAGATCAAACTCTAGTATATTTAGGTAGAGTTTGTAACATCTTCTTCTTTATTGACTCTGTTGTTTCTTTGAAAATCTTTCATGATCTTTTTTTTATTACGGTTTCACCGTAACAGTAGCTAGAACTGTCAATTGGTTGGTCCATGACCCATATGGGATGGTCCAGTTGGACCATTTCAGTTTTGGGCAGTAATGGGAGGTTCTTACTGGACAATGGTCCAAAAATAGCCCAAAACTATTGAAGACCATGTCCAGATGGACAAGCCCATAGACACCCAATGATAATTTTATAGGCTCCAAAAAGCTTGAGCATCTTGCCATGCAGAAACTCCTAGTTCAATTTGGTAGTGTATGGATTTAAAATATCGTAACAATACTCTAGAAAAGCAAACTTCAGGAGAGGATCAAGTACTGCTGCTATTGCTAATATGTCACTGAACTCTTTCCAGTACTTGTTAAATTTCTCTTTCATAGCTTTCGCCATTTCATAAACAATTAGATCCTCTGAATCTTCATGACTTTCCAGTCAAATCTTAATCAACCACACTTGATTAAAGTATAAGTTTGCTGTGGGGTAAGATGAACCAGGAATGTGCTTTGAGATTTCAGCAAATGGTTTCAATAGCTAGCAGATCAGTTCTGATTTTTACCACTCTAGCTCAGATGGAAAGCTTTTGTATATTTTATCAACCTCTTTAAGGTTATTCAAGGCATCCTTAAACTCAATAGCCCTAGATAGCATCAGGTGTGTGGAGTTCCAGTGTGTTGTTACATCTAGAATCAGACCCGATTTATATTAATTTCCAACTGTTTCTATACAGTTTTGAAATGTGTTTTCTCTAGACTCAGATCCTTCACATACTTAATGCTGTCCATGATCTTATCTAAAGCTCCAATAAGAACAGTTAAACCATCTTACACAGTTAAATTTAAGATGTGAGACGAACACCTCACATGATAAAACTCTCCATTGCAAACCAAATCTTTGAAGTTTTCTCTTCAATACAGCTTGCATAGAATTGTTAGCTGATGCATTGTCTACTGTTCGAGCAAAGATATTTTTCTTAAACCCCAATCTTTTAAAATTTCAATAATCTTACCCGCTATATCACAAGCCGAATGTGGAGGAGGAAAATCACAAAAAGATAAAATCATCGATTTCAAAACCCCAACATCTACATAGTGGGCTGTCGAGCACATATAACCTTCTACTGTTATATATCTCTTCAAATATGTTGTTCAGCAAACTTTACCAGAGATTTTAGCCAAGCTTTCCTCAAGCTTCGTTTTCTCCTTCTCATAAATTTTGTAGACACTGCTATATTACAACACCAAAACTCTATAGAAGGATTGGCATAAGAGAAAACTTCTCTTATCTTCTCATACTCCATAAAAGAATATGGAAGATTATGATGAATTATAGCAACAACAATCATTTCACGAAACACTTCTATATCTAGCTTTCTAGGAGTAATTTAAGGAGTACTACCAGGAGTTTTGAGAAATTCTTCATATGGCGATTCATGGTATTAGTACCATTTTGGCGCAGATTCAAGGAATAATACTTTTGACAGTTATTGCATGTAACACTAGTTCTACCATCAGAATGTATCTCTCCTGCTGTGAAATTTTTCCAACACTTAGCGCGATGACTACTTGAACTACTATTGGTATCTTTTTTATTTCTCAGCTGGCCCAGAAGAACCGGTTGCAGGAAGCATTGTATCATCCTTGCCATTATCTTCATGTTCCATGTCTTCATCAAGATAAAACTGATCTTCATCAATCAAATTTAGAGTGTCAAAGTCCATTCTCATGTAACAATTAGCCAAATGTCAAATTCGTAACAGTAACAATAAATTAGATTAACAAGAAATGATCCCTAAGAACATGAAACCAGTGAATAATCAACATAAGATGATCCTTTTCTTCATCATAATCAACATGGAATAATCCCTAAGACACCCCACACCAGAGCTAAAAAAACCAGTAATGAGAGATTTATACGAAACAACATCATGTCTAACTCCGATATTCTCCATATGCCTCAAAACGTCAATCGCAGTAGTCAAACATCTCCACAAAATTTACATCAAAGAAAGCTTCAACAAGGAAACTAGAGCAGTAAATCATGTATACAGCCTAACTATTTATAATAACACAATAGAAGCTCAAGCAAGTCCCCATCTGATCTAGTCACATCTCTAATAAAACACACATAACCATCAAAAAATACAAACCCTTGAACATAAGCTAACCAAAAATTTGGTTTGGTTTGCACAGAAATCCCACACCTAGTTTTGGTTAAGGTAAACCCAAATTTTTTTTTAGTTATATACCTTTTGTTGGATGATTGTCGATAAGTGACAAGTGAGTAAGCCAAGTATTTTTTTTTTCTAGCAACAAAATTTTTGACGGTTATATCTATATGATAGCGCATCCACACCGGTTTAGTATCTCGGTGTATTCTAACCAGAGTTCGTATAATCATTACCTCATTAAGATTCTAAGTTATATTTATTATATAGTTGCTTTTAATTATAAGATTAGATAAATATTACATAAGTTTTAGGATGATTTTATTTTCATTATATAAAGGAGTCATCTCCTATTGTAAAGAACATATTATTATTGATTTATAAAACATAAGTTATGCTTTCTAAACCCTTGTTTTTGGCTAGATCATTGATGATCTCAACGCATTCAGAATATAAAAGCCTACCAAAAATAATTTGGCATATTGTTTCCATTATCACTCCTATTTACTATAATCTAAAACATTCCAAACCAACAATGGCCGCAGAACATAGAGAGAAAGAGATGAAGCTTACTGAACGAGGTGGATCGGTCCGCTGATCCTCATAAAGCTATTAGAAGAAAAAACCTTTAAAAAATCTATGCGAACGAACAAGACTGATCTAGGTGGATCGATTTGCTGATCTGAGAAGAAGGCACCTTAACCGTCGACGTTTTCACCCCCAAAAACCCTTACAAAACCCATGAGGCGAAACAAGACTTTTCCGCATTCGTCGTCGTTTCCACCCACAAAAACCATAATTATTTAAGGTGATCAACATCATTAGCAGAGTCCAACAAGCTAAAGCATTGCTCCATATGGTACATTGCGATATATGGTATCTGCGAGAAGAAAAAAAACTAAGCATAATAATATAAAGTAAATTATCTAAGGAATAGATTGAATACAAAACCTCCAAATGACAGATATGGTGCAGCTCCAAAAACCTTGCAATATCATCCTTTTTAACCGTCAAAGAAGTGATTTGAGCATATATCCAACGAGTCTCTTTCTAAATTTCAGTAACCGGATGACTTCCAGTGTCTTTTTCAGACATAAATATCCTCTCAGGAATATCAACATATCTAATGCGGTCATCGAATTATGTCAAGTATTTCTCTGACAAAACAATTGGTTCTATCAAGTCTTCTAGTCTTATTTTTTGCCTTCATGAAATAATGCCTCCTTGCGTTCTAACTGAATCTCCTTGAATTCACCAATAGCAATTCCCTGCCTAAATATTTTATAGAAATTCGATTAAAGCATATACGACACATACAAGGAAGAGACATAATTAAAAAGGTACCTTTTCTTCTTCTTCTTAGGAAAAGAGAATTCATTATCTACGATGAAGTCAGCCATTGCATATTCAGAAGATACATCATCTTTCATAGAGAATATCTTGTGATTCTTCATTTGGGCAATAAGTTGAAGGAGTACACTGAGAGCTAGTGCTCTTTTATCAACGCTAAGGGAATACGGTGAAAGAAAAATGCAACTGCAAACAGTGACCAGAGAAAACGTGGTCAAAGTTGTGAGAATAAAAAGCTCATGAAGGACACCTTAATATCTTGTGAATCACAAACTGAGTTTTGACATCCAACAGAGAATAATATTCAGAAAATAAAAGCCTACCAAAGATGATTTTGCATATTATTTCCATTATCACTCTTATTCACTACAATCTAAAAGACTCCAAACCAACAATGGCCGCAGAACATAGAGAGAAAGAGATGAAGCTTACTATACGAGGTGGATCGGTTCGCTGATCCTCAGAAAGCTCTGAGAAGAAGAAACCCTTACAAAATCGATGCGATCGAACAAGACTGATCTATGTGGATCGATTTTCTGATCTGAGAAGAAGGCACCTTTTCCGTCGATGTTTTCACCCCTAAAACCCTTACAAAATCTATAAGGCGGAACAAAACTTTTCCATGTTCGTCGTCATTTTCACCCAAAAAAATAATAATTATTTAAGGTGATCAACATCATTAGCATAGTCCAACAAGCTAGAGCATTGCTCCATATGCTACATTGCGATATATGATATCTGCAGAAGAAGAAAAATTTAGTATTCAAATATAAGGTAAATTATCTAAGGAAGAAATTGAATACAAAACCTCCAAATGTCAGACATGGTACAGGTCCAAAAATCTTGCAATATCATCTACTTTAACCAACAAAGAAGTGATTTGAGCATATATCCAACGAGTCTCTTCCTCAATTTCAGTAACCAGATGACTTCCAGTGTCTTTTTCAGACAGAAATATCCTCTCAGGAATATCTACATGTCTGATGCGGTCATCGAATTTTGTCAAGCATTTCTCAGACAAAACACTTGGTTCTATCAAGTCTTCTAGTCTTATTTCTTTTCCTTCATGAAATAATGCCTCCTTGAGGTCAACCGAAGCTTCTTGGAATCACCAAAGATAGATAATGCCTCTAAGATAGCAGTTCCATGCCTAAATATGATATAGAAACTCGATTAAATCATATACGACACATACAAGGAAGAGACATAATTAAAGGTACCTTTTCTTATTTTTCTTAGGAAAAGAGAATTCATCATTTACGATGAAGTCAGCCATTGCATCTTCAAAAGAAACATCATCTTTCATATAGAATCTCTTGTGATTATTCATTTGGGTAATAAGCTGAATGAGTAAACTGAGAGCTAATGCTCTTTATCAACGCTAAGGGAAAACTGTGAATAGCCAAGAGAACTCCAACTGCAAACAGTGACCAGAGGAAACGTGGTCAAAGTTGTGAGCATAAAAAGCTCATGAAGGACACCTCAATATCTTGTGAATCACAAACTGAGTTTTGACAGCCAATAGAGAATAATATTCAGAAAATAAAAGCCTACCAAAGATGATTTTTCATATTGTTTCCATTATCACTCCTACTCACTATAAACTAAGAGACTCCAAACCAACAATGGCCGAACAACATAGAGAGAAAGAGATGAAGCTTACTGTATGAGGTGGATTGGTTCGCTGATCCTTAGAAAGCTCTGAGAAGAAGAAACCCTTACAAAATCGATGCGATCGAACAAGACTGATCGAAGTATATCGATTGGCTGATCTGAGAAGAAGGCACCTTTTCCGTCGACGTTTTCACCCCCAAAAATGCTTACAATACCCACGAGGCGGAACAAGACTTTTCCGCATTCGTCGTCACTTTCACCCAAAAACCATAATTATTTAAGGTGATCGACATCATTAGCAGAGTCCAACAAGCTAAAACATTGCTTCATATGGTACATAGCGATATATGGTATCTGCGAGAAGAAAAAAAATTTTAGCATAATAATATAAGGTAAATTATCTAAGGAATAGATTAAATATAAAACCTCCAAATGACAGACATGGTGCAGCTCCAAAAACCTTGCAATATCATCCTTTTTAACCGACAAAAAAAATTATTTGAGCATATATCCAATGAGTCTCTTCCTCAATTTCAGTAACCGGATGACTTCCAGTGTCTTTTTCATACAGAAATATCCTCTTAGGAATATCAACTTATCTGATGCGGTCATCGAATTATGTCAAGTATTTCTCAGACAAAACACTTGCTTCTATCAAGTCTTCTAGTCTTATTTTTTTTGCCATCATGAAATAATACCTCCTTGCGGTCTAATTGAAGCTTATTGAATTCACCAAAGATAGATAATGCCTCTAAGATAGCAGTTCTCCACCTAAATATGTTATAGAAATTCGATTAAAGCATATACGACACATACAAGGAAGATACATAATCAAAAAAGGTACCTTTTCTTCTTCTTCTTAGGCTAAGAGAAATCATCATATACGATGAAGTCAGCCATTTCATCTTCGGAAGATACATCATCTTTCATAGAGAACCTCTTGTGATTCTTCATTTGGGAAATAAGCTGAAGGAGTAAGTTGAGAGCGAGTGCTCTTTATCAACGCTAAGGGAATATGGTGAACAGCCAAGAAAACTCCAACTTTAAACAGTGACCAGAGGAAACGTGGTCAAAGTTGTGAGCATAAAAAGCTCATGAAGGACACCTCAATATCTTGTGAATCACAAACTGAGTTTTGACATCCAACAGAGAATAATATTCAGAAAATAAAAGCCTACCATAGATGATTTTGCATATTGTTTTCATTATCACTCCTATTCACTAGACTCCAAACCAACAATAGCCACAGAACATAGAGAGAAAGAGATGAAGCTTACTGTACGAGGTGGATCGGTTCGCTGATCCTCAGAAAGCTCTGAGAAGAAGAAACCCTTACAAAATTGATGCGATAAAACAAGACTTATCTAGGTGTATCGATTTGCTGATCTGAGAAGAATGCACCTTTTCCGTCGACGTTTTCACCCCCAAAAACCCTTACAAAACTCACGAGGCGGAACAAGACTTTTCTGCGTTCGTCGTCGTTTTCACTTAAAAAAACATAGTGATCGACATCATTAGCAGAGTCCAACAAGCTAGAGCATTGCTCCATATGGTACATTGCGATATATGGTATCTGCTAAAAGAAAAAAACAATTTAGTATAATAATATAAGGTAAATTATATAAGGAAGAAATTGAGTACAAAACCTCCAAATGACAAATATGACGCAGCTGCAAAAATCTTGCAATATCATCCTTTTTAACCGACTACTATTTTTAACTGAGAAAACTATAACAGTTAACATGATGCTAATCCTAAATCTACAACAAACACAATGTACTTTTATGCTTTAATTGGTTTCTTTGTTTTGAGTTTTAATCTTTTCACCTTTAGAAAAAAAGTTAAAGACAATTATATGGCATGTTGTACATCTAGTGGCCTTCGTGCTTTTTACTCAGATAAATGGGCCTAGCATACAGGTTCGTGAATTTTCTTAGGGATTCAGGAATACTGTTTAACTCATGATTTTCAAATGTAAACGAAATTTCTTGGGGAAATTTTTTTTTTAGACCAAAAAAATACATACATTGTCCTAGTAGGATAAAATAGTTTTTGCACAATATTTTCCTTTAATGCCCTTTTTATTTATCAAACTAAATAAAAATAAATAGTTTTACAGGCCAAAAAATTATGAAAAATATTAACAATTGAACAAATACCTAGATCAATGTAATGATAATTTTTTAGAGTTTCAAAACTTGTTAAATAAAAAATTAAGATTCAGTTCTACCGACTTGTAGATTGTATGTTCTATAGGAAATGCTTTAGTAGAAACTGAAATCTACGTTTGTTAAACAATCTACTTATATTAGAATCTGACATCTACCAATATCACATTTATCCAAATATATTTGGAATTCATATTCTACACAAAACATTTCAATCTAAATTTTGTAAAATGCTAAATCTACAAACGACTCATAATTCTAATATTAGTAGAACTAGATTTCAAACTGGTGGTATTCGTTCTGCACAGAGTAAAACGCAAATTCTACGGATAATCTAATAAATTTGCAAAAATATGAAAAGTATATTTATGAAAATATTTGCATATCTTTGTCTTTCCTTAGATGAAAGTCACGAATTTCTTAACCAAAAAGGCAAAAAGTCAACCAAATCCCTTCTTCTTCACTGTACAGTTTTGACTTAAAGCAGTGTTGAAAAACTTCTTCGTAGACCCTTCATTGTGCTTGAAGCTGAGACTTTCGTATCATGTAATGATTTTTATTAAGTAACGACCATCGTATAGCTGGGGTCTACTGCTCCTTCCTCCTCTGTTTTTGAGACAAGAAAAACAGAGCATGTATTTTAAGAAACAATGGAATATAAACATTGATAAGCTGATGATTTGTGTTGACGTCACTAGTGACCTGTCATATGAAAGATCTTGCAGAGGCGGATGTGGCCCTTGAGGAAAACAAGAGAAGAGCAACATAGATGGTGTTTGTGTAATGACTCTTCATCTTGTATGTTTTTTTTCAAAAGAAGTGAACAAAGCAGAGATTAGTGAGAATTATATAACGTCAAAACTGAGAGAAGTTTTACAAAAAGAAGTTATAACCAGCACAGAGAAAACCAAACACATCTTTCAAATTTCTTTTGCAACCTTATTAAGAGAACTATAAACAAATAGACCGAGGATCACAACAATGGGTCTTCTAAAGGAATGGAAGTAACACCAAATATCGATTATCCTATGACCAAAGTTCTGGTCATTATCATTTCTGAAACAAAACAGGATTACAACTTTATCAACTTTCAAGATACCATTATCCAGTTTTGATATTGATACTATCATAAAGCTCAACATTGATCAAAATATCGATAATCATATTACAAAGTTGAGTCTTTATCAGCTACTTGAGAAAGTGAGATCAGACATGCTTCTTGGGAGCTTGAGCTTTCCCAGTTCTGAAGCAGACATGGTGATGTAGATACAGAAGAGACTAGAGGAGAAGACGAGGAAGACGCCGAGAGACACCACGAGTTCCCATTAGCCTAAGAGGGAATCACCGTAGTCTGATATTGGGCGGAGCTCCTCGTCACGGATTAGGTTAGGTTCTGCGTCGGAGCCATCACCGAATGCAACATCTGAAGTTTCACGGCAGGCTTGGATTATATTTGTGTGGTGGTACTAGGATAAGCTTGCGCATGGTGAATATATGTAATTAAAATATAAAATTTTAGTATTGACAAATTTAAAATTTACATATGATTGATTTTATATGTATTTGAAATTTAAGAATTTTGAAATTTTTATATAATTATCTATATGTAGGATCAGAAACAATTTTAGTTAGAAATGTAGATCAAATCTTAGAATTTAATGGATCTGATTTCATATATCTTTTCACTTTTCAGTGTTCGAGTGATGGAAAATAAATGGAGTGTCACTGGGCTTGATTGGTAGAATATTAGCAAGTTCCCTAATGTTTTTTAAGAAGCAATTGGTAAAATATTTGCATTTAAAATATATAAAGTTTCAAAAATAATTTAATATAATTTATTTATCTGTCTAATAATATTAGAAAATTCTATTTTTTACAAATTATTATTTTTTAAATAATTTATAAAAAAATTTCTTAAATTTTAAATCATTTTTAAAAACAATATTTTAAGTTTTTCAAATACAAATAAACAATTTAAAATTAATTATGGTCATGATTTAACATAACCATAATGATTTAAAAAATTAAAAAAATTAACAAATTAAAAATTAACTCAGTTTTATATCATGATTTAACAATTTAAAAATTAATTATGGTTATGAGTAATTTACGTTCACGTGTCAGTCCTATTTATGTTCCATTTTTCTCTTGCTGTGTTTTTTTTTGTATTTTTGTTATTACTCGATATAAATATTTATTTTGAATTTATTCTCATTTCGTTTATTTTAGAAAATACTTAAGATTTAAAATAATTAAAGAGATACATACTTAGGTTAAGATCTGCACTTTATGCACAATAAGTATTTTATATTTATGATTTATTATATATTTTTCTGCATATTATAAATAATAAAATAATAAATATATATTAAATAACTAATAAATCAATTACTATTATGTAATAAATTGGCGTATGCATATAAATTTAACTATTACTCTTGTTTATTCACAATTAGGGTAAATAAATCAGAATAATCAATCTTATATATTGTATATGATATATAATTAAATTTAAATGATATAAACATAGTAATATAACACAATTTTAATATGGATATTTATTAAATGAGGTTTCTAATCATTTGATTTTATGATTATTTGCATATTTGTGTAACAAAACTTTACACCAACGATTTTTTTTTAATGTGAGATGTTTAGTAGTTTCAATAATTTATAATCATTTTAAAAAAACAATGAAATATTTCGAAATTAAAATATTAACTTTTCAATATATGTTCAAGGCAAATATCAAAATATAAGTATGTATTTTCATACGATGTATAGTTTAATTAAAATGATATAAAATATATATAAACTAAAATTATTTCTTCATATGGTCTTATAATCATTATATTTTAGTATAGAAAAAAAAATTAAAACCTTGATCTTAAAAGTATATGTGGGACTTTAACAGTTTTAGTAATTTATAATCATTTTAAAAAATTCAAAATACAACATACAAAAAAAAAATCTAGATCTTTATTATATGATTAATGTAATTGTGTAATTTTTTTAATAATAAAGAAATAAACAAAATGAAAAAAGTATACAGATTGTTATCAAATCTTTATTGTTTAAAATCATTAATTGTCATATTTATTTTGATCACATTAGGTAATTCCGTAGGTTTTATTTAAGGAAAGCATGCGAAACAATAAATATTTGATATATACGACCAACTATAGCCTACGGAATATTATAATGCTAGAGAATATGATTTTTAAACTATACATTATATCACATGCTCTAGAATTCTTGGGATTTGAAATAGAAGCCAAAGAGCTATGCCACGTAGAATTGGGGTTATTTTTAAATGAAGTGTCATTGGGCTTGATTGGTAGAGTATTAGCAAGTAACCTAATGTTTTTGTAAGAAGCAGTTAGTAAAATACTTGCATTTAAAATATATAAAGTTTCAAAACTAATTTAATATAATTTATTTATTTGTCTAATAATATTAGAAAATTATATTTTTAAAAAAATAATTTTTTAAAAATAATTTTATACAAAATTAAGTAAAATTTTAATTTATTTTTAAAAAACAATATTTTAAGGTTTTCAAATACAAATAAACAATTTAAAATTAATTATCGTCATGATTGAACATAACCATAATGATTTAAAAAATTAAAAAAAAAATAAAAATTAACTCAGTTTTATATCATGATTTAACATTTTAAAATTAATTATGGTTATGAGAAATTTACGTTCACATGTCAATCCTATTTATCTTCAATTTTTTCTCTTGTTGTGTTTTGTTATATTTTGGTTATTACTCGATATAAATGTTTATTTTGAAGTTTATTCTCATTTTGTTTATTTGTTTTGACCTGGGATTTAGAAAATACTTAAGATTTAAAATAATTAAAGAGATACATACTTAGGTTAAGATCTGCACTTTATACACAATAAGTATTTTATAATTATTCTTTATTTTATATTTTTCTGCATATTATAAAATAACAAATATATATATATTAAATAACTAATAAATCAGTTACTATTATATAATAAATTGACGTATGCATATAAATTTATCTATCACTTTTTTATTCGCAGTTAGGGTGAATAAATCAAAATAATCAATCTTATATATTGTATATGAAATATAATTAAATTTAAATGATATAAACATAGTAATATATCACACTTTTAATATAGATATTTNAGTAGTTTTGATAATTTATAATCATTGTAAAACAATGACATATTGCAATATTAAAATATTAAATTTTCAATATATGTTCAAGGCAAATATTAAAATATAAGTATGTATTTTCATACGATGTATAGTTTAATTAAAACGATATGAAATATATATATAAACTAAAATTATTTCTTCATATGGTTTTATAATCATTATATTTGAATATAGAAAAAAAAATTAAAACCTTAATCCTAAAAGTGTATATGAGACTTTTAACAGTTTTAGTAATTTATACTCATTTTGAAAAATTCGAAATACAACATACACACAAAAAAGTCTAGATTTTTATTATATAATTAATGTAATTGTGTAATTTATTTTAATAATAAATAAATAAACAAAATGAGAAAAAGTATACAGATTGTTATCAAATCTTTATTGTTTAAAATCATTAATTGTCATATATATCTTTTAATCATATTAGGTAATTCCGTAGGTTTTATTTAAGGAAAGCATGCGTAACAATAAATATTTGATATATGCGACCAACTATAATCTACGAAATATTATATTGCTAGTGAGTATAATTTTTAGACTATACATTATATCACATGCCTTATTAGGTCGAATGAAATAGTAGGTGATAGTATTAATAGGTAAGGGGTCTTCCATAATTACTATTAATATTTACGATTTGCATATATTAATTTTAACATAAATTACCAAGTTAACATATTAAGTTTTACATTTTACATATACACTTGCCTTTACCATTAAG